>CM069860.1:26529984-26607484 GCA_036172795.1 Pelodytes ibericus
ACACACACACTCCCACTTGCACACACACACACACACACTCCCACTTGCACACACACTTGCACACACCCACTTGCACACACACACACACCCACTTGCACACACACACACACCCATTTGCACACACACACACACACACACTCCCACTTGCACACACACACACACACACACTCCCACTTGCACACACACACTCCCACTTGCACACACACACACACACACACTCCCACTTGCACACACACACACACACCCACTTGCACACACACACACACACCCACTTGCACACACACACACACACACTCCCACTTGCACACACACACACACACACACCCACTTGCACACACACACACACACACTCCCACTTGCACACACACACTCCCACTTGCACACACACACTTTTACTTGCACACACACACACACACTTTTACTTGCACACACACACACACACTCCCACTTGCACACACACACACACACTTGCACACACACACTCCCACTTGCACACACACACTCCCACTTGCACACACACACACTCCCACTTGCACGCACACACACTCCCACTTGCACGCACACACACTCCCACTTGCACGCACACACACTCCCACTTGCACGCACACACACTCCCACTTGCACGCACACACACTCCCACTTGCACGCACACACACTCCCACTTGCACACACACACACTCCCACTTGCACACACACACACACACTCCCACTTGCACACACACACACACACTCCCACTTGCACGCACACACACACACACACACTCCCACTTGCACACACACACAATCCCACTTGCACACACACACACTCCCACTTGCACACACACACACTCCCACTTGCACACACACACACACTCCCACTTGCACACACACTTGCACACACACACTCCCACTTGCACACACACACACACACACACACACACACACACTCCCACTTGCACACACACACACACACACACTTTTACTTGCACACACACACACACACTCCCACTTGCACACACACACACACACACACACTCCCACTTGCACACACACTCCCACTTGCACACACACACACACTCCCACTTGCACACACACACACACACTTTTACTTGCACACACACACTCCCACTTGCACACACACACACACACACACACACTCCCACTTGCACACACACACACACACTTTTACTTGCACACACACACAGACTCCCACTTGCACACACAGAGCCCCACTTGCGCACACACACACAGAGCCCCACTTGCACACACACACAGAGCCCCACTTGCACACACACACAGAGCCCCACTTGCACACACACACAGAGCCCCACTTGCACACACACACAGAGCCCCACTTGCACACACACACACAGCCCCACTTGTGCGCACACACACACACAGCCCCACTTGCGCACACACACACACAGCCCCACTTGCGCACACACACACACAGCCCCACTTGCGCACACTCACACACAGCCCCACTTGCGCACACACACACACACAGCCCCACTTGCACACACACACACAGCCCCACTTGCACACACACACACACAGCCCCACTTGCACACACACACACAGCCCCACTTGCACACACACACACAGCCCCACTTGCACACACACACACAGAGCCCCACTTGCACACACACACAGAGCCCCACTTGCACACACACACACACACACACACACACACACACACACACACAGAGCCCCACTTGCACACACACACACACACAGAGCCCCACTTGCACACACACACACACAGAGCCCCACTTGCACACACACACACAGCCCCACTTGCACACACACACACAGCCCCACTTGCACACACACACACACACACAGAGCCCCACTTGCACACACACACAGCCCCACTTGCACACACACACAGCCCCACTTGCACACACACACACAGCCCCACTTGCACACACACACACAGCCCCACTTGCACACACACACACAGCCCCACTTGCACACACACACACAGCCCCACTTGCACACACACACACAGCCCCACTTGCACGCACACACAGAGCCGCACTTGCACGCACACACACAGAGCCGCACTTGCACGCACACACAGAGCCGCACTTGCACACACACACAGAGCCCCACTTGTGCGCACACACACACAGAGCCCCACTTGTGCGCACACACACACAGAGCCCCACTTGCACACACACACACAGCCCCACTTGCACACACACACACACACACACACAGAGCCCCAGTTGCACACACACACAGAGCCCCACTTGCACACACACACAGCCCCACTTGCACACACACACACACACACACACACACACAGCCCCACTTGCACACACACACACACAGCCCCACTTGCACACACACACACAGCCCCACTTGCACACACACACACACAGCCCCACTTGCACACACACACACAGCCCCACTTGCACGCACACACACACACACACACACAGCCCCACTTGCACACACACACACAGCCCCACTTGCACGCACACACACACACACACACACAGCCCCACTTGCACGCACACACACAGAGCCGCACTTGCACGCACACACACAGAGCCGCACTTGCGCGCACACACAGAGCCCCACTTGTGCGCACACACACACAGAGCCCCACTTGTGCGCACACACACACACAGCCCCACTTGCGCACACACACACACACAGAGCCCCACTTGCGCACACACACACACAGAGCCCCACTTGCACACACACACACAGAGCCCCACTTGCACACACACACACAGCCCCACTTGCACACACACACACACACACACACACACACAGAGCCCCACTTGCACACACACACAGCCCCACTTGCACACACACACACAGCCCCACTTGCACACACACACACAGCCCCACTTGCACACACACACACAGCCCCACTTGCACACACACACACACACACACACACACAGCCCCACTTGCACACACACACACAGCCCCACTTGCACACACACACAGCCCCACTTGCACACACACACAGCCCCACTTGCACACACACACAGCCCCACTTGCACACACACACAGCCCCACTTGCACACACACACACAGCCCCACTTGCACACACACACACAGCCCCACTTGCACACACACACACAGCCCCACTTGCACACACACACAGCCCCACTTGCACACACACACACAGACACAGCCCCACTTGCACACACACACACAGCCCCACTTGCACACACACACACAGCCCCACTTGCACACACACACAGCCCCACTTGCACACACACACAGCCCCACTTGCACACACACACACACACACAGCCCCACTTGCACACACACACAGCCCCACTTGCACACACACACACAGCCCCACTTGCACACACACACACACACAGCCCCACTTGCACACACACACACACAGCCCCACTTGCACACACACACACACAGCCCCACTTGCACACACACACAGCCCCACTTGCACACACACACACACAGCCCCACTTGCACACACACACAGCCCCACTTGCACACACACACACACACACAGCCCCACTTGCACACACACACACACACACACACACACACACACACACACAGAGCCCCACTTGCACACACACACACACACACACAGAGCCCCACTTGCACACACACACACACACACACACAGAGCCCCACTTGCACACACACACACAGAGCCCCACTTGCACACACACACAGAGCCCCACTTGCACACACACACAGAGCCCCACTTGCACACACACACAGAGCCCCACTTGCACACACACACAGAGCCCCACTTGCACACACACAGAGCCCCACTTGCACACACACACACACACACACACACACAGAGCCCCACTTGCGCACACACACACACACACAGAGCCCCACTTGCGCACACACACACACACACACACAGAGCCCCACTTGCACACACACACAGAGCCCCACTTGCACACACACACGCACAGCCCCACTTGCACACACACACACACACACACAGCCCCACTTGCGCACACACACACACACACAGCCCCACTTGCACACACACACACACACACACACACACACACAGCCCCACTTGCACACACACACACAGCCCCACTTGCACACACACACACACAGCCCCACTTGCACACACACACAGAGCCCCACTTGCACACACACAGAGCCCCACTTGCACACACACAGAGCCCCACTTGCACACACACACACACACACACACACACAGAGCCCCACTTGCACACACACACACACACACACAGAGCCCCACTTGCACACACACACACAGAGCCCCACTTGCACACACACACACACAGAGCCCCACTTGCACACACACACACAGAGCCCCACTTGCACACACACACACAGAGCCCCACTTGCACACACACACACAGAGCCCCACTTGCACACACACACACACACAGCCCCACTTGCACACACACACACAGCCCCACTTGCACACACACACACAGCCCCACTTGCACACACACACACAGCCCCACTTGCACACACACACACAGCCCCACTTGCACACACACACACAGCCCCACTTGCACACACACACACAGCCCCACTTGCACACACACACACAGCCCCACTTGCACACACACACAGCCCCACTTGCACACACACACACACACACACACACAGCCCCACTTGCACACACACACACACACACAGAGCCCCACTTGCACACACACACACAGAGCCCCACTTGCACACACAGAGCCCCACTTGCACACACACACAGAGCCCCACTTGCACGCGCACACACACAGAGCCCCACTTGCACACACACACACACACACACACACACACAGAGCCCCACTTGCGCACACACACACACAGAGCCCCACTTGCACACACACACACACAGCCCCACTTGCACACACACACACACACACACACACACACACACAGCCCCACTTGCACACACACACACACACACACACACACACAGCCCCACTTGCACACACACACACACACACACAGCCCCACTTGCACACACACACAGCCCCAATTGCACACACACACAGCCCCAATTGCACACACACACACACACAGCCCCACTTGCACACACACACACACAGCCCCACTTGCACACACACACACAGCCCCACTTGCACACACACACACAGCCCCACTTGCACACACACACACAGCCCCACTTGCACACACACACAGCCCCACTTGCACACACACACACACACAGCCCCACTTGCACACACACACACACAGCCCCACTTGCACGCACACACACACAGCCCCACTTGCACACACACACACACACACACACAGAGCCCCACTTGCACACACACACACACACACACACAGAGCCCCACTTGCACACACACACACACACACAGAGCCCCACTTGCACACACACACACAGAGCCCCACTTGCGCACACACACACACACACACACAGAGCCCCACTTGCACACACACAGCCCCACTTGCACACACAGAGCCCCACTTGCACGCACACACAGAGCCCCACTTGCACGCACACACACACACAGCCCCACTTGCACGCACACACACAGCCCCACTTGCACGCACACACACACACAGCCCCACTTGCACACACACACACACACCCCCACTTGCACACACACACACACACCCCCACTTGCACACACACACACACACCCCCACTTGCACACACACACACACAGCCCCACTTGCACACACACACACACACACAGCCCCACTTGCACACACACACACACAGCCCCACTTGCACACACACACACACAGCCCCACTTGCACACACACACACACAGCCCCACTTGCACACACACACACACAGCCCCACTTGCACACACACACACACAGCCCCACTTGCACACACACACACAGCCCCACTTGCACACACACACACAGCCCCACTTGCACACACAGCCCCACTTGCACACACACACAGCCCCACTTGCACACACACACACACACAGAGCCCCACTTGCACACACACACACACACACACAGAGCCCCACTTGCACACACACACACAGCCCCACTTGCACACACACACACACACACACACACACACACAGCCCCACTTACACACACACACAGCCCCACTTGCACACACACACACACACACAGAGCCCCACTTGCACGCACACACACACACACACACAGAGCCCCACTTGCACACACACACACACAGCCCCACTTGCACACACACACACACACACACACACACACACACACAGCCCCACTTACACACACACACACACAGCCCCACTTGCACACACACACACAGCCCCACTTGCACACACATACACAGCCCCACTTGCACACACACCCACTTGCACACACACCCACTTGCACACACACACACACACACACACACCCCCACTTGCACACACAGCCCCACTTGCACACACACAGCCCCACTTGCACACACACACAGCCCCACTTGCACACACACACAGCCCCACTTGCACACACACACACAGCCCCACTTGCACACACACACACACATGCCCCACTTGCACACACACACACATGCCCCACTTGCACACACACACACAGCCCCACTTGCACACACACACACACACAGCCCCACTTGCACACACACACAGCCCCACTTGCACACACACACACACACAGCCCCACTTGCACACACACACAGCCCCACTTGCACACACACACAGCCCCACTTGCACACACACAGCCCCACTTGCACACACACACAGCCCCACTTGCACACACACAGCCCCACTTGCACACACACACAGCCCCACTTGCACACACACACACACACACACACACACACAGAGCCCCACTTGCACACACACACACACACACACACACAGAGCCCCACTTGCACACACACACACACAGAGCCCCACTTGCACACACACACAGAGCCCCACTTGCACACACACACACACAGCCCCACTTGCACACACACACACACACAGCCCCACTTGCACACACACACACACACACACAGCCCCACTTGCACACACACACACACACACACACACACACACAGCCCCACTTGCACACACACACACACACAGAGCCCCACTTGCACACACACACACACACACACACACAGAGCCCCACTTGCACACACACACAGAGCCCCACTTGCGGGCAGGGACTTTGAGATACAACCCAATTTTTTTTAGTGAAATGTAGAGGGCCCTTTGGAGTATCCCCATTCTTTGTATGGGTTTAGGGGCTTGGAACCCAGTGCCTTCTCTAGCTTGTTGCCTCATCAAATAGCTTTAGGTTTTCCCAACCGTTGTTCAATTTAAGTAAATGTAATTTTAACCCCTTTGCAAAAATGGATGTAACACGTACATCACAGAAATGATGCCACTCAGTGACAATGGACGTATCTGGTACGTCCTGTGGTTAAACATGCATAGACCAATCAACGCTTTCTGCCTACGCTTAACTGGTATTGATATCACTACAAGGAATTCCACTGCAATATGGCGCTGCCCTGTATCTGGCAGCGATAACAACAGCATGAAATTTGTCAGGGTACATTAAATGAAAAAGAAGAAAATTACAGCTAAAATACAAACACCAAATAAGTGTTAAAACAGCCATTGTAATGAATGGTACAAAAATGTGAAAACAGTTCTGTCACTAAGGGGTTAAAAAGGGAGCGTTAATGATTTTCCCTGTGCCCCACTGTCACCAAAAGGATGCTTTTCTTCGGGCTACAAGGAGCGAGAGAGGGGGAGGAGGGAGAAAGAAGTGGCAAAATTGTTCTTTCAATTGCAATCTATGTTAAAATCGAACTCTAAAACCTTTTTACGAGACCACGCTGAATATTTTGGGAAAAAGAGATGGAAGCCCTATTATGATATGCACTCTAAATATGCAGTCAAAGCAAAGTTATTCCCTCTCCCTGCATAGATTCTGGAACTTTCTTAGGAACTTTCCCTAACTGATAATGCATGTCTGTTCTTATTTTCATGTGTTTATTGTACTTGCATTGTATGCTTCATTACCTCACATACGGAAAAAAAAAAAAAAAAAAAAAAGAGCATGCTTTTCTTCACAAGAATAGACCTGTGGTGGGGGTGGCAGTGAGGTAGTCATATTTGGGGGCCAGGGAGGGTGCAGCCTTCATCTCATGATTGATCAAAAATGTTGTACTTCTCTAATAATCCAAAAACACTAAATCAAAATCTCTGGAGAACAAATTTTTTAAGGAGATCAGATACCAAGGGGCCAGGACTATAAAGGCTTCCCCAATACGCATCACAATTCCAGGGTAAGGGAGAAAAAAGTCCAGTTGCCAACAGATAGAATTTAAACAATTGTGTGCCCCTTCTCTGAACATATTCCAGGTCTACTATATGTTATTTTAAAACTAGCACCTAGAATCGGTCTAACCAGTGATGTACAAAGAGACATGATTACGTGCATATCTGCAGTCTATTGTTAGCTGTTTTTTCCCAAATCCTCAACCAAATAATTAGCATCCCTGTTTTTCTTACTCAATTCCAAAAGTTTATATTTCTTGTTATTGAAACAAACCTCTTCCATTTAACCCCTTCGTGACTCATGGTGCTTGTGTCTTCTGGGATGCAAGCACCATGAGTCACGAAGGGGTTAAATGTCACGTTTTGTTCCTGAACACCATTCACAAGGTGATTGATAGCGAGGGACACAATGGCAGAGACCGGTTCAATACCTCCCAACGTCAGTGGCCTCAGCCCTGCAGCAGGATCTGAGCACAGCTCATCATGGGGAGCCACGATGAGCTGTTAAATGCTGGTCATTTAACATCCTAGTGTATTTTGGGGCCATAAAAATAAGGCAGCATAGAGCCTCCTAATGTCGCAAACGGGTTATAATGTCAAAACATTGCATCAAATGTAGGCATTTTAAACTGAAATGCTTTAATAAAAAAATACAAATAAAGGACCTCCTGATAGAATCATACAAGTCCTCTCTGCTTGTATAATTCTATCAGGAGGTAGACATCTTGGGTCAGATCTTCCTTTACGCAACAGGATTCTAAACTATAATATTCCCCTCCCCCTGTTACTGTTATACAAAGACTGTGCAACAGGGTACTTTGTTTTCTTTCATTAAAGCATTTCTATTTAAAAAGCCTACACTTCAAGTTTTTTTTTTTTTTTTTTTACATTTTTAATGCACACGTTCACCTTAAATATTTTCACAATGAAAAAAACAAATTGGAGCATATTTGTCCAACAAAAATGACACTAAGTCTTACTGGACATATGAGGGAAACTCTGACTCCAGTGGTGGCTATCTCACTGTCAGGGTCCAGACGTAATTTCTCTCTGACTGCAAAAATTGTGAAAAAGAAGAAGTTAATACAATATTAGTTTGACAATGAAGAAAAAAACAAACATTTCTTCAGTTTGACAATATTTGTGGCGAGAAATGTATGCTTTCAAAATGTTCTTACCTAGGGTCTTGCATAGCTCTGGGTGTTTTACCCCAATTGTTTTCAATCTCTGCAGCAGTTCAGATGAAGTTCTTTGTCTCACCAGGTAGAGACCTACCGAGTAACTCTGAGAAGAAAGGAAAAGTATATAAGATGACCCCGATTAGAAGACGACCCCCCCCCCCCCCCCAAACGTTGGATATTAATTTAGAGAAAGAAGAAGAAAAAAAAGCCTAAATAAGACAAGTTACTATAACTAATTTATATCTTTTGAATGCTATGGAATAGTTCTCTTTTTAGGAGAGTTCACCTTTTTCTTTAGTATATTTTTAAGGATTATCTGATTTTAGTAATTTGATATTTATATATTTCTTTAGGATCATTTTTAGTAGTTAGAGAGGGATTTAAAGGAGAGGGATTGATTCTTGAGTTTAAGTGTGTTGCTTATGGTTATTAAACTCCAGGTTGTTTTTTTTAATAACATGCAGATTTTTTTAATTGTTGCGAGATGAAATATCTGTTTTTAAATAAGCTTCTTTCATATTCTATAAATACAGGGTATGCATTTTCTGTACACAAAATAAAATCTCTGGTAGTTTGAGAGTTCATTTTATTGTTTGGTGATTCACCGAGTAATCACTATACAACGGCTGTCCCAAGCAGAAAGCTCCTCTTTTCTGTTAAATAATGATTATGGACTGCTTGTATGTATAATGTGTACTATGTATAACCCTTTATAATATGTAACAGTAACCTAATTCAATATTAATATACATGTTTATTAACACTTGTCCTTCATTTGTTATACAATCCATAAAATAATATCCCTATAGGAGGGTAATGTAAATATAACATAAATGACACTAAGAAATTTACATCTATCCCTTCTGCAATGGCTGTTTTTTTTTCTTTAGCATATCTGATGAATTTTTTTTTCTACCGTTCCAGTATTGTTTTTTATTTTTGTTTCATGAGGTGGTGAAAGGGTGGTCTGTGACCAGCTGATTATAATATTTTGAATTTATACTGCCATCAATATCACTATCAACTTTGATCACAACTTTTGTGCCAGGCTTGCGCACAACACTGTTTATAATACAATAATAATTTTTTCCACTTATGGTATATTTTGAGAGATTTTGAAGTTTTTAGGTGTCGGTTTTTGAGTTTATAAATAAATTAGTTTCAATAGTTTCACAGTTACATAATGAGAATCTAGATGACACAGGCAAGACTTTGGAGAAATTGCTAATTAACCCCTTCGCGACCTTATAGCCGCAGCATTAGCGACCTTATGACGCATTAGCGACCTTATGACGAGTTAACTCGCCATGCAGTCTAGCCGGTGGTGCGCTCCGTGGGCACCGGCAGCTAGTCTGCAACGGGTCCAGGACTAAGCCTCGCACCCGAGGCAAAGCTCCTGGACCCGATCGGTGGATTTCCGGGCATGTGATCGCGGTGATTGAGTGATCACCGCGATAACATGCAAATTAGATGCAAAGTCAATGTGTTCACACACTGACTGCCTCTAATTCACTATCTGTGCTTCATGTTCTTATAGTGAAGCACAGAGAGTGACCTGCAAGTAAAAATAAATTAATAAAGAACGTTGCTGGAAAAAAATTTTTAAAAAAATTGACCCTTTCATTGCTGATCAGTTTTTAACTGTGATCAGTTTCCTTTCACTTTATGGCCCTCAGTTTTTTTTTTTTTACAAAATTTTTTATTTTTGCAATTTAGAAAGTTTTTTAAATAAAGGTAATTTTAATATATTTATTTAATAAAATTTAACCCCTGCATGCCTATTGCATGATTTGTATGGATCTGACATCGCACTCTTCAGAGTTTTTTTTCTGTCTTTTTTGTTTAGGGGGGTTTGGGAACCAATATTTTTCTTTATTAGTTAGTTAATTAGGGGGGATAAGTAGGTTAGTGTTGCACTAGTTGTGTAGCTTATTATTGGGAAAATAATGGGGAAAAAAACTTTTTTTCCCCTCAAATTTCCCCTTTTATATGTATTTTTTAATACTAAAATGTAAATCATTTTTATGTATAGGGTATCAAAAGAAAGCTCTAACTGTCCTTTAAAAAACAACATATAACTTGTATGGGTATGTTAAATGAGAGAGAGGAAAATTATGTTTCAAAAACCGCATATTAAAAATTGAAAAACGCTCTGTTCCTTGGCCCAGGAAAATCCCTGGTCCTTAAAGGGTTAAGGAATCAAAAATCGAATGGGAAACTGACAAATAAATATTAGATTCATGGTTTAACACCAAGTGGTCTTTGAATAATTAAATTGCCCATCTTCAATTCAGGATGATAATGAATTTATGACTTTGTGGATGATTATTCTAGAAAATTGTACCCCTTGGGTTTGATCATCAATAACGAAAAATATATAAAATCACACTTTATCCAAATTAAATGATGAAAATAAAGGAAGCTCATACTAAATGAAAAATTAAACTTTTTTTGGTGCTATGGATTTTCCAGATTTGGGGAATCTTGAGAAGGATCTAAAAATCGTGAGTTGTAAGAAATTATATATATATATATATATATATATATATATATATATATATATATATATAAATGCGCGCGCGCGCGCACACACACACACACACACACACACACACACACACACACACACACCACACACACGATATAAAAAGTCTACACACCCCTGTTAAAATGTCAGGTTTTTGTGCTGTAAAAAAAAGAGACACATAAATAATTTTAGAACGTTTTCCGCCTTTAATGTGACCTATAAACTGTACAACTCAATTGAAAAACAAACTAAATCTTTTAGATAGAGGGAAGAAAAAATATACAAATAAAATAATGTGCTTGCACAAGTGTGCACACCCTCTTATAACTGGGGATGTAGCCGTGTTCAGAATTAAGCAATCACATTCCAAATCATGTTAAATAGGAGTCAGCATACACCTGCCATCATTTAAAGTGCCAAAATAAAGTTCAGCTGCTCTAGTTGGTCTTTCCTGAAATTTTCTTAGTCGCATCCCACAGCAAAAGCCATGGTTCACAGAGAGCTTCCAAAGCATCAGAGGGATCTCGTTGTTAAAAGATATTAGTCATGAGAAGGGTACAAAAGAATTTCCAAGGCATTAGATATACCATGGAACACAGTGAAGACATCATCAAGTGGAGAAAATATGGAACAACAGTGACATTACCAAGAACTGGAGCTCCCTCCAAAATTGATGAAAAGATGAGAAGAAAACTAGTTTGGGAGGCTACCAAGACGCCTACAGCAACATTAAAGGAGCTGCAGGAATATCTGGCAATTACTGGCTGTGTGGTACATGTGACAACAATCTCCCGTATTCTTAATATGTCTGGGCAATGGGGTAGAGTGGCAAGACGAAAGCCTTTTCTTACAAAGAAAAACATCCAAGCCAGGCTACATTTTGCAAAAACACATCTGAAGTCTCCCAAAAGCATGTGGGAAAAGGTGTTATGGTCTGATGAAACCAAGGTTGAACTTTTTGGCCATAATTCCAAAAGATATGTTTGGCGCAAAAACACTGCACATCACCAAAAGAACACCATACCGACAGTGAAGCATGGTGGTGGCAGCATCATGCTTTGGGGGTGGCACTGGGGCCATAGTTAAGATAGAGGGAATTATAGTTCCAAATACCAGTCAATATTGGCACAAAACCTTCAGGCTTCTGCTAGAAAGCTGAACATGAAGAGGAACTTCATTTTTCAGCATGACAACGACCCAAAGCATACATCCAAATCAACAAAGGAATGGCTTCACCAGAAGAAGATTAAAGTTTTGGAATGGCCCAGCCAGAGCCCAGACCTGAATCCGATTGAAAATCTGTGGGGTGATCTGATGAGGGCTAGGAGATGCCTTCGCAATCTGACTTTTTATATCCATTGTAGTAGAGGAGAGGAAAAGTTGTACAAAAATACTGAGGAAAGAGCATATTCAGATTTGCGTGGTACAAGAGGCTCATTGGAGACGCCCAGATGTAGTGAGAATAAAAAAAAATCGTGCATTCCCATTGGTAGTTTGTTCTTCCCTTGTGGATAAAAAAAAACAAAAAGGAGTGGCATTCTTGTATTCTTCAGCTTTGGCAGTTAGGATAATACATCAGGAAGTTGATTAAGAGGCAAGGTACATATTTGTAATTTGCGAAATAAATAATGTGATCTTTACAGTCGCTAATGTCTATGCACCCAACCATTCTCCAGTGAGATTCATAAATAAGACCTTGACCAAACTCGAGAGAATAAAACAGGGAGTTATTATAATTATGGGGGATTTCAATTGTCAATTAGACCCCAACATGGACAACATGTTGGGACTTGGAATAACAAAAAATAGAAATACAAACAGAAAGGACCTCCAAGGTAATATTCTCTGAAATATTACCAGTAGCACGCGCTACGTCAGGGAGACAGCGGGAGCTTAGAGAGATTAATGCGTGGTTGCGAAGGTGGTGCAAGCAAGAGGGATTTGGGTTCTTAGAGCACTGATCAGACTTTGCACTCGGCTACAGACTCTTTGGACGGGATGGGCTGCACCTCAATGATGAGGGGGCTGCAGTATTAGGGGAGAGGATGGCTAGAGGGTTAGATGAGCTTTTAAACTAAGCTCTGGGGGGAGGGTCAAGATCAAAATGAAGCAATGGCAGCTAGAGTAGATTGGAAGGTGGGTATAGCTATGGCAAAAGGAGGAGGAAAGCGCTGGTGGGGTTAACATATATCATAGGGAGGTACATACAATTAAACCTGCGGGCACTACGTGTTTGTCAACTAAACAGAAAATGGGTAGTAATCTCAAATGTCTTTTAGCAAATGCAAGAAGCTTGACAAACAAAATGGGTGAGCCGGAGATATTGGTAAGTGCTGAACAGTATGATTTAATCGGAATCACAGAAACGTGGTGGGATTGGGATGAGACCCACGACTGGTCAGTTAATTTACAAGGCTACTCACTTTTTAGAAAGTACAGAGTAAATAGAAATGGGGGAGGGATATGTCTATATGTAAATCCTAAACTAAAGCCCAGTATTAAGGAGGGTGTGCATGACGTAACTGGAACTGATGTGGAGACACTGTGGGTGGAGATTAGCTTAGACGCTAAAAAGAATCGCACATTACCTGTAGGTGTTTGCTACAAACCACCAAATATTAGCATTGATGGAGAAGATCTGCTTTTATTATAAATTGAAAAGGCTGCAAATCTGAATGAAGTTCTAATCATGAGAGATTTTAATTACCCAGATATAGATTGTAATTGTGGCACAACTAGTTCCGCTAAGGGCAGCAAGTTTCTGAACCTGTTTAATAACACATTTATGGCACAATTAGTAGACACCCCAACTAGAATGGATGCCTGTCTGGATTTAGTAATAACAAACAATGAGCAGCTTATCTCAAACATCAAAGTAAGAGAACACTTGGGCAATAGTGACCATAACATGGTTTCGTTTGAGATTAATGCAAAAAAGCAAATTGGTAACTAAGCCACCAAAACACTTAATTTAGAAGGGCCAACTTTGATGGACTAAGGGCATCAATTGAACATTTAGACTGGGAACGATTGCTTTCTGGACTAAACACAGAAGACAAGTGGAATGCCTTTAAGCACACATTACAAAAGTACACATCCCAATATATAACTTTGGGAAACAAAGAGCAAAAACTTAGAATATTTAAAACGAAATTGGTGTTACCATGGAAATAAGGCCAAAAGGGAACTAACAAATAGACTCAAAAAAGAGAAATCCAAAAAGATAATCTCTAGACTTAAACATGGGGATAAATTGGCACTGCTTCCAGAGAAGATAGAACTATTTAAATTATTTTATAATTCATTGAATAATATTCCCAGAGGAATGGATGAAAAAATTCAAAAGGTTTTTTTTCAGCCCTAAAACTTCCTTGTATCTCAGAATCACAATTAGAAAGCGTGAACTTACCTATCTCGGAAGATGAATTTGACAAGGTCATTAATAAACTAAACAACAACAAAACTGCAGGCCCAGATGGGTTTAATAAGCAATTCTTTAAAATATTAAAGGAGAATATCAAAAAACACTTGTTGAAGGCCTTCGAAGAATTTGGGACACAAAAAAATATTCCAGAAGAGCTATTATTAATAGACAAGATCTGTAATATACAACTAAGTCAATCCCCCAAAACATTCTTACTCCATCTGGATGTACAAAAAATTGGAAATCTGGCATTACTCCAACATGGCCCCAATTGAAGAACCAATTACTAATACAACTCAGGATGGAGGCAGGAATTGCATTCCAATTTAATACAATGGGGGGATACAAAGAAAATTGGTATAAATGGATACGAAAGATACAGGAGGATTAGACCCAGAGAGGTGTGCTAGAACTAAATAGAATTAATTGTGCCATTGATGCGTTCGTCTGTTTCCCATGGATCTCTACCGTTCTCCCCGCTGTGTGTGTTTTCCGCGTCATGCGTGTCTTTGCATATTTTATTTTATATACAGCTTTGATATTCTCCATTAAGGGTATAAAGTTTAAATTATACCAGTCTTTTAGGGAAGCACTCAAATGAATACCTACTTTTTAAAAAAATGATTGAGGATTTCATCAGTATACAGATGTTGAATATACATATGGTATTAACATGAAGTAACAGAGAAGTATGAAGGAAGAGAATAACGGCACAATATTTACGGGATGGGGTCGTTTCCGTGTAGGATTTGATTTACATACCATGGTGAGTTTTGTAAAGTGAATTTGATTTGTTGTTTGATGGCTGGTGATAGAGAGTCAATATAACATTGCCAGTCCCCAAATAATTTTCACGTGGCCTGGTGAGAGTTCTGGCACACTGTGAGCCAGTTCATCCTAAAACAAGAAAAACAGTCTGTCTTGGAAAATCTGAAGGGAGGGTTTGTCCTTCTTTAACCAGACTTGCAAAATAGTTTTGTTAGCTACGGCCATAAGTATTCTGGCCAATTTCACCCTGGGAAAGGGGTTATTGGTGAACCCAAAAAGTGCAAAGGCCGTGGTTAGGGGGAACCAAGTGAGGTTTTAGCATAGTGTTGGACTTTAGCACGAAATTTACAAATATATTTACAATAGCACAAACAGTGATTGAGGTCCACTTCTGGACAGTTACACTTTGGACAGAGGTCCTGGACATTAATTTACTCTGGACAGGGGATATAAAGGCCCTTTAGAATATTTTCAGAAACATGTCTCTATATGCCATAGATTTGATGGTAATAAGTAAAGTGTTTGGTGCCTTGAGTAGGTTCTCCAGAGACATGTTGGGGAGAAGCTGAAGCCACTTACTGGGTCCGGATGTTATTTTGGAATAATCTATGAGTTTGAAGGTAAGGTGGTGTATATGAGTCGTCGAATATTGTCCAGTCTCTGAAAAACGAGATGTGGTATCGCCGATGAAGCTGTGTAATTGGGTATATATATGAAAGGGCTAATGGGTAAGTTTGGAAACGTGTTTGTGATGGTGTTCAAGCTGAGAGTTGTACCTACGTTTTTTAATGAGATAGGTACTATTTTGAAGTGGTAGGTTTTAAGTATCTTTGCCTTTTCAAACTCTTGTAATTTGATACTAACTTACTCTACAATTAACACTTTGAAATTAGAATAGAGACTGAATTCATCTAGTTATTGAATTATTGTTAGGCGTTCCAAGATGGCGTCAGGCCATGTGGCTTTGAGAGTTCCAAGATGGTGTCAGAACATGCGCTTACTCCAAAATGGAGTATGAAAGTACATGTGCCGAATCCAAAATGGAGTCTGCAATAACACACTAACAAAGGACTCAGGCAGTGTACATACAGTAAAGCCCACACTAAATACTCAAGAAACAAGCAGCATTATCAAAAACACAAAATGAATTTGAAAAGACCCACAAACACACTAATTATTTAGTGCAACTGTCTAAGAGCTCTGTGCACATTTGGAAATTGAGCAGCAAATTACAGAAACACAAGGTATTTTTGAGAAATTATATCTTAACTAACCAATGTACAAATTGACAATACACACCCAAATACTAGCAGAGATAATAATGTTTAATCAAACAATATCGTATAAGACAGGGCTTGACAAATTTATCTGAGTTTTAGGAGCCAGCTAAAAAATCTAGGACCCAACGGCACATAAACACAAACACACGCAGTCACACACAGAGACAGTCTGTCTCATATACATACAGGATCCTTTATTTCACTAGGGTGAAAGTCCTCTCCTTGTTTTTCTACAAATACATACAAACACAAACAAATCCAGTCACACACCCATATATACACACAAACAAATCCAGTCACACACACATATATACACACACAAAACATCCAGTCACACACACATATATACACACAAACACATCCAGGCACACACACATATATACACACAAACACATCCAGGCACACACACATATATACACACACAAACACACCCAGGCACACACACATATATATACACACACACAAACACACCCAGGCACACACAAACACATCCAGGCAGACACATATATACACACAAACACATCCAGGCAGACACATATATACACACAAACACATCCAGGCAGACACACACAAACACATCCAGTCACACACACATGTACACACAAACACATCCAGACAGACACATACACAAGACAGTAGGATTTTTTTTTTTAAGATAGTTCACCTATCAATTTCCCCCCTCCTTGCCATTACACCTCAATGCAGGGAATGGGGGATGTTTCCGTTGCAGCCCGGTGGCACAGAGCAGCTTCCCTGCTATGCTCCCAGGTGATCAGCTATAACGCGGTGCGCGAGGGGACGGAGAAGGAAGTCTGTGCAGCCGGTGCACTCACTCTGCTCACTCGTGCACCGCTGCTGCAAAAAAGAAAAGGGAAAAAAACGATCCCATTGCCGAGGGCACGCCGCGAGGCTCACGTTACCCAGGCGCCAGGTTTGATTTCCTGGTCGCCATGGTGACCTGGCGCCCGGTAGTGTCGAGCCCTGGTAGAAGGACACACAAAAAGTCTTAAAGATCGGTTTTAAAGTTAGTTACCCTCATAAAAGGCACACAAGGATTAATTAAAACACGATTTAAAGTTAGTTCCTTCCTTAAAAAACCAAATCAAACATGGTCTAACTAAAACATCAGTAATTTTTACACACTTATAACTGCAGTGTATAAATTAACACAGTGTGCAACAATAACAGTAGAGACACTATTTGTTGGTTATCCAGATGGTTTTCTAAATTAAACAAATATCGTATATAAAAGAAAATAATACAGAATACTTATCTACTGCTGGTAAAAGCTTACGGAAAATATTAAACAGATAAAAATGCAGGCATGGAGAACTGGCTTCATGGAACACGGCTGCATTCGCTCGGCTTATAATCAAGCTCCTCAGATCATTCTCAGAGTTCCTTTGCAGCCTAGCCTAGAGTTGAAAGGCTCTGGCTTCTGTGTTGAGGAACCTACATCGTCAATGTCTGAATGAAAAATGATTCTCACTCTACCTAGCTTTGTCCTCTCTACTCCGCTCCTAGCAAGCCTACTTTCCAGCCCCCTTAGGGGTTGGTTTCTCCTTCAGTAACAGGATTCCCTGCTACCATGCATGGGAGACCTTAATTGCCCATGCTTCCAGCAAACAACTTCTCCATCTTCCCTTTGTCTAAATAACTATCTAGATTCGCCCGTTGAAACTTTGAAATGCTTGAAAGACAGTTCTTCTCAATACAGAGCTTCATTCTACCAAGTAGATGCTTACTGTTAACATGATTACATTTGGGTGGCTATTATGTAGCTTTCTATAATGCTCTCTAAATACCGATTTCTTGTGGACTATGTTGGATTACTCTATTACTATCCTTAATTCTTGGGTTCTGGCTTGTTGCTTATGTAGTTCTTGTGCTAGATATCTGCCTGGTTTATTAGCATTCTCAAAAACCTTTTTTCCTAGTCAGTACTTGATCTTTTCCTCATCTTTATTTTAGTCAGGTGCTTCAGATTTACAATTTTTTAATTTAACCCATTCTTCTTGAGTCAGGGATATCTTATGGGAAGCCTCTAGTCTACTAATCTCAGCAAAGAGGTTTCTAACTTTCTTGCTATGGGTACCCAGTTTAATTAGGTGACCACGCATTTCTGCTTTACCCGCCTCCCATCCGGTCACCATATCCATGGCCTGTTTGTTATTGTCAAAGTAAGCAAGGATATTGGATCTAATGGCGTTCACCTCTTGGTTTTCAAGACGTAGACTCATTAAGCTTTCAATTTGAGGGGTTAGCAATCTTAACCTCAAGATCCAATAATGCGATAACCTGGGCGTGGTCATTCCAGGTAATGTTACCAATCTCTGTCATTTTTATCATCCCCAAATAGTGATGTGCCACAAAAATCATGTCAATTCTGGTGTATTTTTTATGTAATAAAACAAAAAAAGAAGTGTGGATTTTGCGGAAAAAATCAACTATGCAGACTGGTATGCCAAAGTATATTTAAACCATGGTGAAAGGACACAGTGCAGGAACAAGTGAAATCAGCTTAACGCGTTACGTGCTTCAGCAGCACTTAATCATAAGCATGCACAGTGAAGTTACCACCCATGTTATATAACAATCTACAAGGTAATTGATTGATGAAATCAGTGGGTGGAGTCTAACATAGGGGGGAGTTCGCTGTGATTAAAAAGAACTTTAATACACAAAATGACATACAGAATATAAAATCACAATAGTGCAAAGTGAATTAAAACCAGTCTTTTCTATGTGGACTGGGTTAGAAGGAATCTGAAGCCAGTGTAAATGTAACGAATAACAAGTAATATTTACAAAGTAATTATCAAAATGTTTCAATATGTTGCCAGGATTGGTAGACAAGGAGAAAAGGGAGAAATTATTATTTAGTTTTAAAAATGAAGGGCCTTGGTTTTTAGAGCGAAAATAAAATGTATTTAATTCTCCACCAATAGACATGTTGTATCAGCATGCAAATCATAACCAAAAGTGTGTGTTTGTTTAAGTTTGTAATCATATATTTGATTTGCTGCTGTATTATTGATATTTAACTCATATTATGGCTGTGTTTTTGATAGCTAATTCATATTTTTTTTATTTGTTTTAGATATATAACTCATATGTTATGCAGAAGACATTTAAATCTATTAAACTTAAAGAGACAGTAGCAATATTTGATCTATATACATATACAGGAGGTGCGCATGTCTGTTGGTTTAGAAATGCAGTAACGTCATGGATGGAGTTTAATCCATCTGGAAATTGAGTTCGTAGGGTAAAGATCAACTACACTTCACTTTTACATAAAACTTGAGAAATATCACCTCTTCTCTGTGGCATTTTTATTTTCTCAATAACTTGGTATTTGAGAAAGGAAGAATTGGAGTTACAGCAAGCAAGAAAGTGTTTGTTTTATTGTTTATTATGTATTTAAATGTTTCTATCATATCCCCCCTGTTATGTCTTTCCTCCAAGCTATACATGTTAAGATGCTTTAACCTTTCCTGGTAAGTTTTATCCTTCAACCCTGGTCCTCCCTGGTCCAATTTATCTATATCTTGGTCTAACATATGAGTCTCCTGAATGAAGGCAACACTAAATTTTTAAAGATCATAAATCATGCATCAAACAATACCGCTTCCCAGGATTGTTAAGCCCCTTTGGTTTTAATTATCTTAAACAAATTCACAACCATTTAAGTAAAATAAGGGGGTGGGACATATGGAATTTCAATAAATTGAGGGTACAAGCCCTACTCTCTGCTGCAAATGGGTATACAGCAAGATAAAGGTGAGGGAAGAAAAGGAGAGGAAAAAAGGGAAGAAAAAAAAAAAAAAGTGTCCCCAACCCCACACTCAAAATATTTACAAAAACAATGGGTAAGTGCCCCTCCTAGAGGAGCATACACCCAGAGATTGCAGCCCATGCTATACGATCTCAGACAAAACTCGTGAGAAGATTGGGCCGTAGTTTGTCGTCCCACCAGAGCACCACGCCCAATCGTCAGCCCAGCATCATATTGTGCTAGTCCCTCATCCCGCATCTCTCTTGATTTTATAGTCCTGTGGTATCCTATTTCTACATCTCATACCTGTTCATCATATTTAGTCGCCCAACTCCTACGGGTCTCGACTAGCATGTGATTTGTTGACACAAGAAAAAGGGTTAAAATAATTAAATGATGTTAAGGTAGACAAAGCCCAGAAGCCATATGGTATTCACCTGCAAGAACTTAAAGAGCTGCTAAGCCAGACCCTGGCAAGACAGTTCATTTTCATGGACTATTTTACTTACTGTTGCCCACAGATTTTGCGTAAAGCTGATGTGGTGCCCATATTTAAACAGGGATCAAATTCCCAGCCCGCAAATACAGACCTGCAAGCTTGACATCTGTAGTGAGGAAACGGTTTGAAGGGTTGCTAAAGGAATATATTCAAGATTTCATATTGAACAGGAATCTCATTAGCTGTAGCTAGGCGAGTAGAAACCTAGATATAGGTGCTGCAGTAGATGCGATACATTCAGAATTTGCCAAGGCATTTACGGTTCCACACAAAAGGATACTGTACAAATTGACTGAAATAGGCTTGGGGCCAAATGTTTGATGTGGATTGGCAATTCGTTGAAAGAATGCAAATGGTCATGGTAAATGGGAAGTTCTCAAATTGGACAGATGTGATAAGCGGAGTTACTCCGGGATCTGTCCTAGGTCCTCTTCTTTTTAATTTCTTTATTAATGATCTCCCAGAGGGCATATGGAGCCATGTCTCAGTGCTTGCCAATGACGCAAAATAAAGTAGGGTAATATAGTACTAGCTGCAAGAGGATTAGGAAAAATTGGTAACTGGGCAGATAAATAGCAAATGAGAATCAATGTAGACAAATGTAAAATTATGCATTTTGGGTAAAATAATAATTATGCAACATATAGTTTAAATCGTGTTTCCTTGGTGAAATCTACTAATAAAAAAGGTCTGGGAGGAATTGTAAGAATATACTGAGCAGTAGTGCACAGTGCCAACTGGCAGCTGCAAAGGCCAATAAGATGTTGGGATGTATTAAAAGGCGTATTGACTCACAGGAGGAAGTTTTAGTTATGAAAAAAGGCTAGAAAAAAAACTTAAATGTGTCCAGGTTATAGAACGGCAGCTTAGAGGGGATTTGATAATGTTATGTAAATATTTACAGGTCCCATACAAAAGGCTTAGTAAAGACCTGTTCATTAACAGAACAGTACAAAGGACAACGGGTCCCCCGCTAAGACTTTAAGAAAGGATATTTAGTCTAGGACAGCGGAAGGGATTTTTTTAAGAGTAAGGACAATAAAGATATGGAATTCACTGCCCGAAGAGGTAGTTCTAGCAAATATGTTCGAAGCCTTTAAAAGGGGCCTAGATACTTTTTTTAATTAACCAGAGCATAAAGGGCTATGCATTAATATTTTTTTAGTGCTTGTTGATCCAAAGATAAATCTAATTGCCATTTGAAATCAAGAAAGCATTTTTTCCCCCAGTGAAAGCAGAATTAGAAATTGCTGCAATAAGGGTTTTTGTATTTGCCTTCTTTTGGATCAACAGTGGTAAACAAGGTGTAACAGAACAGCTACCCAAGGCTGGTAACACCTCTACCTGTTGTAGAAAATCATCTCCTTAGCTCCCAATTAAAGCTCAGAATTCACCCAGAAAGTCTTCCCTGGAACATTGCTTTTGGTTCCCAAAGTAGCAGATAGAACTACTATCAGTTAGGAACAGTAAGAATGAACATTTATTTTCGAAACAGCACAAATATGACATCAACTTGGTGGGGGGGGGGGGGGGGGGGGGTTTCAGGGGAACCAATTATAACATAGTAAGCCTCACACAATAGATAACCTAATTTAAAAACGGTAATTAAATATAGTATAACTTAACATAATTAAGCCAGACACCTTTAAACACAGACATCCAGACTACAAGAGACATAGATGGCTCAAAAAAAAAAAAAAAAAAAGGCGAGCTTAATTATGCTTTGGCCAATTCATATAACCAAAACCTCTCATTTATATAATATTTATATATTTGTTGCCAACTTTATTAGGGTGTGAAGCGCAGACAGTTTTTGTTTTTTGTATACAATGTACAGCCAATCACACTGTATCTGCAGCATGCGCACACCTGTTTGGTAAGCATCATTTTTATATTTATATTATTTGAGCCTGTGACCAGCTTAGCGCACCAACATTTTTCTTTTCCCTGCTTGCACATATAATAATATTGCACACACTACTTGGAATAACTTTGCCTGGGCAGCTTATGTTGCAAGTCTTGCTGTATTGAAAACAAGGTGTGGCTGGTGCCCCCAAACATAGCAAATCCATAGTCCTCAGGGAGGTGTTTGGCCCTCAGGGCACTCCAAGAGCCCCAGTCACGCAAGCTGTTGGATACTGTGGAAAATTATGAAAAAATATACATGGGGAGAATTAAAGAGTTATCTGTGAAGGCTTAGTCCCCCAAAATTGAATTTTATAGACTTTTGAATTCTAAATGCCCTAACTGACCAAACAAAAGTTGTAGAAGTAATGCTGGATTTAAAAAAGAACAAATCAACAGGCCCAGATGGGCGTTCAAATCTTTTCTACAAGATATTTGTGGAAGTGCGCAGTATTATCCTTACTAGTCTTTTTAATGAAATTGCAATAGAAAAATATTTCAGAAAGGAAATGCTGCTAGCTGACATGACACCAATATTAAAACATGACAGAGATAAAACCGTTAATAAAAATTATAGTCCAATTTCGTTATTCCTCCTTCTTAAACAGACTGAGACATTGTATACAAAGACTGAATCATATTGACCCATCAGGATTTATAAGTAGGACTACTACAGGTAACATCTGTAAGACTCTCGGGGCACTGTTTTTGGCACGCACACGAGGGGACTCCATTTGGACCCTGTTAATGGATGCTGACAAGGCCTTTGACAGAGTCCGCTGGACATTTCTAAGCGATACGGTAAGAGCCTTTTTTTCTTTTGGCAGTTTATTGGGCGATTTAAGACTCCCCAGAGGCCAGAATTAGGGGGTCAGGTATACACAGTCATTCAGTCACATACACAAACAAGTCGGCAGTTTAAAAACATTTTTTGTTGTAGTCTGATTAGGTGGGAGCCACTGGCTCCCGACATACTTAGACAACTGACAATTTGATAGCCAATTGTTTTAGAGTACGGAAACCCAAAAAGGCCCCGCACTCAGCAGCACGGGACATTATGCTGAAAGCCAGCACCATCACTGATAAAACTAGCCGCTGCACAGAAATTCTATGAAGAAGCCATTTTACCCTTATTTGAGGTTCTTTCACCAGAGAGTCTTGCATGGAGAATATTAGTGTCCATGCCGACAGCATATCTGAGAAATCTAGGAGTGAAGTACAAGTGGAGCTCCTGTACTGCTTTAACTATGGTCAGGGAAAACAAGCAACGCACCTTGGAAGACTCATCTGACCTTGTCCCTTTTCTCCAGTGCCTGGGACTCACCCGATGGCAACAGCACAAGATTTACACATGGACCCGGGCACTACATCTAATGAAGGCACAGTCTCTTATTGTCTATGTATGCTAAGCTGATCCACGACTGATCTTTTTAAATCAGAAAATATCCAGTGTATGGGTCATTTTAGACACTTTGCACGGCTACCCCCAATTTCTGGCAGGACCCTTTGTGTCTGCAGCTAGACCTCTCTTGGCCTACTCCCTTCTCTCTCCCATCGTTATTTTCAATCAAAATTTCTTCCTTAAACTTCCAATTCATCTCTCTCCTTTTCGCTCCAGTGATTATCTGTTTGTCCTGTTAATATGCAGTCATTTACTACCAGGCATTATGGGTTTTTATTACTCATCTAGGTTCAGGCTTTTGTACTACGTGCAGTTAACCTCGAAGTAGAAGATAGCCGAAAACCAATTGGAGATACTCTCTGCTCATTTTTAAAATTAGCCACTTTTGACAAAATGTGAAATGTTATTGCTGCTTTAGTCACAAGAGGGCACTACAAAAAATATAGAGCTATAGTATTTTTTCTCTCTGCCCTATCAAAAACACTTCTCAATAAAAAGGTTTACTTCAGGATATAGAATGTGTTTTAATACATAAACAATGGTGTTTTGCAGGTCCATACAATCCTCGTTATATACTCCGTGACAGTAGGCCCTGGATTTATTAGGTAGCTTTATATTTAGCACCTGGCTCCCATCTTTTAATTTATAAAGACACGGAAGCTCATATTATGCTGATCTTTCTTTATTTACCCTCAGCAGCAAAGAGAATAAATAAGAAAATTTAACCAATGAGAACATATCAAATATATAACGTCCCTCCCCTCCTGTATAAATTCCAGTGTCACAGGAAAAATAAATCCTCTTTCTTTGCTGCTCCCTCAGCTAAGTACACCATATATTACTCTGACTTGTTTTGTCTAATGTTGTTGATATATTTAGTCATTCTATGTTTACTGTATGTTATTATGATTGCTTACATAATTATGTGGTTTAATCATTTACTGTCAAGTTTTTTATAAAGTTTTTTATTGCATTTATATTTAATCTTACTATCAGGGGTTCGGTTGTGTTCCCCTCCTCTCCTTTATCTATACCTGTTTTCATTGCTTTTCCCCCCTTCTTTATCCGTTTTTTTTTATCCATGTTTTTCGCGTTTAGTTACCCCTTCTCCGCATTCCTGGCCTTCTGGACTACCGCACATGCGCATAACGCATTGCGGCGGCCATTTTCCTGTAGCCCATTGGTTGCATAGCCTCGCGCATGCGCATTGCAGCGGCCATTTTACTGTAGTCCGTTTTTCTATCATTTGACCCGCGCATGGGCGTTTCGCATCGCGGCGGCCATTTTAAAGGTGGGAAAAGGTGCAACTCACCCGGCGGCCATTTTAACTAGCGTTAAACGGACCTGGATACTTGCTGATCACAGTTCACTGCTGCAGCTCCGTTTTTCTTACGTTTTTTCACTCCAGTCCTGCTTCTTACCTCAACTTTAAGGTGACTTTCTACCTATTCACCTATATTACTGCCATATACTTACCTAACATTTGCAGTAGATATTATGGATAATTTATCCCCTGAGGCATCCCCACCTCACACCTTGAACCCTGCTCAGCAGGATAGGATATCCCTCAATGAAGGAGAATTCCCCTGACTTTAACTCTAAGGAGTTTCACACTATGTTAGACTCTGCCATGTCTAAATCAGTGAATCAAGCAATACAATCTGCCATGGGACTTATGTCCTCCACTATTGCTCAATCTATTTCCGCAGTCGTATGCTCACATTCTAGTGCAGCCCGATCATGGAAATCGCCTAAAGCCGAAAGTGACTCATCGCAGTCTGACTCGATGGTAGAAGAGGCTTTAGATTAGTCAGATGACCCTGACACCGTATCATTGTCTGGGGACGAGATCCCAGTTGGGCATGCAGTTGGCAATACCACCCTCTTGGTCCCTACTGAGACCTCGCCTTTGCTGGACCCTCAGGGCGAACCACTGTTCGACCCTGACAACCTACACCATCCCCGCTCAGCGGAATGGTTGCCTACTAATCATATTGCGCAATATATCGCATTACGGGTCCGCAAGCCCCTTGATAAAATTACTCGCAATAAACTGCGTGCAGAATGCCCACGGCCCACAGTCCCTGACTCGGCCTGTGATATTCCTGAAATAGATCCTAAGATCGCCTAGTTCTTGGGAAAGACAGGCTGGAAGGCCAGAAAAGGCCTGGATTTTTCGCTTAAAGTATGCCAAGACAAGGTGCTGGACATCATGGGGCCTTGCGCAAAAATCTTTGAGGTGGTGGAAACTGGCATAGCCACTGATACCCCTATAGATTTGAATACCATCAAAGGATGGATACAGCGGGTTATTTGCCTAATAGGCAACGCCAACACAGCCTTAGCGGCTGAGAGAAGAAAGGCCATTCTCCTAAAAATAGAACCAAAGCTTGTTAACATGGCAGCTAATGAACCCGGCCCTCAGGCTAAGGGCATGCTCTTCGGAGACAATTTCGTTAAAGAATTGGGCTCTTTTGTGCAGACCTTTACTGCACTTGATAAGAGCCAGTCAAATATGAAACGGGTCTTCAATACTAAAGGTTTTTGGCGAGGCCGGCAGATTCAGGGGCTGTCTGCCCGGCCGTGGTTCCAGGGGACCTTTTCGTGAATCCCGAGGCCCTACAACTTCCAAGACCACAGGTCTACACCCGCGGCATTCTTCTCTCAGAGGAGCAGGCCATGGCAGAATCTTGGCGCCAGAGGGTCTTATCAATCTAGGCGACCTTAAGGTAAGGCCCAAACTAACTCACCTTTCTTCCCCTGCAAACGTAGGTGGCAGACTCCGCTTTTTCCAACAAGCGTGGGCAGACATTACGACAGACCCTTGGGTCTTACAGACGGTAGGGGGTCACCATATAGACTTTTTGTTCCCCCCTTAACAGGTTTGTTCCCCTCACGTCATCCATTTCTCACAAGGGGACAGGGAATTGGTTTCTCAAGAGGTCACCAATCTCCTCTCAAAAGGAGCGATCATGGCGGTTCCTCCAAACTCCCAGGGTTTCCTAAGCAACCTATTTTTGGTTCCCAAGAAAGGCGGCGGTATTCGCGGTTCCCGGTGATCAATCTGCGACCTCTGAATGCCTTTGTGATATACCAACATTTCAAGATGGAAGGCATTCACTGCTTGAGAGATTTACTTCTTTTGGGAGACTGGATGGTGAAACTGGATCTCCAAGATGCGTACCTGACAGTTCCGATTACCCCGGATCATCAACCGTATCTTCGGTTCAGGTGGGATCACACGACGTGGCAGTTCACTTGTCTCCCCTTCGGTCTCTCATCCGCCCCTTGGTGCTTCACCAAGCTGCTGAAACCAGTCATGGGTTTTCTCAGAAGGAAAGGAGTTAGTCTCATAATATATTTAGACGACTTGCTAATCATGTCTCAGGATTGTGCCACACTACTCACACATCTGTCTTGGACCACGGATCTCCTCCAACGGTTGGGTTTCTTGATAAATCAGGAAAAGGTCTATACTCATACCATCGCGCACCATGGAGTTCCTGGGCTTCGTTATCGACTCATCTCAGATTGTCTCAGTTTCAAAGGTTTTTCTGGATGGAGTTTCGCATGATTGGATTCCCGTTGGATCGATTGCGGCCGGTGTTTTTTCATATGGTTGATTTTTATTTTTTCACACAAAGAAAGAGGATATATTTCCTGTGACACTGGACTTTATACAGGAGGGGAGGGACGTTATATATTTGATATGCTCTCATTGGTTAAATTTTCTTATTTATTCTCTTTGCTGCTGAGGGCAAATAAAGAAAGAGATAAGCATAATACTCGCCTCCGTGTCTTTATAAATCATGACTTTACGTCATAATTTATTAGTAAAATCTTGTAATTTTCTCTATAATGTATTGGCTGACAGATCTAGTTGAATGACACTAGTATTATATTCGTTCTTGTTTAAAATTGTTATATTATGCGTGTTATCTTTGTCTTGTGTTTATAGCTCTTATTTTGGGATTACTAACAAGCATGTCCATATATTTGATCGATCTTTATTACTTTGATTGCCATTTATATGTTATTTAAAACTCCTACTGCTTCTCATGATTCATATGTTTTAAAAAACAATTAAAAAAAAAACCTCAAGTTATTTGCCAGGGCAATGTACTACATAGGAAAAACATTGTTACAAAATAACTTCCAATCTTCACAGGGGGTTGGACATTATGTATCAATAAAGCAATGCACAAAAATATAATACAATTTGGGGTGGCTGGAATAGAATAGACTCAAGTGAGGAACTGGATACTGGAGAGTAAGGAAGAGTCAGGGCCGGGGCCGGTTCTTGCGGGTCGCAGCGCTGAAGTAATTTAAATTGGTTTTGTTTTTTGTCATGTCCGTGTGTTCCATGGATGGACACGGATGCTAACTGAGGTATACAGTATATTCATGTTAGCATGTAAAAAATGTACGGATTTGTTTTTATGTAAATGTATTTATGGATAAAAATAAAGCAATTCAATCCCCTCTCTGTTAATAACTGCTGCCACTCCAGTGCCTAATTTGAAAATCCAATGTACATCTCATGAAGTGAGGTTAAATCACCACTTCTTGCCCCTATTCTGCATTTTTCAGTGCCAATAAAGCAAAAAAGGCTTGAATGTCCCGTCGAGTTTGGAAGTTCTTTTGTAACAATGTTTTTCCTGTGTAGTACATTGCCCTGGCAAATAATTTGATGAAGAGTGACGTCTCCTGTTCAGTAATATGTTTACATTTTTAATACTCCTTCACATTTATAATATGAAGTATGCACCTGGATCTCTCCAACACACCATATTAATGATTGTTGTAGTGACCATGTGTTACATCAGTATCAAGATTTATACTAATGTGATGATCCCCATGGAAAGCACAAATCGGAGAATGTTTTTTATACCCTCCCTTTGATGGATAAATATCTGTATTTTGTTGTTTTCTACTTTATAAAAAATGCCTATGATAACCTATTTGTGGTTACCCACACTTTAATAGCAGTAACATGCTGTGAATTAAGACAGAAAAAATGTGTACATAAGTGAACTTTTCGAAGTATGCTAAAATGACATGTAGAAATGGCAAATCAATCAGTCTTTGCTCTTGACCTATGGGGTGTGGAACCAACTGACATTTGTATCATCTGTCCTACACACTCTGATGCTGACTTTCCCCCCACTGGTCAAGAGAATAGATTTAAGTCTGTACTGCACTCAGTGTTTGTCTGTGCTCAAAACCGTTTAGGTGGAACACGAGATGCCGTCTCTCTCTACAATAACATTCATATGTAATTCACTTCTGGAATAGTGGCAGACTTTTTCTACAACTTGTGCAGCCACTGTGTGCATCAGAATTTTTGCTCAAATTGTAGATGATAAAAATAGTTCAGATTCTGAATATATATAATTTGAACTTCCTGAAAAAATTTCTGTATTTGAGGTTTAAAGTCACCTCAAAGACTGGTGTATGCAAGAAGTGTCATATGGGGGAAGGGGGGGGGGGGGATCCCAAAGTGGACCTACCTGTTCCGCATGTTCCCAAACTCTTGGCTACAAAATGACCCATTCAGCATTTGTAAATTTTGTGTGGAAAGGGAAAAAACCCACAATGATTAAGGTTGTCAACTATGGGCAACAAGGTGAATGTTGTCAATTAATGTGGATCTAAGTAGCAATGATGTAGCACGATTAATCTAAACTTGAAGGTTGGTATAAGATAGAGCGGGAAATAGAAGGGGTCAAAGATCTAGCATGGATTATATATGTAACAGGGAAGTGGCTAATTTAGATTCCTCTTTTAATGTAGAGTACCACAACTTGGGGAATAAAAAAATAAAAAAAAAAGGAAAGATAAAAGGATAAATGGTTAGATTTCCAGACCATTGATGTAATAGAGAATAATAATATAATAATAATAATATTATGTATTTGAAAGAATAATAATATTCATGTAATCAGTGATTTATGGACTAACAAAGTTATTTGAAGTTCTGGTAAATTCCCATGGTTTCACATCAAAAGATTTTTAATTATTGGAGGGTAAAAAAAACAACAGAATAATAGTGATAATAACAAAGTAAATAAATTCATAAGCTATTGAAACATTTTTCAGAAGAATAAGAAACCAAAGGAAATCTTATATAAAGGTTCAGAGCTAATAGATATACTAAGCAATAGTCCTAATCGCGGTAGAAATTTTGGGAAAACAGCTTAACATTATTATAGTGGTTAAAGACTGTTTTTCTGCCTTTGATAAAGAGCGAAATGAATGGCCTCTCGTTAGTGGAAACAATACAAATAGTGGCTGTGATTTATTGTTTAGTGCAGCAAACTTATAATTACTAGGAATATATTATTGCAATTTGAAAAAAAGAGAAGGTGGTAGACATTACATGCATCCCTCAAGCTTAACCATTGTTCTAATCCCTGTTGAGCCAAAAGAATGGGGGGAAAAAACTTTCTAGCCACAAAAAAGTCATCCGATTTCTCCTTGGATCAGCAAGCACTAAATAAATATAACTGCCTATACCAACATGCATAGCCTTCTATGTTCTGACTCAAATAATAAATTAAAAAATATATCCACACCCCTTAGAAAGACACCTATTGTCTTTGCAAGCACCACCTCTTCAGACAGTGAATTCCATAACTTTATTGTCCTTACCGTAAAGAATCCCTTGGTAGACTAAATCTCCTTTCCTCAAATCTTAGTGGACGAACTCTTTGCCTGTGTATTGTTCTGTTAATGAACGGTCTATAGAAAGCCCTTTGTATGGGCTCTGTATTATATTATTTATATAACATCATATCCCCTTTAGAATGTGTTTCTTTAGCGTGTACAAATGTAACTTAGTTAAAACGTATTAGTTTTGTAGCCTTCCTCTGCCCTTCCATAGGTTCCATAAGGTTTATTTTAGACAAGGAGCCCAGACTTGAACTGCATATTCAAGGTGGTGTCACCATGAACCTGTGAAAAGGCAGAATAATATCTTCCTCCTGTGATTCAATAAACCTTTTAATACAAGTCCATATATTACTGGCCTTCGCAGCTGCCACTGTGTACTACTGCCATGTCTAGTGTCTATAATTACTCCCAAATCAAATTATCATTATTAGATTTCACCAAGGAAACACCATTTAAATTATAATTTGCATTATTAAAATTATACAAGAAATGCATAATTTTCCATTTGTCTAAACTGAATCGACATTTCTCTGCCGAGTTACCCAATTTGTACAAATCCTCTAGTAGTGAACACTAATCTAGTTCAGACTGTATTAACTAACTTCATTTTGTGTCATTACCAAGCACTGATACATGGCTTCCTATGCCCACTGGGAAATCATTAGTAAACAACTTAAAAAGAAGAGGACCAAGTAAAGATACGTGTGGTTCTCCACTTAATCCCATCTGTCTAGTTTCAGAACTTCCCCTTTACCACCACCTTGATTTCTATCAGTCAGTTGCCAATCCACATACAAACATTTGGCCCTAAGAATATTTCAGTCAATGTGTGCCATAGCAAAACCACGTAAAATACTATATACTAATATATATTTATATACTATATATACACACACACTATATACCAATATATATTTAGTTTGTATAGGTTTCTTTTGCATACATTGGAATTATTCATCCGCTGTACTCCTGTGGATATATTCAGATAGGTCACCGTTTTATGACACTACATGTTTTTAGTGCACTTTGCTAAATATTCACAATCTGCGAGTAATAGAACTTTACAGAAAAGGGTAATCGCTACCTGGGATGAGCTAGTAGTGGAAGTAGCACAGGCTAAAACAGCTTTGGAATTAACCAAAGACGATACAAAACAAACTTCAGCACCAAACTTTCAAAGGGAGATTTCTTTCACACACAAAATATGACCGATATTAAAACAAGTGGGGTGTGCATAGTGTCCTTACATGATCTATAGCCAAGCCTTTTGAAAATGTTGTAGTAAATGTCTGACAATCATAGGAAGGTCAGCGCTATATATTTCTCAAAGCCTTTTTCATGATCATTTGTAATCCCTTGAGCTGAGGAGTCCATTTTTTCTGACGTGGCCTGTATGATCAGAAATCTATGGATATTGGGATGCATTCAGTATTTTTAGTTACAATGTTGAAGAACATCTTATTGTAGAAAAATATGTTCTGTCTCATGCAGTAATACAAAAGCAGTCAAAATAAAAGTTCAAAAATCTACTTTTCACAAACAAACCAAAACATTTATTGGGTTTATGAAATGTGTAGTTAAACCAGATGTGCCACATGTTGGATGGGGCTTCCCTGGTGTCTAGGAAATATTTCACTTTTTATTGAAGCGAAGGTTCTTTGTTTTATAGTGTCTCATTTTTTTTAAATTTAGCATTCTGGACACATTTAAAGCTGTATTAACCAATACATCACAACGTGGATGAATATATCACCTATGCAATTGTTTGATTAACGTATTTTTTGTTTTCCCTTCTTATTTTAAACAAAGTAAAATATAAGGTTTTAGAAAAATATAAAAAAAACAACAACAACACATTGCTCATAGAATGATCAATCCACCACTTTGTTACGAAATGTATGTACAAAGCTAACCATGGCTTGTTTTATAGCTATTTGAATTTTTTTTATAGCATGAATTTATAGTTTTAATTTTACAGGACCCAAAATTCTCATCAGCCATTTCAAAACAAGCCCATATAAACTCACCTTGCCATAATTACCCCAGGTGACTGTGACTCTATTACTGGCAGATGACAGGTACATGAGATTAGTGAGATTTATAGGACGACATGGTCTCTTGGGTTCAACACCAGGTTTATTGGAGGGATAGTAACCCTGTAAAAAGGGCACACACAAAAAAGTTAGGTTACATTTTTGCCACTTTTCAGCATGCAGGCGGTACATTCTCGTGTATGCAGTGTGGAGAGTTTCCTTTATAGCTCTTAATTATTAAGTGGACATGGTGGTGATTTCTGCTTTTATTTTATTTAGGCATTTTTATATATATATTAAAATATGTTTTAGGTGATTTAGTCATATGGTCATGTGATAAGGTGTATTTGAGAATGTAATTCTGTGAACTTGAAATATATTGTCTGAACTCACTGGAACTGAGCAGTAGTTGTGATTGACCTTCACAGCAATGTTCGGAGGGTACTGATCCTCTTGAGGACAGCTGGTATCGGTGTAACAGATTCTGAGGAAAAAAGGAAACAAATCATTTTATAGAAAATGTGTACACCATTGCAGTGAAACCACCACATGTTTACTATTTTCATTTATCACTAATTAAACAAGTTGTTTTTAAAAGGGGAAAATAGAAATGTTACTTAGTGTAAGTTATGTTTGCCTTTATAATGGCAGTACACATGGGCAGAAAAAAAGAAACTGATACATTTTGTTAGACTTCTCCCCACGTACCAATAAATGCTTGCATAACCCTTGCAATCTCAGTAATAACAAGTCAATGCCTTTGAAGATGAAAGGAGCTAGATCTTACCCACTCTCTTGGCATAAATGATAGTAACTAGGAAGGCCGTCTTGAATGTCAGAAGTTTTAATGAGTTATTTTCCAGTGGCTCAAAAGCATCTTCACACAATGCCTTCAAAACCACAGACAGATCCAAGGTTTGAAAAATTAAACACTTGGTAGGGTGATGTTTCAGGAGCACTCTCTTAAAGAATCTTGTAATCAGAATACGAGAGGCTACATCAGTCAGCAAAAAAGTGATGACACCTGTACTTTAAATGTAGAAAAACTACACCCAGCAGCAAACCTGTCCTACAGGAATAAAAAAAAAAATAGTGTTGATTGGAGGTACTAGATCTAGTATGGCATGTGCCTTACTTTTTTGCATTTGACAGAGTTCAGGATAATTTTTTTCCTGAAGATGTACTGACAGGGTTTGTCCATTAAGAGACAGTCATGCCACTTAACGCTAAAAAAACAATAGGGAATTATGACCAATACCCTTACTCTGTCTATTCAGATCTTTGGTAGTGTTCTTGGAATTAGGGCAACGGTCACAAAATGAATTTGGAGATCCACTGTGACTGGGGGCCTTGGAGTGTCCTGGGGCCAGAATACTCCCTGTAGACTATGGACCTTGTCTGCGGATATACTAGGTTTTGGGGGGTACAAACTTTGAGGGCACCAACAGAACCCCGTTTTCCTCTGGAATTCAAACACAGGCTCACTCAGGATGTCAGCCAGGATGTGTTCCCTGGGAGGGCTTTGCCTTTGTCCCATTCATTGCATTCCCCAAGCTAAGATTGTATCCTATCCTGCAAGCTATCATTGTCACCTTACCCAGTCTTTATGTAAGTCAGTGTCCTGTTGTACAGTGATGTCCTTTATTTGAAAAGTTACTTTGAGCATACTCTGTATGTAACTGAACTTGACAACTCTGTATACTGAAAGGTTTAAAACAGGCTTTCACCATTGTATGTCCTTCTGTTAAACTAACAATGTCGTGTTAATTATGCGTCTGTATCTTAATGTGGGCTGTGTAATTAGGTTTACTCATTGTATGTTAATTCCAGTTTGGTTTGCAGCCAAGAAGAGCCAAATATGGTCATTACAGTATAAGAGCCCAATGTATTCCTAGACCCAGTTAGTGGTCCTGTCTGCTATTATAATAATTTCAGAGGACTTAAAGGTACTACTTAGAGGTAGGCAATGCAATAGAGCAGCAGGAAATGCTAGCAGAATGCTTGGTTGCATAGGGAGAGGTATTAGCAGTAGGAAGAGGGAAGTGCTCATGCCATTGTACAGAGCACTGGTGAGACCTCACTTGGAGTATTGTACGCAGTACTGGAGACCGTATCTCCAGAAGGATATTGATACTTTGGAGAAAGTTCAGAGAAGGGCTACTAAACTGTTTCATGGGTTGAAGGATTTAAAAAAAAAAAAATAAATAAATAAATAACTAACTTACCAGGAAAAGTTAAACCATTTTAACATATTTAGCTTGGAGGAAAGACGTAACAGGGGGGATATGATAGAACCATTTAAAAACATAAAGGGAATCAACACAGTAAAGGAAGAGAGTACAGGGAGTGCAGAATTATTAGGCAAGTTGTATTTTTGAGGATTAATTTTATTATTGAACAACCATGTTCTCAATGAACCCAAAAAACTTAGTTTGTTTTTAGTTTTAGCTATTTTAGGGGGATATCTGTGTGTGCAGGTGACTATTACTGTGCATAATTATTAGGCAACTTAACAAAAAACAAATATATACCCATTTCAATTATTTATTTTTACCAGTGAAACCAATATAACATCTCAACATTCACAAATATACATTTCTGACATTCAAAAACAAAAACAAGTCAGTGACCAATATAGCCACCTTTCTTTGCAAGGACACTCAAAAGCCTGCCATCCATGGATTCTGTCAGTGTTTTGATCTGTTCACCATCAACATTGCGTGCAGCAGCAACCACAGCCTCCCAGACACTGTTCAGAGAGGTGTACTGTTTTCCCTCCTTGTAAATCTCACATTTGATGATGGACCACAGGTTCTCAATGGGGTTCAGATCAGGTGAACAAGGAGGCCATGTCATTAGATTTTCTTCTTTTATACCCTTTCTTGCCAGCCGCGCTGTGGAGTACTTGGACGCGTGTGATGGAGGATTGTCCTGCATGAAAATCATGTTTTTCTTGAAGGATGCAGACTTCTTCCTGTACCACTGCTTGAAGAAGGTGTCTTCCAGGAACTGGCAGTAGGACTGGGAGTTGAGCTTGACTCCATCCTCAACCCGAAAAGGCCCCACAAGCTCATCTTTGATGATACCAGCCCAAACCAGTACTCCACCTCCACCTTGCTGGCGTCTGAGTCGGACTGGAGCTCTCTGCCCTTTACCAATCCAGCCACGGGCCCATCCATCTGGCCCATCAAGACTCACTCTCATTTCATCAGTCCATAAAACCTTAGAAAAATAAGTCTTGAGATATTTCTTGGCCTAGTCTTGACGTTTCAGCTTGTGTGTCTTGTTCAGTGGTGGTCGTCTTTCAGCCTTTCTTACCTTGGCCATGTTTCGCACAGTATTGCACACCATGTGCTTTTGGGCACTCCAGTTATGTTGCAGCTCTGAAATATGGCCAAACTGGTGGCAAGTGGCATCGTGGCAGCTGCACACTTGACTTCTCAGTTCATGGGCAGTTATTTTGCGCCTTGGTTTTTCCACACGCTTCTTGCGACCCTGTTGACTATTTTGAATGAAACGCTTGATTGTTCGATGATCACGCTTCAGAAGCTTTGCAATTTTAAGAGTGCTGCATCCCTCTGCAAGATATCTCACTATTTTTGACTTTTCTGAGCCTGTCAAGTCCTTCTTTTGACCCATTTTGCCAAAGGAAAGGAAGTTGCCTAATAATTATGCACACCTGATATAGGGTGTTGATGTCATTAGACCACACCCCTTCTCATTACAGAGATGCACATCACCTAATATGCTTAATTGGTAGTAGGCTTTCGAGCCTATACAGCTTGGAGTAAGACAACATGCATAAAGAGGATGATGTGGTCAAAATACTCATTTGCCTAATAATTCTGCACTCCCTGTATATTTAAAAGAAAAACTACCACAACTAAAGGACATAGTCTAAAATCATAGGGGCAATGATTTAAAAGTAATATACGGAAGTATTACTTTACTGAGAGGGTAGTGGATGCATAACATAGCCTTCCAGCGGAAGTGGTAGAGGTAAACACAAGGATTTTAAGCATGCGTGGGATAGGCACAAGGCTATCCTAGCTATAAGATAGAGAACTGGGGACTAATAAAAGTATTTAGAAAATTGGGCAGATTAGATGGACCGAATGCTTCTTATCTTATTCTATGTTTCTATTTGAGTACAAAGCGCAAGTCTCCAGAAAAAACTTGTTGGGTTGATGCTGAGCTTTAGAAGGGGCCAAGGAGGTGATTTCCTGAAACGGAAGAGGTGCTACCGGTCTTGGGAAGCCATCCCTTTACAGCAACTGAAGGGAAAATGTACTCCATATCGAAATTCCACCTTATGGAGAGGGCATCTAATATCTGAGGTGAGTCTCGTCTATACAGGGATGCAAAGACTGGGACTTTTTTGTTCACCTGTGTTGCCATAAGATCCACCTCTGAACGACTGAATACATCCACTCAGCTCAGGTTCTTTGTGAAGATGTTGTCCTGGCCACTGATATAGGTTGCCGAAATAGAGTCCAGATTTGTGTCCATTCCATGACCTTTGCACAAAGCTGTTGGAGAGAGGTGACATTTGTTTCCCCATTGTCTGATCAAACAAGTCACTGTTGTAATGTTGTCTGCTCTTGAATGATTTTCCCACAACCCAGGCATTGAATACCATGAGTGCTTGTAGTACTGCCATCAGCTCCCTGTAATTGGAAGAGTGGGCTGCCTCCTCTTGGAGCCATATTCCTAGCTGGAAACGAGCCTTATTTTCTTAGCGTACAGACAGGTCCTGATTCGAGTTATGAAATTTATTTTCTGATCCTCCCGACTTTCTAGAGGAGGGCAGAAAAAGAGAAAAGGAATTGGAATCCACTAACAAGACCAGAAACTGAACCCGGTTGGCATTTTCCGCCTTGAAGAACCAGTGATCTAGATATGGGACGAAATTCCCTTCTCCTGGAGATGAGTGGTCACTGGAATCAGGGTCTTTGTAAAAGCACTGAGCGCCGATGCTAGGCCAAAAGGGAAGGCTTTGAAGTGCAAGATCTTCCTTTCTGAGTGAACTGCAAATCTAATAAATCTTCTAGGACAGCGTGCAGTAAAAACAAAAAAAAAACGTGAATGGGTCCAAGTACAGATCCCTGAGGTACTCCATTAGTAACAAGACCTTGCATTGAATATACTGCATCAACTAAATTTACCTCTGCTCTACCACTTATGATTAAGCGTGTGTTCACACAAAACGCGTCAAGTTTTTTCCCTCCGTCTACTGCTGTTATATCTATTACCATTTTTTGCCATTAAAATCATCACAGATTTATCACCAAAGATCTTGAGTGTGGATTCTTCCTTTTTCCTCTATTGCACATTGTTGGTCTCTAAAACGCTGGGTTAGCGTGGGAAGCCGGCACCTGGATCTCACACACAGCTGAAAAACCCTTCCAGTGCTGGAGAGGCACTGGGCTAGGGCGGTGAAGCCCGGACCTTTTCCCCTTGTCTTAGGGGTTATCTCTGTTTCTGCTCTGTAAACCCAAAAGCTTAGGAGCGTGTGTGTGTGTGTAAGTGACTGTGTGTGTGTGTGTGTGTGTGTGTATGTAAGTGACTGTGTGTGTTTGTGTGTGTGTATGTAAGTGACTGTGTGTGTTTGTGTGTGTGTATGTAAGTGACTGTGTGTGTGTGTGTGTGTGTATGTAAGTGACTGTGTGTGTGTGTGTGTGTGTGTGTGTGTGTATGTAAGTGACTGTGTGTGTGACTGTGTAAGTGACTGTGTGTATATGTGTGTGTAAGTGACTGTGTGTGTGTGTGTGTGTGTGTGTGTAAGTGACTGTGTGTGTGTGTGTAAGTGACTGTGTGTGTATGTAAGTGACTGTGTGTGTGTGTGTGTGTGTATGTAAGTGACTGTGTGTGTGTGTGTGTGTGTATGTAAGTGACTGTGTGTGTGTGTGTGTGTGTGTGTATGTAAGTGACTGTGTGTGTGTGTGTGTGTATGTAAGTGACTGTGTGTGTGTGTGTATGTAAGTGACTGTGTGTGTGTGTGTATGTAAGTGACTGTGTGTGTGTGTGTATGTAAGTGACTGTGTGTGTGTGTGTGTGTGTGTATGTAAGTGACTGTGTGTGTGTATGTGTGTATGTAAGTGACTGTGTGTGTGTATGTGTGTATGTAAGTGGCTGTGTGTGTGTGTGTATGTAAGTGACTGTGTGTGTGTGTGTGTGTGTGTGTGTGTGTGTGTATGTAAGTGACTGTGTGTGTGTGTGTGTGTATGTGTGTATGTAAGTGACTGTGTGTGTGCGTGTAAGTGTATGTAAGTGACTGTGTGTGTGCGTGTAAGTGTATGTAAGTGACTGTGTGTGTGCGTGTAAGTGTATGTAAGTGACTGTGTGTGTGTGTATGTGTACGTCAGTGACTGTGTGTACGTCAGTGACTGTGTGTATGTCAGTGACTGTGTGTATGTCAGTGACTGTGTGTGTGTGTATGTGGATCTCACACACAGCTGAAAAACCCTTCCAGTGCTGGAGAGGCACTGGGCTAGGGCGGTGAAGCCCGGACCTTTTCCCCTTGTCTTAGGGGTTATCTCTGTTTCTGCTCTGTAAACCCAAAAGCTTAGGAGCGTGTGTGTGTGTGTAAGTGACTGTGTGTGTGTGTGTGTGTGTGTGTGTGTATGTAAGTGACTGTGTGTGTTTGTGTGTGTGTATGTAAGTGACTGTGTGTGTTTGTGTGTGTGTATGTAAGTGACTGTGTGTGTGTGTGTGTGTGTATGTAAGTGACTGTGTGTGTGTGTGTGTGTGTGTGTGTATGTAAGTGACTGTGTGTGTGACTGTGTAAGTGACTGTGTGTATATGTGTGTGTAAGTGACTGTGTGTGTGTGTGTGTGTGTGTGTGTAAGTGACTGTGTGTGTGTGTGTAAGTGACTGTGTGTGTATGTAAGTGACTGTGTGTGTGTGTGTGTGTGTGTGTGTGTATGTAAGTGACTGTGTGTGTGTGTGTGTGTGTATGTAAGTGACTGTGTGTGTGTGTGTGTGTGTGTGTATGTAAGTGACTGTGTGTGTGTGTGTGTGTATGTAAGTGACTGTGTGTGTGTGTGTATGTAAGTGACTGTGTGTGTGTGTGTATGTAAGTGACTGTGTGTGTGTGTGTATGTAAGTGACTGTGTGTGTGTGTGTGTGTGTGTATGTAAGTGACTGTGTGTGTGTATGTGTGTATGTAAGTGACTGTGTGTGTGTATGTGTGTATGTAAGTGGCTGTGTGTGTGTGTGTATGTAAGTGACTGTGTGTGTGTGTGTGTGTGTGTGTGTGTGTATGTAAGTGACTGTGTGTGTGTGTGTGTGTATGTGTGTATGTAAGTGACTGTGTGTGTGCGTGTAAGTGTATGTAAGTGACTGTGTGTGTGCGTGTAAGTGTATGTAAGTGACTGTGTGTGTGCGTGTAAGTGTATGTAAGTGACTGTGTGTGTGTGTATGTGTACGTCAGTGACTGTGTGTACGTCAGTGACTGTGTGTATGTCAGTGACTGTGTGTATGTCAGTGACTGTGTGTGTGTGTATGTCAGTGACTGTGTGTGTGTGTATGTAAGTGACTGTGTGTGTGCATGTAAGTGTGTATGTAAGTGACTGTGTGTATGTCAGTGACTGTGTGTATGTCAGTGACTGTGTGTATGTCAGTGACTGTGTGTATGTCAGTGACTGTGTGTATGTCAGTGACTGTGTGTATGTCAGTGACTGTGTGTATGTCAGTGACTGTGTGTATGTCAGTGACTGTGTGTATGTCAGTGACTGTGTGTGTGTCAGTGACTGTGTGTGTGTCAGTGACTGTGTGTGTGTGTGTGTAAGTGACTGGGTGTGTGTGTGTGTGTGTGTGTGTGTGTGTGTGTGTGTGTGTGTGTAAGTGACTGGGTGTGTGTGTGTGTGTAAGTGACTGGGTGTGTATGTAAGTGACTGGGTGTGTATGTAAGTGACTGGGTGTGTATGTAAGTGACTGGGTGTGTATGTAAGTGACTGGGTGTGTATGTAAGTGACTGGGTGTGTATGTAAGTGACTGGGTGTGTGTGTGTGTGACTGTGTGTGTGTGTGTGTGTGTGTGTGTATGTAAGTGACTGTGTGTGTACGTACGTACCTACCTGTGTGTGTATGTATGTACGTGACTGTGCTGTTCCTATATTTTGTCTTTAGCAGGACCAGAAGTGAGAAGTTGTTCTCACAAAGATATGTACATTATACCCCCACTGCCATGTTCCTGCCGCATTAATCCCACACTTCACTTGAACAATACCAAGCTAATTTTGTAATTGTATCCCAAAAGTAAATGGTGCCACTTCAGCAGCTTCCGTATCACAGAGGGGTTACTAGAAGAGATATCAGCAGCACTATCGAAAACACCATCATCAGTTACTTGGGGAGCTTCTCCTCTTCAGACGGTGAACACAGATTGCGTTGCAACATCATTATTCCTCCCCAAATCAAAAATTAGACTTTTTGATGAAGCCAAAGCACAGGTCCAGGACCCACTCCTCGGGTCAAGACCAATCAGTTGAAAAACACTTCTTTAGAGGTCTTTGAGCAGGGGAGGCTTAAGGGGGAGAGACCAACGGAAGGAGCTGTGCAGCATGGCAGTCCGGGGCTTTCCTAGTAATCAGTTGAACATTTCCATTTATACTTGTGTTTGAGGCCTTTGCCTTGCACAGTGCCAATACCTTGTGAAATTCGGAAATCCTCCACTGAGGTGGTCCATTCATCAAAACAGGGGTTCCAGCTTGTTCCAGACCCCAAGGATCATCATCCTAACTGCAGTCAGAAGCAGTGTTTGTATTTCCCAATGGGGATAGTGGTGTGAAGTAAAAGCACAAAGAGTCAGGAAAAGTGGGAAAAGTGTTCGGATAGCCTTAAAAGGGGCATTCCAATTTGCTTCCTTCAAGGAAGGTTTAGTGTCCCTTTAATGATTATATCCCAAAAGGGGACAATCATGGGGAACAACCACCATGGTGGAAATTTGTAGTCTTCCACTACCTAATGTAATATGGTTTACCGGTTGGAATAAGGCCAAGAAAAATAGATTGCATAGTGGAGATTAGTTGCTTGGGTACATCTAGGGAGGTGCACGTCCTCGAAGGGGTTAGAGTGTGGTTAATTTGGTTAAGTGCAGAGCCTAATAACGTGGAAGTGAAATGTTTGAGTTGATTAAAAAGCGTTGTGTCGAGTGTCAAAGAAGGAATCAACAGACTTTTGGTCATGACATGACCCATTCTACGGTATCTGGCATAGATTGGCATAAGTGTTTTAAAAAGGGCAGGAGAGTGGCTGGATATCCACTGGTTATTAGCAGGAGAAGACCATTCCGCAATGCAAGCTAAATGTGTTGCTTTATAGTAAAGTTCAACAATATGGGATACCAATGCAACAGAGATATTTTGGTCTGACCAGATATTGGTATTAGAGTCTCAGGGTTTTATAGTGCCCTATGTACTTAGTAATAGCTGACAAGTTCAGAGAAACATATTTTGTATGTGGATGGGCAAATATTAAAGTAGGTAGAACAGCCTGGGTGAAATGTTGATCATTCCCACCCTGCCAGGATAAAGATGTTTTTTCTCCAACTATTTTTCCATATCTGTTTTGACTGATTTCAGTAGAGGTGGGAAATTTAGGGAACAGTTTTTTTTATTTTTTATTATTAATAATACGTATTACATAAAACATAACTTATATGACAGGACGGGACAAAGACAGGTTTGGCGTTACAATAGCGGCATAATGTCATGAGATATAGTTTGCATTGCTTAATTTTAGTCTACCGCTGGGACCCCTACCTCTGGGGTGGGGTGTGGTGGGGGGTCGATCATATCTAAGTGTATTTTCATATGGGAATATTTTTTCCTTTCCCTTTTTTCTTATTTTCCTTTCCCCTCTCTTTCCTTATCGCTTCTTTTCAGATCTACGCTATGTTTGTGGGTATCCATCTCCTCCGTCTCCCCCCTCTTCTCCCTCTATTGGGAAGTTCATATTGACTATTTTAATAATTCTTTGCTCGCTTGGTGGCAGGCCTTGAATCTAGTGTGTCTGTCTGTCTCGCTGCTCGCTCATGGGTCATTCAGTTCGCCCCATTCCCTTCTCATATTTTTGTAGTGTTTGTATTGGTCTCTTGAGTTATAAAATCCTTCCTCCATTGTGCACTGGTATTCTATTTGTGTTATTATTTCTTCCCAATTAAGCGCTTTTGTGCTTTTCTACTTCCTTGCTATACAGAGTTTCACTGCTATGAGAATGTGGACCATTAGATATTGTATTTCCTTTTTGCATTTAGGGATGTCTAGATGAAGGAGAAATAGTTGTGGTGTGAGGGGGCCTATTCCTCTATTTAGCTTTCCCAGTAAGGAATGGACTTTTATCAATAAAGGTTGTAGCTCCTCACAAGACCACCACATTTGTAGTTGTGTCCCCTCCTTTTACTGGCATCTCCAGCACATTCTGGAATGTTGGGGGGAGAATTTATTTAATTTTATTGGGGTTATATACCACCTATAGATGATTTTATAATAAGTCTCATGAAGTGTTATATTATGGATACATTTTTTCATTATTTGTTGGGACTGTAGCCACTCTTGCAATGTGAACTCTTTACCAATATCAATTTCCCATTTTGTCCATGGAGTGGCTTTGGATATATCTACAGTGGAATCTATTAGTTGTGCTATCTTACCAAATAAATTCTTATCATGTTGAATCTCTAGAAATTGTTCAATTTGTGAATTTTGTTTCTCAGTCTTAAGTAAGAAAGATATTCTGTTGACGGTAAATCGAACTTATTCTGTATTTCTATAAAGGACTTTAAAGTATCTTGTTGGATAATTTGCAACACTTGTTCTATGCCTCTCCTTTTCCACTCCCTGAAATGTATATTATCCACGTTCCAGAATATGGCACTCAGAGGGGATGAACTTAGTATACCCTCTGGAACATTGATAATTTTCTTAAATTTGGTCAATGTGGTAACAATATCTACAATAATGGGATTTGAGAAGTGCTGTGTTTGGAGTATCTCGCACCAGAACATTTGATAGGGTTCAAGATTGCCGCAGTGTTCTTTTTCGATCTTGTACCAATTTGTATTTTTTGAGACCTTGTTACCCCATTTCAAGAAGTGAGAGAACATGGAGATTTCATGGAGGGTCTCGATATTTTGAACTCCTAGACCTCCGTTTTTAGCTTTCCTTATTAATGAAGAGAAGGCAATTCTAGGTTTCTTTCTGTCCCATATATAGTCCATAATCAGCGTTTTAAATGTTTTTAATATTAGTTTCGGTACCCGAAGTGGAATTGATCTAAAAAGATATGTTAGTTTTGGAATTAGGAAAGATTTTACTGTGTTTAAGCGTCCCATCCATGAAATCTCCTGTCCCCTCCACTTATCGAAGCTGTCTCTAAAGCACTTTATCATACTTTGGTAGTTAGTTTGTAGCATGTTATCTAGATCTAGTTTTAGTTTTATCCCCAACTAATCTATAACTTGATTATCCCATTTCCAGTGATATAGCTGCCTTAAAATTTCCTTAGTTTCTTCGTCTATATTAGCTGTTAATGTTTGGGTTTTATTTAGATTCAGTCTGTAGTTAGAGTATTTGCTATATTGGGATATTACTTTGATTACGGATGTCAATGAGTTTAACGGATTACTAAATGTAAGAAGGACATCATCGGCAAAGAGACTAATTCTCATGTCTTGGTTTGCCACCTTTATCCCCTGTATGTTAGTCGATTGCCTAATTGAAGCAGCCAAAGGTTCTATTGATAGTAGATATAATAGAGGGGCCAGGGGACATCCTTGCCGAGTGCCGTTACGGATATTGAACCAGGATGACTCAAGGCCTGGGCCTACTACTTTTGCCTGTGGGGTTGTATATAATGCCATAGTACTTTTTTTTTTTTTAAACCCACTATTCCAAAGGCCTCCATGACTTCGTCCAGGAAGGTCCAGCTCACCCTGTCGAAAGCCTTTTCGGCATCTAGTGCTATAATAATTGATGGAGTCTTTGTTTTATTGATATAATCGATTATATTTATAATTTTCCTTATGTTGTCACCCGCATCTCTGCCCTTCATAAATCCGGCTTGATTGTTATGGATTAGATCTGTCATAGCTATTTTTAGTCTGTCTGCCAATATCTTGAAATATATTTTTATATCTACGTTTATTGAGGAAATTGGCCGATAATTCGACAGCGTGGCTGGATCCATTTTTAATTTTCCTCTCTGTACCCATTTTTATAAATAGACCCCTAAACGACAGATGACGTGCCAGGCACGTCACGGCAAATCGTGGACTTGCCGACAGGTGACGTGCCTGGCACGTCATGCACTAAACTGAGTAAAGAAAGCGACCAGCGGTCGCTTTCTTTACTCTAACGGTGTTGCTACAATGCCTCTAGGTAGAGGCATTGTGCAACACCCCCCAAATGTGCAGGGGCGCGCTACGATCACTCCACGGAGTGATCGTAGCAGCCATTTAAAAATGGCTGCGCCGGCTGTACACATGTGCTTAGAAAGCGAACGATCGTTCGCTTTCTAAGCATCTGCGGTGTTTCTAAAGTGCCTCACTAGCGAGGCACTTAGTAACACCTTCAGGCTCCCCAGAACCGATGGTGGTCGCTCTCCTGAGCGACCCCATCGGCTCAGTAGAAGGGAACGCTGCCTGTACAGGCAGCGCTTCCCTTCTAATGGCAAGAGCATCGGAAGTGAAAGTATTTCACTTCCGATGCTCTAGGGGGAGCCAGTCGATGCCGGCACAACAGATCTATGTGATCTGTGTGCAGGCATGTATGGTAAGTGCTCTGATGAGCACTTATCATACTGTCAAAGGCAATATTAGTAAATATTGCCTTTGACAAGTATTGATCTGCCTCCCTCACCTTACTAGTTTTAGTAAGGAGAGAGACAGATCAGATAAAGTAAAAAATAAAATAATAAAAAAAATATTTAATACAATTTTAAACACCAAGGGCTTTTATAAAAGCCATTTAACCCCTTCCCTGCCATTGATCGCTGTGTACGCAGTGATCATACACAGCAGCACATTTTTTGCTGTCTGTGCATTTTTTAGGGGTTCATTTTTTTTTTACTGTAATTCATTACAGTATAAAAAAAAAAAGCTCTTTTAAGAGAGATTAACCCCTTTCTTGCTGTAGATCACTGCCTAAGCAGCGATCTGACGCAAATGCAGCAATCTTGCTGCAGAAGCATTTTTAATTTTTTTAAAACTTTTTTATTACACACGTCACGTGTTAATTATACCCGCTAGGGGACTACGTTTAACGTAAAAAAATTTTTTTTAGCTGTCTGACCGCATGTATAGCGATCAGTAACAGCTGATAAGTGACAAAGGCGGGTTGGCGTTTGCTTAGATGAGCATCACCATTCGTCTGGTTAGATCAATATTTGTAAATATTTGATCTGACCCGTGTAGATCTGCCTCCCTCTCACTTGAGTTTTAGTGAGGGAGGGAGACAGAGCTGTATAATGTAAGTTTTTAATTATAATATATTTAATAGAATTGAGACCCAAAAGGCTTTTATAAAAGCCGTTTCCAGTATTTAACCCCTTCCCTGCAATTGATCGCTGTGTACGCAGTGATCTTACACAGCAGCACATTTTTTGCTGTCTGTGCATTTTTTTAGGGGTTATTTTTTTTTACTTTGATTTATTACAGTATATCAAAGGCTCTTTTAAGAGCTATTAACCCCTTCCTTGCCGTATATCACTTCCTAAGCAGCACATATGGTCACTACCTAAGCAGTGCATATAGAGCAATCTAGTCGCAGAAGGATTTTTTTTTGCTATCAGCATTTTTTTTGTCAGACTCGCTAGGGGTTAGTTATACCCACTAGGGGATTACGTGTATTCCTTTTGAAGCTGTCTGAACGCGTGTATAGCGATCAGTAACAGCCGATCAGTGGCAAAGGTGGTTTGGTGATTTCTCAGATGAGCATCACCATTCGTCTGGTTCGTAAATATTGTTCTGACCCATATGGATCTGCCTCCCTCTCCTCACTTGAGTTTTAGTGAGGGAAAGAGACAGATCTGTATAACATAATTTTTAAATTGTAATAAATTAAATTAAATGTTAAAAAATTGTGAGTCCCAAGGGCTTTTATAAAAGCCATACCCTTTGTATAGTGTAGTGTATTAACCCCTTCCCTGCCACTGATCACTGCACAGCAGAACATTTTTTCTTGTCTGTGCATTTTTAGGGGTTAATTTTTTTGTACAGTACTACAAAGGCTCTTAGAGCTATTAACCCCTTCCTTGCTCTACATGTTCAAATTCCAAGTTTGAAAATCAAAAAGCGCACCTCTCAAATGTAGCCTTTCAACACCCAACAAAGCTGACAAAGCTATGCATGGGTGGTATCCCTGTGCTCGGGAGATGTTGCTGAACATATATTGTGGTATTGTTTGTCAGTGACACATACCGAAATATGTGAATTTGTATCTAAAGTACAATGTATGTGGGAAAAAATACACAATAAAATGACTACCACAAACTTTGACAAAGGCTGGTGGTAGAATTGGTGCATGGAAAGTGTTAAAATAACACCATTTAAAATAGCCTAGGGTGTCTACTTTTACAAAATATATACTTTTTGGGGTAAAATACACTGTCCTACTTTAAAAAAAAGTCCCAAATCAAAGATGGGCTCAGGCTGGCTACACGTCAATATTCCAAGTTGAAAATGCGCACCTTCACAATGTGGCCCTTTTAGCCCCCAAACAACCCAACAAACCTATGCATGGGTGGTATCCCTGTACTCAGGAGATGTTGTTGAACACATATTGGGTTATTGTTTGGCAGTGACACATACCAAAATCTGTGAATTTATGTCTGAAGTACAAGGTTTGTGAAAAAAAAACACACAAAAATTACTACCACAAACTTTGACAAAGGCTGGTGGTAGAATTAGTGCATGGAAAGTGTTAAAATACCACCATTTGAAATAGCGGAGGGTGTCTACTTTTAAAAAATATATGGGTTGATGGGGTAAAATACACTGGCTGTTTTCAAATATGTCCCAAATGGGACATGGGTGCAGGCAGTCTGCATGTCAAAATTTCAAATTGGAAAACCAAAAACTTCACCTCCCAAATTTGGCCTTTTACCCCCCAAACAATCCAACAAACCTATGCATGGGGGGTATCCCTGTACTCAAGAGATGTTGCTGAACACTTATTGGGGTGTTATTTGGCAGTGACACATACCAAAATCTGTAAATTTATGTCTGAAGTACAAGGTTTGTGGAAAAAAAAAAACACAAAAAAATTACTACCACAAACTTTGACAAAGGCTGGTGGTAGAAATAGTGCATGGAAAGTGTTAAAATACCACCATTTGAGATAGCCTAGGGTGTCTACTTTTAAAAAATATATGGGTTGATGGGGTAAAATACACTGGCTGGTTTCAAATATGTCCCAAATGGGACATGGGTGCATGCTGTCTGCATGTAAAAATTTCAAGTTGGAAAACAAAAAACTCTGTCCTTAAGGGGTTAAGAAGCATTTCAAAGTACACCATAAAGTAGAGTCCGCAACTTCTCCATTATCATTTTTATCCAGGAAATCTACTATTTGTTTTTTTAATGCTTGTGTTGAATTATCATTAATTAAGGATTCATTTAACCGCCATCTATTTCTCTGTTTATAATCTGGGTTATTTTTAAGTGTATAGAAAATGGGAGCGTGGTCTGACCACGAGATTGGACCTATATCCGAGGATGTAAACTGTTCCATGTTTACCTCTAGGGTCAGGATCAGATCTATCCTTGAATATGAACTGTGCACTTTAGAGTAAAAAGTATATTATTGGAGGTAATTATGGCTACTCTTTTTTTGTGGCCATCCGTAAAGTTGGCTTGCGTCACTACTTGGTATCTAGAATATTTCCAAAGTTGTTCCGCTGGGAGTTGCCAGTGAGTTTCCTGTTTTAGTGCTATATCTATATTTTTTTGCTTCAGCAAGTAATAGAGATAGCTCCTTTTTATGGGGGAATTGAGCCCCTGAGCGTTCAGCGATAACAGTTCAAGTGTCATCTATTTTTGTTTGTATTCCGACCTGTCTATCACCAAGCGAGTCATTTATGTCCACAAGATTAAGGGTCCCGAGGTAGAAGATATCAATCATTACAACATTACTTCTGTCCATTTTAAAATGCCATTTTACATAGAAAACATAACATAAAACATAACCAGATATCATTCAAATCAAAGAATGAAGTAATTACTTCAAAGCGTCCTGCTGCCGCCGCAGGATACATTAACTGCGGATGGGTAGGAGCTGAGGATTCAGTATTTACACTGTAGCGTCTTTTTAACGCTACGCTTATGGTTGCTGCTGATATTCTTCCGGTATTGCCTCAGCAAAGTTGCTGTCCAGGCGGAGCCAGGGCTCCACCCAGCCCAGAGGGTGCACGGGGGGGGGGGGGGGTCACCCCGAGCCCCCCATCCCCCGGGGCCGCCCCCCACCTTGGTGGGGGGGAGCCCCGGAGGAGGGTGGGGCCACACATCCGGGGGATCCCCCCATAGACCCTATTTCAGTGTTTGAATTTCATGGAAGGTGGGTTGTATGTCTCCCCTCCCTCCAACAGGAGGGGGGAGAGGGCAGAGGGAGGGACAAAATGACTACTAAGTAAGTTTAATTGCACCCGTGAATATATGTGTAACTATTTGTGAATGCCTGTATATGCTTATGGTGTTACTGATGTGAATCTTGGGAAGCTGTTTCCTAGGGTAAGTCTATCTATGTGTGTGTAGTCAGATTAGTGGAGGTGATAGGAGTGGATCTGAAGGAAAAATGAATAGGGGAGAAAAAAAAAAAGTTAGTTGTACATGTGATAATCGGTGTAGTTATAAGTGGTCGCTAAGGGAAACAAGATTTAAAGTTATATATAGTGGATATTGTGAATCTTGAGGGACTGTTCCCTAAAGTAAGTCTATCTATATAAGTATAACACAATTGTGGTGTGGTGAAAGTGGATCGGTGGAAAGAGAAAAAAAAAAAAAAAGTAAAAATAATTTTTCCTTCTCTTTTTTTTTTTTTTCCTTTTTAAAATATAAGGAGGGAAAACGTGTGGGACAATGATGTGCACCGCAGATAGAAAAATAATTCTGTGGTGTTTGGTGCCATAAAGTGAGTGGGTTAATGCAAATTGGTGAGTAGATTACCACTGCAAATAGAAAAATATTTACATCCAGAAAATAGTTCCCCCCCAGTCCTCCCCCTTAGTTTGCTTGGATACTGTCTTTATAATTTGAAAGTTTTTCTTTCTTTTTCCTCTCCACAAAACGTTATTACTCTATTTTTCCAGCAATTCCTTAAGTTTTTCCCAGGCCTCAGTTACGTCCGAAAAGGAATGTCTCTGACCATCGAGTATAACAGTTAGTTGGTTCTGTGGGCCCCAGATGTATTGAATATTGTTTTCTCTAAGCTTGAGAGTTTGATCTTTAAATCCTACTCTCGCCATTCTAGAAGCTCTAGAGACGTCCGTGAAGATTATAATATCTTGATATTTTTCTTCGCTAGGAGTTTTTTTCTTTTATATAAAAATTTGCAAATCTCACAATCACGTCTCTTGGGGAATCTTTTTTAATTTCTTTTGGCTTTGCAATCCTGTGAAATCGCTCATATGGATGTGGAAGTGGTAATTCATCCTTGGTCAACATATTGAAAAATGTTGTTAAGTAACTTCCCAACTCTGTTTGTGTGATGGTCTCTGGAATTCCTCTTAGTCGTAGATTTTTCATACGACCTCTATCTTCCATTTCTGTTTGTTTTAATTCCAGTTTTTTTAGTCTGGTTTCTAGGATTTTATTTTCCTGTTGTAGTAGATCTTGTCTTTCTTGAATTTTCACCACTTGATTTCCTTGGAGATTAATTTTCTCACCTAGATCCGCAACTTCTTTTCGTAGTTATTACTTTGTTACGTTGAGATCCTTTTTGATCCTATCGTATAAATTATCCATAAGAAGAGACACTGATTCTCGTGAAATTGTCTCTCTCTCTATTTCGGGTTCTTCTGTTTGGGCCATCATATTTTGCTCGTTACCAATGAAGTCTGTAGATTGACTTTGTTTTGATAGTAACCCCGTTGTTTTTGGGGAGCAGAAGATATTGATCGATTTGATTTTTCATTACTTGTGGCTTTATCCTCCTTTTTTTCCTTGCCTTTAGGTGGCATTTTGTTGTTGGCTCTAGAGTATTTCAAAGCTCTGTTGTTTGATTGATAGCCTATGAATACCCCGTTTGTTAATTTCACCTCTATGTCTCTCTTGTCTCTCCTTAATCTATTACTTACTGATCCTCCTCTTTCTGTTGTTACTTTATTCCTCTCCCTCCTTCCACTCTTCCCTCTTTTACTCCTTCTTTAGCTTAGTAATTTCCTTCAGTTGTCTATATTTTTTAGAGAATTTAAGGTAATTATATATGTTCGGTTGTCAGACTCTAGACAATTCTCTTTCTGGGTAGGAAATTTAATAAAGCATGCTTCCCTTTGGATGGCATCGGGGCCCTCTCTCACAGCAGTCACTTTCCACACAGGCTTCAATCTTTAATAATTGCAACAGATTTAGCACGGTTTCCAGGTTTTATCGTTATATTTACAGAGACTTTTCCCTCCACCCCACTAATGGCTGACGATACACCCTAGGCAAGGGTTGGGAGTTTCTGACCGTGCTCTTTACATAAGCGCTCAGCCACAGCTGGATCCGGCTGAATAAAGTCCGAGGCTCAGAAAGATTATTCCATATTTGCCCCTCCCTTATATGTGCAGAGAAATATGAAGTAAGGGTTGTTTTCACTTTTGTTTGGGCTACAGCCCAGCTGCACAGTTAATACTTCAACAAAGATCGGGACACAAAAAAGAAATGAGATAAACTCACTGTTTGTCTTTTTTTTTTTTTCCCTCGGGCGTTTTCCCTTTTCCTGCATCTGGTCACAGTCTCCAAGCAGCGGTCAGCCAAAGTTGCTCAGCACGCCAATTCCGTCGGCCTGTCCAAGGACACCGCCAGGAGTATCGGTACGATTGTTTCTCTAGGTCCGTCAGAGAAGGATAGTTGAGGATGGAGGAAGGGGGGTCTTGGCAAATCACTAATCGATCGTCGGTTATACCGGCGGGGATTCAGGAGGGTCAGCTGATCCGAGGATCTAGTGAAGCATGTCCATGCTTCTCGTCCTCAGAGCTCCTACTTCCTTGTCTGCGTTAGGCGTGCGTGACTACGTCATCACGTCCCCGTGCAGAGACATCCTCGAAATTTAGGGAACATAGTTGACACAAGTTGCAAGTTATCAGTTTGCCTTAGTCGTTAATAGAGTTGGCCCATGTAAATTGGATTGCAGATTTCAGAACTTCCGTGACCTGCTGTGGGATTGAGATATATTGGGGAGGGTGTCTTGTGGGTCAGAGTCGAGCAAAAGAAGGTCCTTGGCAAATTCCGCCACCTTATAATAGCGAGGGCCTATTTCTAGCCAGTGTATGGCATGGTTAGAACAAATAGCAGCAAGGAATGGTTCCATTACTAGAGGAGAGAGTGGGCAAACCTGTAATGCATTTCAACAGAGTTAATGGGCCCGATAGGGTGCCAATGTATCGTATATGGGAAGTTGGAGAATCATGGAGGGAGGTGATCCACTTCAACATGTTAGGGCAGAAACCCATTTTTTCCCAAAACGTAATGCAAGCCCGATTCACTCTGCCGAAGGCCTGCTCGGTGTCTATAGAAATCAAAACTGAGAGGATTTGGCAAGTGTGAGCATACTGAATCAGATTCAGGACTTTAGTGGGGTTGTCCCTGGCCTCCCTGTCAATGAAAGCCCTGGAGCGGGAAAATTATCTACAACTGCACAGTCCAAAACACCTGTTCACCATTTTCTATCGTCACTTATTAGCGTGAATTATAGATTGCTTTTCGGAATCTCATGTTCTGTATTAATGTTTTTACTACTGCCCTCATATAAAAGGTCTACACTGTTATTTGTGTGGTTTTTACCCCATTCTTATTGTGTTTACACTTTTTTTTTTTTTAATGGTACAGTTTTTTTGCACTGTGCACTTATAGATAATTTTCCAGCTCCATTACGTTAAACAGGCATTTTTTTCCCCTGTGTTCTCTTCAACTTTTCAACGAAGCCAAGACCTTCGTGAAAAGTTTCACATCGTTAACAGGCAAATGGGCCAATAACTGATGCAGACTGTAGGAATAACTGTGATGTGCGCTTTCTGTGCCTGGGGGGGGGAGGCTACAATCCATGAATGTCTTAATACACGCATCAGGTTGTCAGGCGCTGGGCTCTTTCCCATCGGTGAAGACTTCTAGTGAAAGAGGCTTCGAGGGAGTTTGCACACTGTCATGGAGGTGAGGAGGTAGTCATTCAAGTATGATGATATGTCAATGTCAGAGAGAGTGTCTACTTGCCATAGTATTCCTGGAACACTGTAGCAATGCTGTCAGTATGATGCACCATATGGCATGGCCGCGCTTTAATTTTTCAGGATGAAGGAACTGGTAGACTTACTCATAGAAACATAGAATGTGTCGGCAGATAAGAACCATTCGGTCCATCTAGTCTGCCCAATATTTTTTTTTTTTTTTTTGAGTACTTTTATTAGTCCCCCGTTCCCGGTCTTATAGCTAGGATAGCCTTGTGTCTATCCCACGCATACTTAAAATCCTTGACTGTGTTTACCTCTACCACTTCTGCTGGCAGGCTATTCCATACATCCACTACCCTCTCAGTAAAGTAATACTTCCTGATATTACTTTTAAATCGTTGCTCCTCTAATTTAAGACTATGTCCTCTAGTTGTGGTAGTTTTTCTTCTTTTAAATATACTCTTCCTTTACTGTGTTGATTCCCTTTATGTATTTAAATGTTTCTATCATATCCCCCCTGTTACGTCTTTCCTCCAAGCTATACATGTTAAGATGCTTTAACCTTTCCTGGTAAGAACCTTTTCCTGGTACTCCTAAGCATTCTTGATAAATTTGTGGGATTTCTTACAGTGGTCAAAGAGTTTGCTTCTGAAAATGTTACGTTGTGATTTTAGTGAGCTTTAGAGTTGTTAGTTGGGATTTAAGAGATAGTAAGGTATGAAAAAGGTTTGGAGTCATGGACGCTTTATGTCTGGTTTCGATATTAGTGATTTGGTTAAGAAGAAGCGTCAGTGTCATGGACACTTACATTCCCTGTCAAATGAAGATATACTAATAAAGTGGCCTCTGATCACTGCTTTGTTTCCTTCCCATAATAATGGTTGTGTAATGTCAGGAGTGTCATGGTCTGCAAAATATTGTTTGAGTGTAGTTTTTAACAGGTTGTCGTGTGCAAGGTTTTTAAGTAGTGTTTCCAGGAAGGGAATTAAAAGTTTTATGCAGGTGTGGTCACTCCAATATCACAATATCCGAATGTGTGAGCAGATTTAGGTGTATAAATCTGTAAAATAGCCTATGCACACATTTTAGTGGTTGAGCAAAAAGGTATAATCTTTTGTAGTTGGGTGGTTGCGTTCTCTAGTGTCTACTAGTTGTAATTTATGTAGGGCCGCTTTTACCTTACTGATCTTGGAGTAGCGGAAAGGAGTCGCCCCAGTGGAGGAGTCCAGGTGAGGATTTAGCGTCAGATTAAAAAGTCTCCACCTAGAATCGAGATTCCCCAGGCAAGGTGGAAAATCTATCTATCTATCTATAAGGGTACATAAAAAGGAGTGCGGATTAGAGTTCAAGGCGTATATATATTGCCAACAGGTCGGAGCCCAGTGTGCCTTTTAAGAATAACACTTCATTATCACTCCACGTATCTGACAGAATAAAAAAAGGGAGAGGTTTGGCTACCAATACAGCCACTCCCTTAGATTTAGTGAATGGGGAGGGGGAGAACAACATTGATGTAAACTTATCGTGTAACTAAGGGAACCAGTGTCCGTGGAAGTGCATTTCCTGAATAAGGGCAATATCAACCTTAAGGCCATGGAGATTTCCAAACAGTCTGGAATGTTTAGTCAGGGAATTTAGGCCCTTGGCGTTAATGAATATCACAGATACAGGACAGAGGGGGTGCTTCTTCATTAGGCATATTTGGTGCAGAACAGCATCAAAAAATAAATCTCGCCTTGTACATAAATGAATTAAAAGGGGAAACAACTGTAAATCCCACGATATGTGGGAAGCACATACCAAACAAACGACTGTACAAAACTGTGCAGGGTAGTAAACCGGTACAGAACAATCAGACACAGAAGTCTAGCACCTGAACACAGTGCCTCTGACCTGTGAGAGGAGGAAGAGCCCGTCACCATCACTCCACAGATGCAAGGGAGACCAAGGGGAGAGACCCATCTCCGCCTGACATTCAGGAAAGAGTAGACGTGTGAAAAAAGGTGTAGAGCACAGAGGTGTGATGATGGGGAAACAAAGTATAAGCAGTCTCGGCACCCAAGAGAGGGGGCCGGGACCCAGAGTTTGCCGGTTGGCAGGTGATAAAAGCATAAGTTCAGTATCCACCTGTAAGTCTCAGGTGGGGGATGTAAGAGTAAAATGGGTAGGTGCCTAAGCAAACAGTATTGTATAGATAGGGTGGCCAGAAGTGAGGGAGAGAGAAAAAGAAAGAAAAAGAAAAAAAGAAAGAAAAAGAAAAAAAGAAAGGGGGGGGGGGAAGAGAGTAATACTAGCCTATTAGAGTGCTGGAAGGAAGAATATTGTCCTAGAGGTGACAAGCAGGAAAGCCTGCAGGGGAAAAAGTATAGAAAAGTCTGGCAATATAACATAGGGGAAATTTATTTTATACAAACATTATAAAGATGTGTGTGAGTGACAAATATACAAGGCTCAGCGCAATAAATGAAGTAACAGGTAAGAAGTTTAATATGTAGAAAGATTAGAAGATCATACCGTAATTGGACTGACAAGTTTGGCAGATTGGAAGCACTATATACACACACACACACACACACACACACACACACACACACACACACACACACAGGGATTGAATCAATAAATTAAAGCAACAGGGAGACTGTGTGTGATAAACCGAGTAGAAATATAGTAACTGTAAATTAGGTTGAAATAAAGATACAAGTCCATCAAGTTCAACCCTTCCACCCATCATGTCGGCAAAAAGGCAAAACCGTAAGGGTGCTATTTCGAATTTTGACTGCAAGGGGGAAAAATTCCTTCTTGACTCCACAGGGCAATCAGATTTCTCATTGGATCAATAAGCTCTATTATGAATGCTTATTCTATTATTAATAGCCCTGTATGTTGTGATTTTCTTTAGAAAAACAAACAAAAAACATCCAGACCATTTTTAAATGCATCTATTGTGTGGTCCTTACCGTAAAAAATAACTTCCTTTGCAGTCTATGAAATCTTACTCTTCCAGTCTCAGGGGATGACATCTTGTACTTTGTACATTTCTGTTAATCTGTTAATGAACAGGTCACTGGATAGTTCTTTATATTGGCCCTGCACATATTTATACAATGTTATATCGCCTCTGAAGGGCCTTTTTTTCTAACGAATATGAATGCAATTTTTTAAGTCTCTCTTCATAACTACGATCCGCCAATCCCTTTATTAATTTTGTAGCCCTCCTTTGCACTTTTTCTAGTTCCGTAATATCCATTTTGAGGACTGGTGCCCAGAATTGTACTGCATATTCAAGGTGAGGTCTTACCATTGATTTGTAAAGAGGCAAGATGATATCCTCTTCCCGTGAATCTATAACTTGTTTTATACATGCCAATATCTTATTGGCCCTTGCAGCTGCTGACTGGCATTGAGCACTGTTGTCAAGTCTGTTATCTACAATTATTCCTAAATCCTTTTCATTAGTAGTTTCTCCCAGGGAAATATCATTTAACCCCTTAGTGACATGACTTTTTTGGCTTGTCCGACGGTTGGTTACATGGGCTGTTTTAACATTTCTGAGGTGTTTGTGTTTTGCTGTAATTTATTTCTGTCTCATTTAGTGTACCCGCACAAACTATATATCGTTTTTATCGTTATAAGAAGGGATTTCTTTTGATACCATTATTTTGATAATAGCATATAATTTGATGTAAAAAAAAATAATAAAATATGGCAAAAAAATTTAAAAAATAATTTTTTTATGACTTATTTGAAAAATCGTATACTCATGTACAAGAGACAACAAAAAAACACTGCTAAAAAGTTTCTAATATATGTCCTGAGTTCAGAAATAGCCCATGTTTTTATGTTTTTGTGCTTTTTTATTCATGTTACAGGGCCAGAACTATAAGTGGTGCAAAGCTATTTTAAAATCCTTTCTTTCAAAATTAGCGATAGTGACATTGTAACACTGATTTCTGTACTAAATCCATGAATGACCCCCAACATGTACATATTTTTGAAAACTAGACAACTCAGGGCATTTAATTTGGGGTATTTTGACACATTTCATGTAGCCATTTTACCACCAATCTATGCCAAAGTTTGCAGCAAAAAATATTTTTTTAAAATTTTTCACATATATTGCAATTTAGGTAAACATTACCTTAAAATGTGAAGGGGTATTTCCAAATAACACCTCAATATGTGTTCAGCAACATCTCCTGAGTACAGGGATACCACCCATGCATAGGTTTGTTGGTTTGTTTGTTTTGGGGCTAAAAGGCCACATTTAGGGGGTGCGCATTTTGGTTTTCCAACTTGGAATTCTGACATGCAGAAAACTTGTGCCCATGTCCCATTTGGGACATTTTTGAAGCCAGAAAGTGTATTCTACCCCACAAAACCATATATTTTTTTAAACTAGACACCCTAGGGTATTTCAAATGGTAGTATTTTAACACTTTCCATGCACTAATTATACTACCAGCCTATGTCAATGTTTTGGGTAGTCATTTTTTTTTCACATACATTGTACTTTGGGCATGAATTCACAGATCCTGTTATATGTCAGTGCCAAACAACACCTCAATATGTGTTCAGCAACATCTCCTGAGTACAGGGATACCCCCCATGTATAGGTTGGTTAGGTTATTTGGGGGTTAAAAGGCCACATTTGAGAGGTGCGCTTTTTGGTTTTCCAACTTGGAATTCTGACGTGCAGAAAACCTGCGCCCACGTCCCATTTGGGACATTTTTGAAGCCAAAAAGTGTATTCTACCCCACAAAACCATATATTTTTGAAAACTAGACACCCTAGGGTATTTCAAATGGTAGTATTTTAACACTTTTCATGCACTAATTCTACCACCAGCCTATGTCAATGTTATGGATAGTAATTTGTTTTTCACATTCATTGTACATCGGGCATTAATTCACAGATCCTATTATGTGTCAGTGCCAAACAACACCTTAATATGTGTTCAGCAACATCTCCTGAGTACAGGGATACCACCCATGTGTAAGTTAGTTAGATTATTTGGTGGCTAAAAGGCCACGTTTAGGGGGGGTGCATTTCCAACTTGGAATTTTGACATGTAGTCAGCCTGCGCCCATGTTCCATTTGGGACACTTTTGAAGCCTGTCAAAGTTTTTTACCCCATAAAACCATTTATTTTGGAAAACTAGACATCCTAGGGTATTTAAAATTGTGGTATTTTAGCACTTTCCAAGTGCTAATTCTACCACCAACCTATGTCAAAGGGTTGGGATGTCATTTTTTCCCCCACACACATTGTAGTTCAGGCAGGAATTTTCAGATTCTGGTATTTGCCACTGCCAACCAACACCTCAATATGTGTTCAGCAACATCTCCTGAGTACAGGGATACCCCCCATGCATAGGTTTGTTGGTTTGTATTGGGTCTAAAATTCCACATTTAGGGGGTGCGCAATTCCAACCTGGAATTTTGACATGTAGTCAGCCTGCGCCCATGTTCCATTTGGAACATTTTTGAAGCCGTCCAATGAATTTTACCCCATCAAACCATATATTTTTGGAAAATAGACATCCTAAGGTATTTCAAATGGTGGTATTTTAATACTGTATAGGTACTTATTCTACCACCAGCCTTTGTAAAAGTTTGTGGTAGTACTTTTTTGGGAGTTTTTTTTCCACATGCATTGTACTTCAGGCATGAATTCACAGATTCTGGTATATTTCACTGCCAAACAACAACCCAATATGTGTTCAGCAACATCTCCCGAGTACAGGGATAGCACCCATGCATAGGTTTGTTGGTTTGTTTTTGGCTAGAAGGCAACATTTGTGAGATGCGCATCTCAAAATTCCAACTTGGAATTTTGACATGTAGTCAACCTGCGTCCGTGTCCTTTATGGGATATATCTTTGAAGCCAGCCAATGTAATTTACCCCCATCAAACCATATATTTTTTTATCGGTAGACCCCCATCACTACTTGTGGCAAGGGCTCAGCAGCCACCGATACATCGCTAGATGATGTATCAGAAAGCTGAATAGGGTCAAAATCGAACCCTGAGTCCGCGGCCTCAGAATCTGTGCGTAAGCAGTGATCTCGAGCAAAGAAGGGGTTAATAGCTCTTAGAAGAGCCTATCTAGTACTGTAATACATTACAGTACAAAGAAATTAATCCATAAAACAGTGCAGACAGCAAAACATACTGTTGCTGTGCAAGATTACTGCTTACACAGTGATGAATGGCAGGGAAGGGGTTAATACACAGTGAAAGACTTTCATAAAACCTGCCAATTTTATAAAATGTTATTTTATATCACTAATACTGATCTGTCTCTTTCCGTCACAAAAATGTAAGTGAGGAGAGGGAGGCAGATCAATATTTGTGAATATTGATCCGATTAATTTTGATCTGACCAGGGCGAATGGTGAGCTTAATTGAGAAATCACCAAACCGCCTTTACCACTAATTCGCTGTTACTGATCGCTATGCGCTCAGGCAGCTTAAAAAAAAAAAAACTCAAATATTTTTACTTTACATGTAATCCCCTAGCGGGTATGTGTAAAAAAAAAAAAATAAAAAAAAAATATGCAGACAGATAAAAATTGCTTTGGCGTCAATATCATTGCGTAAGCAGTGATCGACGGCAAATAAGGGGTTAATAACTCTTAGAAGAGCCTTTTTAGAACTGTAATAAATTACAGTACAAAAAAAAATTAACCCCTGAAAAATGCACAAACAGCAAAAATAAATGCGCTGATTAGCACGATCACTGCTTATGCAAGATCAGTGGCAGGGAAGGGGTTAAACGCAGGGAATTGCTTTAATAAAATTTTTTTTATTGTTTTATTATTTGTGTGTTGTGTATTTATTGTTTTTTTTTTAACTTTTACTTACTTTTAGAACTTTGATCTGTCTCTCTCCCTCACTAAAAAAAATGTGAGGAGAGGGAGGCAGATCATGACTGGTCAGATCAATATAGGGTTAATATTGATCTGACCAGTCAGTGGGGATGTTCAGGAGAGCATCCCCACTGCCTGTCAGTGTGTCTGGCAGTCACTGATTGCCTCTGTGAAGAGGCAATCGTGTGACAGCCAGAGAGCACATGAAGCAGGTACTTCCTGCCTCCTGTGCTCTTGCCCTTAGAAGGACAGCGCCATCTTGGTCACTCAGTGACCAAGATCGTGCATTTTTTTGTGTGTGTTTCTGATTGCCTCAACTTGCGAGGCAATCAGAAACACTTTCTGAGCATAGGAAGCGAAAGATTCGCTTCCTATGCTCATTTTTGAAATGCCGCATTTTAAAGGCACTGTGCCTTTAAAACCGGCATTTCTATCGCTCTCCGGAGCGATCGAAATGCCGACGGGCATTTTTTTTAGTATTGTACGATGCTTCCACACGGAAGCATCGTTACAATACCATTAGAGCACTGAAAGCGGAAAAACTCCGCTTTCAGTGCTCGTTTTGACACAGGACGGACTAGGTCCATCCTGTGTCACTAACGCCTCGGCACACAGGACAGACCTAGTCCGTCCTGTGTCGCCAAGGGGTTAAAGTAAATGTTGCTTTGTTATTATTTTTCCCATAATGCATAACTTTACATTTGTCTTTATTGAACTTTATTTCCCCACTTAATTGCCCAGTCTTCCACTCTGTCCAAATCTTACTGTAAAGAACAAATCAAGATTAGTCTGTTTTACCTTACCTAATTTAGTGTCATCAGCAAACTCTGAGATTTAGCTATCAACACAACTTGGGAGATCATAAACAACAAATTAAAAAGAGGGTCTAAAATGGACACCCAAGGTACTCTGCTTAATACCCTGGTCCAATTTGAGGATATTCCATTTACAACAACCGTCTACATTCTATCTTTTAGCCAATTTTCAACCCAAATACATACATTTACCCCTCAAACCTATTTCTCTCAATTTGTAGAGTAACCTTTTGTGTGGAACTGTATCAAATGCTTTAGCAAAGTCTAAATAGATCAAATCAACTGCCACACCTTGATCTATATTTTACCGACTTCTTCATAGAATGTTATTAAGTTTGTTTGACAAGACCTGTCTGTCTTTCACAAAACCATGTTGACTTTCACTAATTTTCTGATTCAAGATGTATTCGAGTGTATACCTTAAGCAATTATTTGAAGGATTGCTAAAGATATACACTCAAGAATACATCATGAATCAGAATATAATTAGTAAATGTCAACATGGTTTTGTATGAAAAATAGTATGCAATTAAAGTATATACAAAGACTAAGTAAGTAGGAATGAAAATTTGTATTATACAAAGATCAGAAAATGATTGTAATTGTTGCATACACAATGATTGTAGGTTTAGTGCATTCAGGAGAGGGAGATAATTTGTCACGTAAAAAGGTTGTGAGCATAGTGTATAACTGTATTAAATAAAAGGGGATAGAAAATCTGTAATGTACATAAGATTAAAGAGTAACCAGCATCTTTTTTATTTACAGTAATAGTAGAGGAAAGAATAGCAGGAAAGGGAGGGTTATATACAAAATGTGTGTGGAGGAGGGCAATAATCGTATACTGGAAGAAGGGCAACATTTAATGGAGATACCACAGAAGGGAAGTGTAGAACCAACAGTGGCGAAAAACAGCCAAATTGTGTACAGGTAATAAGACATTTTAAAGGTGGGAGAGCATAAAAAAAAAAAAAAAGGATTCTGAGAGTATGTGGCCCAGGGGTGGGTGTAGGTATCCCTGGACGTTATGATATTCACCACATTTTAGTGGGAGCAATAATAAGGGGATGAACGTGGGTCAAAGGGGTGGCACTCCTGTAAGGAAGATCGGTGCCGATAAGGTTAATCACCTATATACACTTATTGGGAAGCAAATAAAAAAAAATTTTTTTTAAATAAATGAGTCTTCAGATTGGGCCGATTATTGGCGACACAAGTCCAGCAAATGCACAACGGTGTCAAGGTCTTTGTGTGGAGACAGGCAGGTCCTTCCGATGGACCTCCGCATCAGTAGAAAATATCAGGGGTAAGAGGGAAAAAAAAAAAAAAAGGAAATAATCAGAGATGGGCCCCAAGCCAATATAGCGTCCATGCAGCTCAGCATCACATCCACTTCTCCCCTGGCGTTTTTTTTTTTGAGGATGTGGCAACCATGTCTGGATCAGTAGGTTTGAGGCCATTGCCCCCAGTGGTGATGAGAACATCCAGTCCGGCAGGGTTATTGGAGGATCACCCAGCCCTTAAGAAAGGCCTCTACCTCAGACATGTCTGAAATTGAGTAAATTGAGCCTTCTCTGCGAACTGTTAAGGATAAAGGATAGATAGTATAGAATACCCCTCTTTGGGTTTGGAGAGTGAGCCATCCTACGTCAGGGTGGACTAAAAAAAATAAAATAAAAAAGTGAGCCTTTGTAGGCTAAATCTTTGAGCTGTCGACCCACGGTTAAAAAAGGCCATAGCGCCAGTGGGGCCGTATAAAGTGATATAGCCTTTAGTCAAGGCCTAGAATGCTCTTAAAGACATTGCAAAGGAGAATCTTCAGGCTTTCATCCGAGGGACCCTTGCTGATACCCGTAATCTGTAGTTTACAGCGGCAGTCCCGGTCGTCCAGGTCCATTATCTGCATTAGAAGGGAGAATGCAATTTTCGCCTGTTCAGTCGGGAGTCAATTACGGCAATTGCCTGTCTGTTTGGAAACTTCCTCATCTACAGTTTGGATTTTGTGTCCATGATTGCGCAGGTCAGCCTTCACAACAGCCATTTCCTCTTTAAGGGCATGCTTCAGTTGGTCCATCCGAGTAATTTGGGTCAGAAGGTGCGTTGAGAAAGCATCCGAAAACAGTTTGTGTGTGCATAGGGCCATGAGCAGGACCGATGTCTTACCCCTGGGAGTCAGATTTGTCAGTAGACACCACACCTGGTGTGTCTGTCAGGGGAATTGGCAGCAACGACTGCCATTTTGTGGCCTTCAGGGAGAGAAGATGGTGAGTGATAAAAGTCCTTTCGGGGCAGAAATATCTCTGATTTCTTCCGGTTCATGTCCACCGGCGTGATAGTTGTAGGCATCAGCTCTTTCCCCATTATTGTGGTGAATTAGTGTTAGTTTCACAGTCAGTAACAGTCGAGCAGGAGCTGGAGAAAGGACATCAGCCCCCACCACCCCCGTAGTTTCTTGCTTAATATGTAAATTGCACATTTCCCACTGGAAATTCCACAGACAACACATTTTTCTCCTAATTTAGGCATTTGCTTAAAGTTTTGCTAACACAATGTATAGATCATTTTCAATCATTTTTTTATTCTCTACATGCACAGTAAAAACAATGTTTTTGTGATACAATGCCTTTAAACAAAAGTGCAAGCTTGCCTAAATGAATACCCATATGTTATATAGTTTTTTTTTAAAAGAACCCATTGGGCTTTCTTTTGAGACAACCACTTGTGTACTGTATAAAATGTAATAAAAACTGCAAAAAATGGGGGGCATCTTGGAACACCCCTCACCAGCTTTTCATTCGTGAGTGACAGACCAATGAAGATGATCAGCAACTCCCCCCGCCCCCCTTTCCTGGATAGACTTGTGAGGCTTCTAATAAAGTGCAATTGTGCTAATCGAAGTGAAAACTGCGCAACTGAGTAATTTTAAACGCAGCCTTCATTCGTACGGTTTTGTCACCAAAGCATTGCAATCCTACACATGTACAGGCCTTGTCATTATGTGGTTAATAGTTTCCATTGAAGTATATTGAAAACAAGGTTTTCTTAAATAACTGATTTGTTGTAATACATTTTTTTGCTAGTGTCAACCCCTTCTCTGCAAAGTAGCCATTTCTCTTCAGGCTGGCATAATAAGGTAATCACTGACAAGTTGATGGCTGGCATGACAAACTTGTCAATTGTCATCATTACCAGTTTATTGCAGAAGCAAGTAAAAATAATATGAGTAATGATGTCTAGTCTTACCTCAGGACAACCTGAACAGATTTGGTACCAGGATGCAAATCTCTACAAACAGAAAAAAAAGAAGTGAAAAAAATAAGTGAAAAAAAAAGATAAATAGTGGACATTTATTTAAAGTCAAAAACCATGACAATATGTGATACATTTTAATTTTAAACAGCAGAAAAGATGTTAGGATAACAGACATGGCTTATGCTCCAGAGTTCCGCATCAAAATATGTCATGAACTACAGGAGTACAGTCAGGCTGGTGTCCTACATCTAAATGTCTGATCCTTTTATAACATTTGAAAATAGCAATAATAAAGTGCAATATATTTGATGTAACATGTGTATTTACAATAAAAACACCACTAATGCAGTGATACAATAAGTCAAGAAGTTATGTCTGTAAAAAAGGATTTTTTCTATCTAACACCTAATTTGGTAAGTTAACAACAAATACAATTTTAAATAAATTTTGTTACAATGTTATAAAATGTTTTATCTATCATAAATCACTTTGCACTAATAAATTGCACTGGTATTTAAATATTTTGAATGTTATGTTGACATGATCACTTTGCAAAAATGCTATAATGTTATAAAAAGCTTTATTCATGATACTATAAATCACTTTGCACTGTCAATCATCATAGATTTTTAAATGTTCTAAATGTTATATTGACATGATCACTTTGCAAAAAATGTATGTTGAATTTAAACCCTTTTTTTTTTACCTTTTTTCACCTGTTGCCTTTCCTCCTGATTGGATTGAATACATGTTAATTAATTACATCCATTATATAAGGCTGTGACAAAACACTTAAACGCTAGGCTTGAGAAAGATCTGCAAGGATTGAAACGTTGCCCATGTGTGATAAAAAATTCATCACTTTACAACCGAGTGCTGGTCTTTCACTTTTGTTGCTATTTGAAGATTTGGGAGACATCTTAAAGTCCGTGCACCGGGACTTTATATCTTGTGCGGATCTGGGACTATTTTCTATTTATAACGAAAAGACAGGCTACCTGTCAAGACAAATAAATGATTTGGGAGATATTGGAAACCAAATGGAAAAGGTCAAAGCATTCCCTCACCCCAGCCTTCCTCCCAAAAACAAAAGGCTTAAAAGGCAAATGTGAAGAAGGTGGAGAAAGCACTTATTCTGGATAAGATCTTTCATAAAGAGCCTGAAAGGCCTGTTCCAGATGTCTAAAGCCCCATGGACACATGCAGTCTCACAAGCATTCTTCAGTGTCCTTTTACATATGTAGGATGTGAATTAAGAAGATGCTGACAATACCATGCTTTGCTGTGATTTATGTGAAGAACATCTATTGCTCTCAAACAGAGATTTGAAGTTTTACACTAGAAGGTCACTGCCCATGCACTTCTTGAGTAGGGCGTCCAAGATTGGGGAGGGTGATATTATAAAACTCACCTTGTCAAAGTATCTAATGGAGCTGGCGATGGTTGATTAGGACATGGTAGACATCCCTCCATCAAAGGTAGTGGCTGCAGCTTTCTGCTTATCCATGAAGGATTCTGAATACTAGGGAATGGACTCCCAACTCTTCAGCATACAGATACAAACAATATTGGGTTCTAAGGACTAAGCATGTCCATGGCTAGGAGCAACAAATATGCCTGTAGTGCTCTAATGATCACTACATCCTGCCACAACTGAACTCTGAACTCTTGGAAAGGCTAGCTACATGTGGTCATGTGGAAAGGCAATGCAAATGTGGTCATGTCAGTGAAGAGATGCAAAGCAGCCCTCCTGAAATTGGATGTCAAACACTCCAAACTAGCATCTAAGGAATTGGGCCCTGATCTTGAAAGAGCTCAACCGGAAATTCGATATCTCCATTTCAGTAAACAAGGCTCAAACATCCTTGAGGAGGGTCTTCCATGCAGTTCCCAATTTTGCAACGCCTTGTGATACAGGTTCCAAAACCGCACCCCATTCTCCCAAGGGATATTCTGAGGCAGGGACTTGTCCTCCTTCCAAGCCAGACACAAATCCGGTAAGAAGACTACCAATCCTTACACATATTCCCGTTGCAGGCAGACTAACCCATTTACTCCACTAATGGACCAACCTTACTCCGGATCCTAGGGTCCTTCAGACAGTCATTGGGTTTTTGTTAGAGTTCATGTCCCATTCACATGGCACAAGACGCAGAATTCCCGGTTCACACAGAACTATCTTTGCTTCGGGAAAAAGGAATGAAAGAATGTTCTCTGGGCCCCCGTTTAGTGAGGAACATCTTTCTAGTAAGAAAGAACAAATCAGAGCCTTCCATCCGTTTATCAATCTACACGCTCTGAATATACATGTCGCATACAAACACTTAACCAACTGTCCCCATCCATCTATGGCAATACACAAAACTTCTAAAACCAGTTATGGAATTTCTGCACGCCCAGGAGGAGATTTCGATCATTTACCTGGATGCAGTCCATCTTTGTCTACTTCAAGGTATTCACTCAGCTAGGCCCCCACCCACACAATATCCTTCATTTTGGGACGTTTCATTGGTTCTCCATTTTCATGGAAAAGTCTGCACTGATTCTTATTTCATGTTTTATATTTATATTACATTTTATCATGCGACTCACATTGCATGTACAGTTTACTCTCACACAATTTTTTTTTTTCCCTAGCTTGAGTCTCTTCAATAGACTTCTCTCATATTCCTGTCTTTTTATAAAAAGGATTTGGACTGTTATTTTAGTTCTCATGGAATACGGTTTAAGATCAGCTGATAAAACAAAGCGTAAGGGAGAGAGGGCATGATGAGGGTCTTAACACAGTTAACCGTTTCGTTGCTACTGAATATTTTCAGTAAAGAAGGTAACGCAAATATTCACCTCCATTCTTTAGCAAAATTAAGATTGTTTCTTCATTAAGACTAGAATTCCCAATTGTTCTCATATAAAGCAAATCCACCTACACTGAAAAGAGTTCTGCTATTGCTGAACTAGAAGAAAAAGAATACTTGTTTTTTGTATGGAAAAATTCACCATGGTTTTAAAAATGTATTTTTTAAAAGTTAATGTTTTAACTGGTTTGCTAGGTTACCATCACAGAGTTTGAGTCATTTATCTACGGTTTATTCCCATTATAACATTTCACATATGAGGTGACATACTTAATTATACCATTTTTCCCTCTCTATTTGAAATCTTTAAAACAAAATGGCAAACAAATGTGAGACATGCCACCTGATAAGTTAGAAGTAGAACATGAGCACATTTCTACAGCACAACATTTATATAACCAGCCTACCATGCACCTTTTTTGACAAGCATTAGAATAAAACACATCTGAATACAGAGAGCTCTGTAATATTGGTTTTGAAGGTAAGGAGACTGTATACCTTGAATTCTTGATAAGGTCCACTTGTCTTGGCGATAGGACAAATACACAAGGGCTGTCTTGCAGTTTTTCACTGTTCTGTGCAACTGTAGGGAATAAATAAATGTCACATTAAGAAGGCCATAATGAGTCAGCTTCCAGTCGGCATAGCTTAAACAAAGTTCAAGACATTTTACAGGGCTTAACATATACTTAAACAGCCAATCTAGTTATTCTTTGGAGCAAGGAAAATTGTACTTCCACAAAGATCTTCTTAAAAACAATTAAAATAGTGAAGCGCCAGAAGTAGGGGTTTTCCAGGGGATCTAACATATGTGTGTGTTTGTGGGGGGGGGGGGGGGGGATGTTCTGTATTAGTTTTAATCAATACGATGTCTATAGTCTACAAAATAATGGTGTTTGTTTGTTTACAAGTTCATTTGGGACAAGCGCCATTTTACACCTTTAGCTAGAAAAGTCAGTTTGGGCGCACGCGTGTGTGCACGTAGGGCATGCGGGGGTCTGTGTAGTTTTTTTGACATGTCCAACACATTTGCAGTTACTTTCTCCGCTAAAGTTTTGGAATCAACTTCTTCCATACTCCTTTTAAAAAAGGTGGTATTTTTACCTCCTGCTGTAAATCATGAATGTTATTCTCCAGAGCACTAGGATTTTTACCATGGTAAATGAGCATCAAGTCACTAGCTGCATTAGACCCCAACAGTAGTGTCAGTCTATCACTTGCAGCTTTGAAGCAGACATTGACTTCTCCTCTTTACCTATGAAAGTCCGAGATGGAACCTTCTTCCGATATAAGGCAGTTTCGTCTACATTGAAAATCTGTTGTTGCTTTTAGCCTCCTTTTTTAATTACTAAAACTTCTGGATACCTTGCTGTAGTTTCTACATCAGCACTTGCTGCTTTACGTTGCACTTTTATGTTATGTAGATGGCTTATTTTCCTAAACCTCATGAAATCAATCTCTGCTAGCTTCAAACTTTTCTTCTGCAGCTTCCTCACCGCTCTCAGTCCTCACAGAATTGACGAGAGTTAATGCCTTACTCTGGATTAGGCTTTGACTTAAGGGAATGTTGTGGCTGCTGTGATTTTCTATCCACACCACTAAAACGTTAAGAACTTTTCCTTTGCATTCACAACTTGGATGTCTAGTAAACGCCTACTTTATGGACTATCTTAGCTTTCGACATGCCTTCCTCACTCCGCTTAATCATGTCAAGCTTTTTATTTAAAGCGAGAGACTGACCTCTTCTTTTCTGGCTTAGAGGCCCTTGTAAGCAATTAATTGGCTAACTGGCCTGAATTAAATAACAGATTGGTGTAAATTGCGGTGTCTTCGCTATTAGGGAAAGCCGAGCAGTCAGAAAATGTCACCTATAGACTTGCGCAACGGATGATTGACACATTGTCAAGAGCAATAACTGTGAAGCGCAATACGTTGAAGAGCAATAAAACAAGGTATACCTGTAGATAACACACAAGCACAGAGCCATGCAGTGTGCATTTACAAACATTTGTGAAAAAAATGGGTAGTTCTGAAAAGCTCAGTGAATTCAAGGAGTTACTGAAATAGGATGCATATGCAATATGTCTGTTCATGAAATTTTGTCTCTGCTAAATTCACCACAGTCAACGGTAAGCAGTATTATATTAAAGTGGAAGCATTAAAAAACATCAGCAACTCAATGCGGGTCACCAACTGCTGTGGTGCACAGTGCATAAAAGTTGCCAATGCTCTGTTGAGCCATAGCCAAAGAGTTTCAAACTTCTACTGGCATTAATATCAGCTCAAAAACTGTGCAGCAAGAGTTCCATGGAATGGGTTCCCATGGCTGACCAGCTGTATGCAAGCCTCACATCACCAAGTAAGGTGGCAAGTGTTGGATTGAGTGGTGCAAAGAATGCCACCACTGGAGCAATGAAAACATGTTCTGTGGAGTGACTGATTTATAAAGACACGGAGCCTCATATTTATGCATAACTCTTTCCATTTATTCCCTCAGCAGCAAAATAGAATGTAGTGAAAAACATATAAAAATTAACCAATCATAATACATTTGCAAATACTGCTCCTCCCCCTATAAAACCCTTAACTTGCACCAACTCCTCCTCTTTCTTTGCTGCTCCCTCAGCAGATAAGTATTCCCAATGTTATAAATTATCTTTATTGATTATATAGATTGTATATGTTGTTGGACCTTATGTGACATTTGTGTCCCTATAGGTCCTAGATTCTGTTTGTGTACTGTGTACAGGTAGGTGGGTAATACTCCACCTTTGGATGCTTTTACTGTATTTTCAATTCAGTTAATCTTGTCTGTGCTTGGGGGCTTGTGTTCAGCCTCCTGCTGCAAGAAGTTTGTCCCCGTCGGATCGACTGATTCAGAGCTCCGTTTCTTTCTGTGTGAAAGCCGACGGAGCCTCTGTTCAGTCGATTCGGCTTTACGTTCGGTTTACTTTCAGTTTCTAAGACGCTTGGGGCGATCAGTCACTAGCGCCCCTAGCGTCCTTTCCCGACTTTCGGATGTACTTTCGGCCATCGTGCATGCGCTGTAGCAACGCGGCGGTCATTTAGTCAGTTTTCACTTTTAGTTGTTGCTGGCCGGAACGGATGCCATTTTAAGCTCCGTTTTTCGCGCCTAAACAACGATAATATCGCCCACCTGTCTGTCACTTCTGTGCAAGCAGGTGGACGGTTGGAAAGTGTCTACTGAGCCGTTTTTTTTCAATACAGGTTTCTTTTTTCCGATTTTACCCCAATAAATTTTACCTTTACCCACCTTTATTTGATATCAATAAATACTGATGTGGTAGTAAGCTAACAATATTGTAGTGAGGTTGGATATTGAATAATATTGTAATTGTGGTATTGGTGGTATTACCCATTACAATTGTTAAATATCTTTCTAATTTTCTTAATATGTCCTTATCCAAGGAAACAGTTAAGCCTGGAGTTGATAACTCATTGCAGGCACAATCTATCCAACCCACTCCATCCCCTTTGATAAATCAAGGTCTAACATCTGACCCATTGGATGCAAATGATTTCCGTGCTTTATTTGCTAATTTAGCATCCTCAATCAATGTGGTATTACAGAAATCTCAGGTTTCTGATATTCAAGGGAGTGACCAACAAGGGACATATAGTGGTCACAAGGCCTCTGCCAAGACCAAACATATATCCAAAGACTTAAGAACGGACATGTCACGTCATGTCGAGGAGGGCGCTCAGTCACCGTGCAAAAGAGCCTGCCACCGGGCAAAATCGGTGCGCAAATGGAAGCGGGCAAAAGCCTGGTCAGAATCAGACTCTACGTCTAACTCTGAAGGGGAAATCGAGTACTCCGAATTATCGGACCAGGATTTACCAGTAGTATATGCTGGTCCTTTGGACCCGGAGGAGGATAGTTCCTCGGGCTTGACACCCTCTATTTCAGACCCTTCAGTACTTATCGACCCTAAGGGCGAACCTCTTTTTACTCCGGAGGACCTGAGACATCCTCGTTCCCAAGAGTGGACCCCTGTAACCCATGTTGCCGACTACTTAGCAGCCAGGGTCCGCAAACCCCTTGATAAGGTCACTAGAAGTAAATTAAGGGCTGAATGCCCAAGGCCTACAGTGCCTAATGCTGTCTGCGCTACCCCTCAGGTAGACCCAAAGATCGCTCAATTCTTGAGCAAGACAGGTTGGAAAGCCTGTAAAGGTTTGGATTTTTCCCTTAAAAACTGCCAGGACAAGATCCTGGATATTTTGGGTCCGATTACCAAGATTTTCGAACTGGCTGAAGCCGCTATGGCGGAGGATTCTCTAGTAGACCCGTCTACACTTAGAGGATGTGCTCAACGAGCCATTTGCCTATTGGGGAACGCGAATTCCGCAATTGCCACAGAAAGAAGGAAAACCATTTTGCTCAAGATAGAGCCAAAATTGATAAATATGGCCATATCAGAGCCGGGCCCTAAGGAGAAAGGCCTATTGTTTGGTGATTCTTTCGTAAAAGAATTAGGTACATTTATCCACACTTTTACAGCTTTAGACAAAGCTCAAACATGGGAAAAGTCTTCAATCAGAAGGTTTTCGTTGGGGCCGGCAGAAACAGAGGGCGTCTGGCCGGCCGCTCCTTCAGGGGTCAATCACGTGGACCCCGAGGCCTCGTCCAACCCAGACAACCTGTTCAGGAATTCAGGGTCCAGAACCATATGTTTTTTCCACAGCGAGGCAGGCCTTGGCAAGCAAGGGGAATTAGAGGATCACTTCAACATAAACGTGGCTATGGTAAGTCCAACTTATTTTCTCCTTTCTTCCCCGTCAGAAGTGGGGGGTCTTCTCAGATTTTTCACACACACATGGGCCACGATTACCACAGACACATGGGTTCTCAGAACAATACAGGGCTACCTTATAGACTTCATTTCTCTTCCTGTCCAAATGGGGTACCCTCAACCAATACATTTTTTGAAGTCAGACCGACATATGATAGACCAAGAAGTTCAATCCCTAAAGCAGAAAAACACGATCTACCAAGTCCACGACAACACTATGGGCTTCATAAGCAATCTATTCCTAGTACCCAAAAAAGGCGGTGGCGTAAGACCAGTCATAAACCTACGCCCCTTGAATGCCTTCGTACGTTACCATCACTTCAAGATGGAAGGCATTCATTGTCTGAGAGATTTACTACTATTGGAGGATTGGATGGCCAAACTAGATCTCAAAGACGCGTACTTGACTGTACCTATAGCCCCGGAACACCGAAAGTTTCTATGTTTCCTATGGCAAGACATGATGTGGAGTTTCTCATGTCTTCCTTTTGGCCTATCGTCTGCACCATGGTGTTTCACCAAGCTTATGAAACTAGTGGTGGCTCACTTACGAAAAAGGGGTGTGAGACTCATCATCTATCTAGACGACATTTTAATTATGTCTCAGGACGCAAATACATTGCGACTACATATAATTTGGACGATAGAACTCCTTCACAGTTTGGGCTTCCTCATCAACCAGGAGAAATCCTTTCTTCAACCTTCACAGACAATAGAATTTTTGGGTTTCACCATAAATTCGGTTCACGGATCACTACACTTACCCAAGGTCAAAGTGAAACTGATAAAGAGGGAAATCAAGAAGACGTTGACACGACCCAAAATCACGATTTGTCATTTAGCGAGAATTATCGGCCTTCTATCAGCCTCAATACAGGCTATCTTTCCAGGGCCCTTACATTACTGGGCCTTACAGCGCCTGAAAACACGTGCCCTCCAACAAGGTTGGACATACGATCACGTCATTCCTTTAGACCTCGAAGCGGCAGAGGAATTAGACTGGTGGTTACACCACATGGAAGCATGGAACAGAAGAGCAATCTTCAGTTCATTACCAGACCTCACGATCTCCTCCGATGCAAGTTTACACGGATGGGGAGCTCTATGCGGAAATTCCTTTACCAGCGGAAAATGGGCGATCCAAGAACAAGGATTACATATCAACGGATTAGAACTGCTAGCAGGAACATTCGCAGTCAAAAGCTTTGCAAGGAATCTGTCCAATTGTTCCATCCTCCTTTGTATGGACAACGTATCAGCGGTTCGTTACATAAAACACCTAGGAGGCACGAGGTCACCGATGATCTCTCATCTAGCGACAGAATTTTGGCAATTCTGCCTTGCTCACAACGTTTCAATCCAAGCTACTCACATCACATGCTTGGCCAATTATGGCGCAGATTGGAGTTCACGATATCTGAGGGACTCAAGCGATTGGCGCCTTCACAAATCAACGTTCCAACGTCTACAGAAACTATGGGGTCCTATGGACACGGATCTGTTTGCATCCCGGTTAAACACTCAGCTGCCAAAATTCTTCAGTTGGCGTCCAGATCCAAAAGCGGTGGCAACGGATGCTCTCCTTCAGAAATGGCCTCCTCACAGGTCATACGCTTTTCCACCGTTTTGCCTAATAGCACGCACGTTGGTTCACTTACGACAGCATCAAGGGTCCCTAGTGCTAATCACCCCATGGTGGGAAGCACAACCTTGGTTCCCTACGATATTGGAACTGACAATGGACATCCCTCGTCTCCTCCCACCAATTCAGGATCTTCTAACGGATCCAGAAGGGAACTCTCATCCCCTTGTAACTTCCGGACAGTTGAGGCTGTTAGCATGGCTACTTTCAGGGGACCCTGGTGTATCCCAGATGTTTCACAAGCAACTAGAGATCTCTTGGCAGGAGCTTGGGCCCCGGGAACTAAACAGCTGTACACCTCTACATGGAAATCATGGTCTAACTGGTGCTTGGAACAACACCTGGATCCCGTATCAACACCTGTAACAAAAATTTTGGAATTCCTAACCTCAAAGTTTCTGACCAGTTTAGCTTATAGATCCATAAACGTGCTACGTTCAGCTATTTCAGCTAGTCATTCAGGTTTTGAGGGATATCCAGCTGGAAAACATGCCTTAGTATGTCAGCTTCTAAAAGGCATGAGGCTAGCTAGACCACCAAGACCCAAATATTCTAATCTTTGGGACGTCAGATTGATTTTTGATCTCTTGAATAATTGGCAACCGAACAAGGATTTATCCTTAAAACAACTTTCAGCAAAGCTTGCGGTTCTTTTTTGTATGGTGTCTTGTAAACGTGTGTCCGATGTAAGGGCGTTAGACTCGTCAGCACGTTCTTTTACTCTGGACGGAGTGTTATTTGAAATCACAAGACGTACGAAAACTGCTATAAAGTCCGTCTTTTATCCTTCTTTTCCGGATCACCCACAACTGTGTCCAGTGGCATGTTCACGAGAATACGAGCAGAGGACAGAAGTTTTCCGTCTTTCCTCTCCTAATTTATTTCTAGCCATTCGTAAGCCTCATCATGTGGTGTCTACTGGAACTTAAGCTAGATGGGTCAAATGGATTATTGGAGAAGCCGGCGTAGATACAACTATTTTCGGTCCTCATTCTGTCCGAGGCGCCATGGCGTCACATGCTTTCTCAGCAGGCAGCAGATTGGAAGATATCATGAAAGCTGCCAACTGGTCAAGGGAATCTACGTTTAAAGAATTTTACTCCAAACCAGTCAAACATTTCACAACGACCTTATTGGAACAGCTTTGAACTTGCATAAATATGAGGCTCCGTGTCTTTATAAATTGTAGGATTTTACTAAGTCATGACATAAAGTCATGATTTATAAAGACACGGAGATGAATATTTGCACTCCCTGCTTATCACGTATCATGCTTTTCTTTAACACAGGGCTCGACAAACCCCAGGCGCCAGGTCGCCATGGCGACAAGGAAATTAGACCTGGCGCCTGGGTTCTGTCAGGCTCATGGTCCACTTGCCGCTGCCATCCGATTTTTCCGCACCGCGAGGGGGTAAAGTCTGTGCCGATGGCTGTATATGTAAAGTAGGTGTGTGTGAGGTGTTTGTATATAGGTGTGTGTGTGAGGTGTTTGTATATAGGTGTGTGTGTGTGTGTGTGAGAGGTTTGTATATTTGTGTATATGTAAAGTAGGTGTGTGTGGTTTGTACGTAGGTGTGTGTGTGTGTGTGTGTGTGTGTGTGAGGGGTTTGTATATTTGTGTATATGTAAAGTAGGTGTGTGTGAGGTGTTTGTATATAGGTGTATATGTAAAGTATGCGTGTGTGTTTTCTTGATTGTCTGGCTCCTAAAAAAATTTGGTGGCTCCTAAAATCAAATTAAATTTGTCAAGCCCTGCACTAGACCTGGATAACATGCTTGTGAGGGTTGGTGGGCGATTGGGAGATATTGGGGGGTGGTATGGGGACCTGAAATTCCTGGTGGCGGCCCTGATCTCCGAATCACTGGGTGGAGACGGAGGGGGAGAGAGACACATTAGGCAAAGAGATATTTTACAGGAGGGGCAAAGCTATACATGGGAGGAAGAGAGACACTACAGGGTGGGGAGGAAGAGAGACACTACAGGGTGGGGAGGAAGAGAGACACTACAGGGTGGGGAGGAAGAGAGACACTACAGGGTGGGGAGGAAGAGAGACACTACAGGGTGGGGAGGAAGAGAGACACTACAGGGTGGGGAGGAAGAGAGACACTACAGGGTGGGGAGGAAGAGAGACACTACAGGGTGGGGAGGAAGAGAGACACTACAGGGTGGGGAGGAAGAGAGACACTACAGGGTGGGGAGGAAGAGAGACACTACAGGGTGGGGAGGAAGAGAGACACTACAGGGTGGGGAGGAAGAGAGACACTACAGGGTGGGGAGGAAGAGAGACACTACAGGGTGGGGAGGAAGAGAGACACTACTGGGTGGGGAGGAAGAGAGACACTACAGTGGGGGAGGAAGAGAGACACTACAGGGGGGGAGGAAGAGAGACACTACAGGGGGGGAAGAAGAGACACACTACAGGGGGGGAGGAAGAGAGACACTACAGGGGGGGAGGAAGAGAGACACTACAGGGTGGGGAGGAAGAGAGACACTACAGGGTGGGGAGGAAGAGACACTACAGGGTGGGGAGGAAGAGAGACACTACAGGGTGGGGAGGAAGAGACACTACAGGGGGGGAGGAAGAGAGACACTACAGGGGGGGAGGAAGAGAGACACTACAGGGTGGGGAGGAAGAGAGACACTACAGGGTGGGGAGGAAGAGACACTACAGGGTGGGGAGGAAGAGAGACACTACAGGGTGGGGAGGAAGAGACACTACAGGGGGGGAGGAAGAGACACTACAGGGTGGGGAGGAAGAGAGACACTACAGGGTGGGGAGGAAGAGAGACACTACAGGGGGGGAGGAAGAGAGACACTACAGGGGGGGAGGAAGAGAGACACTACAGGGGGGGAGGAAGAGAGACACTACAGGGTGGGGAGGAAGAGAGACACTACAGGGTGGGGAGGAAGAGAGACACTACAGGGTGGGGAGGAAGAGAGACACTACAGGGTGGGGAGGAAGAGAGACACTACAGGGTGGGGAGGAAGAGACACTACAGGGGGGGAGGAAGAGACACTACAGGGGGGGAGGAAGAGAGACACTACAGGGGGGGAGGAAGAGAGACACTACAGGGGGGGAGGAAGAGAGACACTACAGGGGGGGAGGAAGAGAGACACTACAGGGGGGGAGGAAGAGACACTACAGGGGGGAGGAAGAGAGACACTACAGGGGGGGAGGTAGAGAGACACTACAGGGGGGGAGGAAGAGAGACACTACAGGGGGGAGGAAGAG
>CM069860.1:27219984-27544984 GCA_036172795.1 Pelodytes ibericus
GATTACTTTGACAATTTTTAAAACCTTTTCCTCCTCTCCCCCCACCCCCTCCCCCCCATTTTTTTTCTCCCCCTTTTTTAATAGGTAAAACAGATGCAATTAACATAATGTTGTTTTTCTCACTAGACGTATTATAGAGGGGTATGTTTGTCGTTCACAGTAAGATAATATGCAGGGACACCTGATGATTTAGCACTATAGACAAATCTCTTTATTTTTTATTTTTCTTGTACTTGTTATTCATTATCATTCCCTAATATCTATCCCTATTATTCCACATAGAGGTGTCCTGGATCACAGTTATATAAAAAATATCCCTAGACCAACACAGTATTATTTGATATAATCTATAACATTAATATTATTGATATAAAGCTGAATATCGGTTATTTGAGAATTATTATAAATAATAATGAACAATAAATAGACATTATTCACTATTTGTGACACAACGGGGTGACAGTCAATATTGCACCTTCATGGGAATCACCTGCACCGTAAATAATAATAATAATGATATAGATAGAACAGCTGTAAAGGCTGGTAAGATAATGTATATACTTTGATGGATTTAATTTCATTTTTTCCCCTTACCCATGTATCTATATTGTATTGTATGATGTTGATTGTTGAGTTTTCTCCTCTTTCTCTTGCTCCCTCTTCCTCCTCCCCCCTCCCCCCCGGCCCTATACTATCTCCTCATTTGAGTAACGTTGATGTGCCCCTGCACATGGTTCTCCCTTCCCTCCCCACTATCTCTTTGCTCCCTGCTGGTTTGAGGGAGTCTTTCTTTTTTTCACAAATGCCGGAGAAGACATCTTCGACAAGAGTGATTGTAAATGAGATGTGTTTGTATGAATGGATGTGCTATTCCGCTGCGGGGGGGTGCGGGGAGGGGGTGGGGAATTGGCGTGGGGGTCATGACAGAACCCATTAGGTGGTATGATGCCCATTAAAGCAGTATCAATTAATGCGCGGGGTTTAAACTCCTACCATAAGAGATCCTATCTATATGATACCTTGGTAAAGGGGAATACTGATGTGGCATTTGTACAGGAGACCCACTGGAGGCTTGACCATCCTAACACCTGGAGGTTCTCCAGATACCCCCATGTCTACTCAGCTTCTCTTCAAGCTAAAAGTAAGAGGGGGGTCGCGATAATTATATCAAATAAAAACCTATTTGAATTTATCCATCAGGACGTAGACCCCGAAGGTAGAAGAGTAACTTTGGTCTGCAGGATTAATCACATCCTGTACACTCTTGTTTGTCTCTATGCCCCCTCCGAAGGTACAATCCGATTCATGGACTCGGCCCTAGACTCGGTTGATAGATTATCGAGAGGATTTCTCATTATCGGCGGGGATCTGAATGCGGTTGCATGCTTTGACTTAGATAGACAGTCACCCGTTGTAAGGACACACGCGACACATAGCAGAAATAGAGCGAAAACATTTTCGTCCTGTCTCTCTAGTCACAATCTGTATGATGTCTGGAGGGTTCAACATCCGAAGCAGAAAGATTACTCCTTTTTTTCAACTGTTCACTCGACTTACTCGAGGATCGACTACTTCCTGGTACGGGGCCACATGCTGAGTAGATGCATGGACACCCTCATCGGGAATATTACATGGTCTGACCATGCTCCAGTCTATATCGATATAAAAGATAATCCAGAATTTAAACCACGCGATAACTGGAGACTGAACGAAGAACTTTTGAGATCAGAGAGAAATAGAACGGACCTGATAGAACAAGCCAGGAATTTCCTGATAGCCAATGATACCGGGAACACTTCAGACCAGACACTCTGGTGAACGATGAAGTGCTTCCTGAGGGGACACCTAATTAAGCTGGGATCATGGACAAAAAGAAATAGGGGTAAAAATCTTGCAGAATTATATGCAACACTTGCCGATCTGGAGCTCAGGAACAAAGTACATACTACCCCCCAGACATCTATTGAGATACAGAGGGTATAGGGGCAAATTCAGACAGGTCTTAGATTTAAAGCCGAAGCCGCAATGTCCCATCTTAAAAGTAAATGGTACATCAGCAACAATAGGGTAGGGAAAGATCTAACGAAAAAAATGAAATCCCAGATCTCCAGAACTAGAATAAATAAAATTGTGAAAGATAATGAGACCTACCTGTCCCCAGACCAGATAGCTATGGCCTTAAAAGTTTTCTATGAATCTCTATATAATCTACCACAACCTAAAACAACTAATTTATCATCTAGAAATTTGCCCCGTCTCTCGACTGAAAGTTTAGATTCCATCAGCCATCCGATCACTATAGTGGAAGTTCCCACCACCATTAAAGAGATGAAAGGGGGAAAGGCTCCAGGACCCGACGGTTTCTCATCAAGCTATTACCAGGTTCTGGAACCAGTTATCTCGCCGATTCTGGTGAGGCTCTTTAACTCAATTATGGGGGGTGGAAGATTTCCAGAAGAGATGCTCGAGGCCTCTGTCGTCCCTATTCTGAAGCCAGGAAAGGACCCAGAGTCGGTGACTAATTATAGACCCATCTCACTTATCAACCTGGATATAAAGATCTTCTCCAAGATTCTGGCTAATCGCCTCAAGTTGGTGATTGGAGATCTGATACATTCCGACCAAGCGGGCTTTATCCCCGAAAGGGAGGGCTGAGAAAACACCAGGAGGGTTTTGGGCATAATTGAGACGGTACAACAAAGGAAAATCCCCTCTGTCATAGCCGCTCTGGACGCAGAGAAGGCTTTTGACAGGGTGGATTGGAGGTTCCTGTCGGAAACCCTCAAGGCGTTCGGTCTTGCTGGGCCATTCTATGCCTCAATAATGGCACTATACACTAACCCAAGAGCCAGGATAAGGGGTCCTTTCCTGGCTTCCGAATTTTTTTAACATCTGCAATGGAACAAGACAGGGATGTCCTCTGGCACCTCTTCTGTACGCCCTCGCTATAGAACCCCTGGCCCAATATTTGAGAAATTCTCAATCAGTCACTGGTATTACGATTGGGACAGATGAACATTTGATTACACTTTATGCAGACGATATCCTCCTAACTATTTCCCATCCACAATCCTCAATTCCAGCACTACTTGGAGCCCTAGAAACATTTGGCTCGTTCTCTAATTATAAAGTCAATCTGTCTAAAACACAGATTATGACTTTTTTTCTACCAAAAGCGAATACTCGAATAATAGAGCTCCTAGGCAAAAAACAGGTAAAAACGACTCAATTGATTATCTAGGGATCAGGATCACTCATCAAATAGAAAGAACAGTCCCTGTAAATTATAATATACTATCCGCAAACATCCCAAAAAAATTAGCACACTGGCACAGATTAGAACTCTCATGGCTTGGGCGGGTCAACATCTTGAAAGCATATATTATCCCAAAAATACTCTATCTCTTTAGAACTATCCCATTTAGAGTTCCAATATCGACTCTGAGAGAGTTCGATCTGATGTTCGCGAAGTTTGTATGGTCTGCCAAAAAACCACGGCTACCGTGCAGACTACTTAAACATAAACTACAACATGATGGACTGGGATATCCAGACCTCCGGAAAATCTACGAGGCATCCCAACTGTCCCATGTGATCGCATGGAAACATACAAGCCTCAAACCCGATTGGTTTAATCTCGAAGAGGCTATGAACGGATATGTCACTCCTTTGCTGGCTGCCCCAAAAAATATATAAAGATATTGGCTTCTCCCTTAGGACAGTTACGGATTGTATGACCTCATTTTATAAGATTAAGAGGAAACTGAAGGTGAACGACACATTGTCAAGATTAGCACCCTTACAAATTGCCACAATATGTATACCCAACTTTTCCTTATCTAAATGGGTCAACACAGGGATCACCACGTTGGGAGATATATATACAGGCAACCGCTTGCTTTCCTTTGATACCCTAAATCATAACTTTAATCTCCCAGAGACGGAGTTATTTAATTATATACGACTTAAGTCGTTTCTGGCAGAGTTCCCCCCCACGGAACAAGAATGGGATACATTTATCGCCACAGTAGGAAAAAGGAATAGCATAGCGACTGCTCAGATATTCCTCGACAGGAGGGTGACGGTCGAGAAGTCTCTGGCAGTCCAACAATGGGAAAACGATCTGGGTAAGATGTTCCCCATACAGACGTGGTTTAGGGTATGGCAGGAAATAAGGAAAGTGAACCATTGTATAAATGTCCATGAGCAATACTACAAAATAATGCAAAGATGGTACCTGGTCCCAACTCGTGTAGCCAAATTCGACTCTAATATAACCGACCTTTGTTGGCGATGTCAAAGAGAAGTTGGTTCCCACATGCATATCTGGTGGGAATGCCAGGAACTAGAGCCATTTAAGCAGAAGGCGTCGGATATTCTAAAATGGATCACCCCCAAAAGGGGGAGGCTCACCCCACAGACTTTCCTGTTTCATCTGGAACTAGAGGAGGCAGATAAAGTTCGAAGGGCATTTAGCATTAATGTTCCATCAGCCTTTAAAATAACCATGTCTAGATACTGGAAGAGGACAGAGATTCCCACCTGGACAGAGTGTAAAGCACAAATTAAACTTCAGGTAGAGGCGGAAATATACTTCCTCCAAAAAACCCATCAGCTACGAAAGAAAGAGGAGTTTAGGAGAATGTGGGACGGCTTTGCCGCAGCTTTCTCCTGAACAACTCCAATGGGAGATAGTTTGAACAATTCCAAGTAACATTAACTCTTGTGACCCGCAGCTCAGCCCATTTGTCCCCTGGTGAGAGAATGGCTCCCCGCCCCCCCCCCCCCCCCCTCTCGACCCCCCCTCCCCCCCGGGCCCATCTTCAAAGCGGAGTGCACGAGAAGTGAGGTATGGATGTAGTGTGAAAAAGATGTGATTGCTACTCCTTGCACAGCACATATTACTGCCAAATGGGCATTAAAACATATTTGTTGATTGCCAGCGGTCTGCCACACAGTACTTAATATCTGCTAACCAACATTGTTTTGCGTGCCTTCCCCTTGATTTTGATGTGGAAGGGAAATATATGTATATTGTCATTTTTTCCTTTTTGTAAAACAATAAAAGACTGAAATATAAAAAAAAAAAAAAAAAGGTGTCATTTAAAAGGTGTAATAACTGTGCACCTTTCAAAAGATATTGCCTCCTAGACTTTCCCTTTTGTCTGTTTACAAATTTGGTTACTTGCTTTAAATGCTTTGCAGCTCTTGCCATCTCTTTTCTTTTTTTTAAAAAACTTTTTCTTATTTTTCTCAAATTTTCACTCATATGCTGATCAGATGCACATAGTAGCACATACATATACACATATATGTGCTTGTGTGTGTATCGGATCAGCATTTGAGTGTGTATTTGTGTGCTATACCAAGCGCTTTTGTTTATAGATATTAGTAGAATAATTATGAGACATTTAAAATTAAAGGAGCTGTGAATTCCTAATTGCTGGGAGTTAAGAATTGTTTTAAAATATGCAATTCATACAGTTCATTTTTTTTATCGTCTGCATATCTTTTTTTTTAATTATGCGTGTCAGTGAGGGCCTCATGTTCGAGTTTCGCCTAAGGCCTCACAAAGTCTAGAGCCGCCTCTGTATATACATATATATATTTATATATACACACACTCTATATACATACAGAAGCAAAACAAAGAAAACCCAGTGTATGAATGCTTTTAAAGTGGAAAACATGGACTGCATTTTCCCCTTGTATTCCCTTAGAAACATAAGTGTTAATAATAAAGTTTTAATATATTCATGTACCTAAGGAAATACAAGGGGAAATGGCTGTCCATGTTTCCCCCAGCTCTCTCTAACAGCGTCACCAGCTTATGTCAATTTAGTGTTGCTCACGTTTTCTTTCATAACACTGCTGCACAGCAGTGAAAGGGTCCAGCATGGGGTGGGGATCCCTTTCTGTCTATGCTTACCGGTGCGAGTCCTCTCTCGTGCTGCTTCTCTCTCCCACATGTCTCCGGAGACTGAGCTCCGGTTCTATTAATGCTGCAGAGGTCGCCAGCTGTGACAAAGTCCAATTCCTCCAGACCAACCAACGGGACGCTGTACCTGCAACACAAAGGACAAGCGGCAGAACACAGAAATAACAAGTACACATCTTAACCTCCTAAAAATAGGGATGGGTGGGCGGGAAATTCTGGTAGGATTCAAAATTATTCTGTTGATTTTCCACAGTGCACTGACTTATAAGCCCTTTGCTCCCCACCCCCAACTCCTCCTCTTACACTAAATCACCAATAGATGCAGCCTTGCTAATGCACAAGCTGTCAAGGCCCTCCTGCACCTAGGCGTCTCCGTGGGCTGCATGACAGTTGTAGCCTAGACTACCAGGCTGAATCTTACCATAAAATATAAACACATGGCACAGATGTAGTGGGTAGAAAAGGCCACAGCCATTTTATTATAACATATGTCATTGCCTCCAACCTTAGAATAAACATTACAATAAATACAGTATAAATATAAAATTAGGCAATGACAAACCCACATGTTCACACATATGTCATTAATGACATGAACCACATAATTAACATAATTAACCATAACTTTATTAACATAGTTAACATAACCCAGTAAACATGTCCTGAACCAACTTGCTCCCCAGGGGTCCCAAGTCCATCGAATCCACTGCCGGGCAGACCATCTGCCCAGCCCACCATCAGGCTAGGAGCCCGCAGCTTGTGCTCCGGACCTCTCTCATCTCCATTCGAACTATGGCTGACTCCCAATATTCCAGCCATAGACCCCCCCCTAAGGAGCAAGTAACCGCCAAGGCCCTTCTGAGTGATTCCTTACTACAGAAGGGCTACCCCACCCAGCAGAAACAACGCCTTTTCCACCCCTTCTTGAATACCCAATAAAAACACATCCCAACCTAGGTCGGACAAGTGTACCCCATCTTTGGCTACCAAGCCTGCACGGTCTCCTTCCAGATTGCGGTGTCTGACCACCACCCCTTTTTGTTTACGCACAAAGATAGACATCAGTTCGTTAATCTTTCCCCTGCTGCGCTCCATTGACCTGAAATCCCGTGCATACCGCCATTGGTCTCTTGGCACCATTTCCGACCAAATAATTTTAACCCCGGGTACCAATGCTAGAATGCGGGTAACGTCATTTTGCATTATTTTGACCAATTCCCTCTGCGGCACCAGCCCCAGATCGTTCCCCCCGGCATGGATTACCACAATATTAGGCCGTTCTCCCCGGTCAATGAAGCGCAGCAACATGGGCAAGACCCCCGCCCAACGCATACCCCGGGCCCCGAACCACTTCACCTGAAGCAATTCGGCAGGAAAGCCCAGCCGTAGGCCCGATGGCCTAACTGCGGCCCTCTGTCTAGCCCAGAAAATGTAGGAGTGGCCAATTATCCACACCACGTAGCCGGACCCTAAAACAACAAGGAGTGTAGCGGAAAAGGTGGGAAGAAGGGACTAATGCATTGTAACCATCGCTATCCCTTTTCACAACATCCTGTGAGGCCTTACATAGGTCCTGAACCGATTAGATTCCCATCTCCCTATGCGTTTCACCACTTCATCCCCCAGACCTAAACGTGCTGCCTCCGTGGCCGCCCCTATCCTGAACGAGTGAGTGCCGAACTCTTTTTCAGGCAGACCTAGCCTGACCAATGCCAACCGGAAAACCTTCAGAAATTGAAACCTGGAAAGTGACATCCCGCTCCTTTGTACCAGGAGAGGAACCCCCCCTTTAGGTCTGACTGCCAAATATCTCCGTACACTTGTCACCGGGCAAGCCACACTGCCTGCCATCCCGTATAACACAACCCTTGCTCCCCGACCTTACTGGTCAGTTTTGGACAAGCGTAATAATAGTATAACCTGGTCCTCAGTACAGGAAACGTCACACAACCTAAGGCCCCCCACGCCCTGTCGTGAGCTACTAACCAATTCAGAAATCCGGAAAGCCCCGAAAAACGCTAGTGAAAAGGCTGTCCTGAACAGCACTGTTTCAAATTCCGAGGTGCAAATATCCCCCAGCACCCTGACCACATCACTCAACGTCCCCATGGATACTGGGCGGCGGTGGTCCAGAACCAACTGGCCCCGTTTCATGCCTTTCATTGCTTGCCGAATCACAAAGTGCTTTGTGATATCCGCATACCCTCTTAGTTTAAACATAAAAGCCAGTGCGGCCAACTTAGCGTTCAACTGAGCCGGGGAAGCTTTTTGTGAAGCCAACCGGAACATAAACCAAAACAGTATATCAAGGCGATTTGCTTCCGACAAATCACCCCCTGCCCACTTTGCAAGCTCGTCCCACTCCCACCATACCCGATTGTAAGCCGTCCACGTGGAGGGAGCCAACGAGGATTTCACCCATCCCTGCAACACTCGGTCCCGAGTCTCCACACTATCTCCGGGCATGGGTGACCCACGGCCTCTGCCCCCGGAGCCACCTGCCTGAACCTGTCCCACTGTAGGCGAGAAAGAGAGTCCGCGATGACGTTCTGATAACCCGGAACATGCTTAGCTCTAAACGATATGTTGAGCTCCATGCACAGTAATACAAAGAATCTCAAAAGCTTAACCACCGCAGGGCAGGATGCCGAAATCTTATTGACTGAATAAACTACTGCCAGGTTATCCGAGTAGAATATTACCCTCCTATCTTTCATCGACCAACCCCATTGCGCTAGCGCTACTACCAACGGGAATAGCTCCAGAAAGGCTAAGTTGCGCATCAGCGGCGATTCTTTCCAAGCCTCTGGCCATTCAGCAGCGCTCCACTTTCCCCCGTAATATGCCCCAAAACCTACACTCCCTGAAGCATCAGTGTATAGCTCCAGGTCAGGTGCAGAGACCGCTGGCTTTTGAAAGAAGACCCGGCCGTTGAATTTTTCCAGGAAAACACTCCAGACCACTAAATCTGCCTTCATAGTCCTTGACACCCGCAGGAAATGATGACTTTCCCGTATCCCTACCGTGGCTCTGGACAGTGATCGCAGGAATACCCTACTCGCCGGGATAATCCTACACGCGAAATTGAGCCGTCCGATAACCGATTGAAGCTGTTGAAGGGTGACCTTCTTGGCTTGCATAACCTCAGCTAACACCCGCCTCATGACCACCATTTTTTCTATTGGTAACCTGCAAACCCCTTGTACTGTGTCTATTTCCAAGCCCAGGAAACTGAGTCGGGTCGTTGGTCCCTCAGTTTTTTCCGTGGCTAGTGGGACCCAAATGATTTAGCTACCAACTGCATGGTATTCAGTAAGTGAACACAATCTGATGACGTCGCCGGCCCTACACACAGGAAATCGTCCAGGTAGTGGACCAAAGACCTAACCCCTGCTTCTTGCCTAACCACCCATTCCAGAAAAGTGCTGAACTTTTCGAAATAGGCACACGATGTAGAACAACCCATGGGTAAGCACAAGTCAACAAAGAACTTATCCTGGAACCAGCATCCTAACAGGTGGTGACAATCAGGATGTACCGGTAATAGCCGAAATGCTGCTTCTATGTCCACTTTGGCCAGTAATGCCCCAGGGCCGGCTGCCCTGACTACGTCAACTGCTCTATCAAATGATGTATAGGACACCGAACATAGTTCACGGTCTATATCATCATTAACAGATGAACCTTTTGGGTATGACAGGTGATGAATCAGCCGAAATTTACCCGCCTCCTTCTTGGGAACAACACCCAAGGGAGAGACACGCAAATTAGGCAGCGGCGGGTCTGAATAGGGGCCCGCCATCCTACCCAGACTGACCTCCTTTCCCAGTTTTTCCTTCACCACCTCCGGAAAGGACTGTACCGATTTCAGATTTCATCTAAAAACTACCGAACCCTTAGCCACGAAAGGAATACGAAACCCGTTGCCGAACCCTTCCTTTTTAAAAACAATGCGTCCTCCCGCTTACCGTAAAGCTTTAGCCACGGCAGCATCGCGCTTTTGTTCACTGGCGAGCTCCCCTTTTGATCCCATAGCACCGGCTGCTCCCCCTGACTTCCCTTTCTTAAAGCACTTTGCGTAGCTGTGGTTGCCTCCACATCCGGTGCATTCGTGCTTGAAACGGCACGAACTGCCCCATTTGCACTGGCTGTCGTTAAACAGCCAGCAGCAACCTTTTTTTCCTGAGGCCGGCGAAGAACTTGTTGTTCCCGCTCCGGCCCCCCCTTGAAAGGGGGACGATTTCTGGGCCAGCATTAACTTCAGCCAGAGTGTGATATCCATTTGATCCCATGTCATTGTCGGATTGGCGGCGAGGCGTTGACAAAACTGCTCGTCATAACGCCACCACGCCAATCCCCCGTACACTCTGTACGCATCCCAGATCCCATCCAGATAGGAAAACAAAGCTGAACATTTCTCAGGTGCCTTCTGGCCTACTACGCTGCCCAAAATACAGAAAGCTCTCAACCAGTTCCCAAAGGTTTTAGGAAGCTTACTGTAACGTTTTTTCCTCTCTTCCTCCTCCTTTTTTGCCCTGTCTTCCTTCTTTGCATCCTCCTTCAAGTCCACGGACTCTTCCAGGGGGAGTAAAGAGAACAGTTCCAAGTACTCCCCTTTCCAAATCTTTTCCCTTGTTTCTAGCTTCAAATGCGCCCCCAATGGGCCGGAATATGACAGGTAAGAGTTGTATACCGCCGCATCTGGTAACCCTTCCCTCAATTCGTCCACTCCTTCCTTTCCTGTCCCTTCATCTGCCACTGTTCCTGCTGCATCCCCCGTGTCGCCCACTTCAGCTCTTGTACTAGATGCCACCCATGTTGTTGCCGCCGACGGCGGTTCCGCCTTTTTCTGGCCCCCTGCCCAGGAGTTTAAAAAGGCCTGCAACCCAGCCATTAAACTTCCATCCCCCGTGGCCCCATCGTGGCCCTTGTGTGTCGTGTGTAAAGGATTAAAACTCTCACCGGTAGTTCCTCCAGCCGTCCCTGACTTCGGATCAGAACTCCCAGAAATGTCCTTTTTGGCGAACCGCTCCACCGGCTGTCATCCCGCTCGTTCCTTGGGTAGCAGATCTCCCCTCACCGTCGTCGGATCGCCTGGAATGGGACACAGATTTGGGGAGTGCCGTCAGAGTACGTATTACCCTGTCCCTATGCCTGACCTGTTGAGGGGAACCCTCTACCCTCTGCCCTGTAGAAGCCTTATACTGATCATACCTGCCCCCGGAACGGGAACGAACCCTACGGTGCTGGGCACGATATGTGTGATGGGCCATGGAACCCCTTCTACGCTCCCTGGAAGAAGAACCTGACACTGAAGGACTACGAGAGCGAGGGAAATGACCGCTACGGGAATGGCCGATGCCAGGACCCCTGCCAGATCTGGGCGGGGACCTGGCCCTATCCGCACTACTACCACTACCAGACTCCCTGCTACCTCGGGCGTGACGCCGACTACCCTTCCCCGGACTGACCCTATGGGAATAACGGACCCTACCCCTAGGGGACCTGCGCCTATCCCCTCCACTCCTACCACTCCTGTCCCGGGACCTGAATCTGGGCGAAATCCCTCCCCCCTCCCCGGTGGCCCCATCCCTGGGGGAAACCCTGCGTCTAACTGGGGTTGTGGGAGTGTCTCTAGGTACTCGCCGTTGTGTCGCCATTCCGGACATCCTGGGCCTCTTTGTTCCTGGAGCCGGTTGCCCACGATGCTGCACGGTAGGCCCTTTTTCTGCTTCCTTCCTGGCCTCTTGGTAGGCCTCTGCAGCCTCTGCTCCGTCACTGCTCCAACCTGCATCGGACAGGCCTCCTTCCAATCTTCTGCCCGGGGCTTGGTCCCCTGAGGCCCGGCCCGTCTCCACGGATCTCCTGCACTCCTGTAACACCCATGACACATTTTTAAACATCCTTCCTGCTGTCAGTTCTCCTTTCCCCCTCTGATCTTGTGCAGTTTCCATTCCTGTGACCATCCGCTTGCATCCTCCTGGGCCTGCCTGCAAATCCCTTTGCCTGGTATCCCTGCAGCATCCCCTGGGCCTCGTGCTCCTCCCCCGATCACCATTTCCACCACATGTGCTTGGGGCCTGCATCACCTCCTGTCTCACGTGATGTCCTCTGGTCGGGGCCTGCATCGATCCCTGCTGATCTTCCCCCACTGCCTGGCATCCTCCCTGTCCCTCCACGTGGCCTGCTGCATCCCCACACCGAGTCCCGTCACCTGCTCTCCACATGGCTGAGGGCCTGCTCCGTTCCCTGCTGTCTGTAACGCTAGCTGGAGGGGCTTCCCGTCCCTCCACGTGGCCTGCCAGTCCCCGGACCCGCTTCCTTGTCACCTGGCTTGGGCCCGACGGCCTCCGATGCTCCTCCTCCCCGCTCCTTCCGCTAGGCCTCAATCCCCCGATCTCCTCGACGGCAGCTCCACTCCTCTTCTGGCCTGGGGCTTGGTCCCCTGCGGCCTCCACTATCCCGCTGGACACCTTGCCTTTCCGGCGGCCTGTCACTCCTGCAGCGCTTCCGGAGGCCTTCTCCCGATCACCAGGCCGACCACGTGGCGCTCCTCGCGATGTCCTCTCCTCAGCTGTCTGTCTTCCACGCGCAGGTGATCCAGGGCTGAGCCTCTGCGGCGGGCGGGTCCTCCTCACCGGTCTTGCAGCAGAAACCTCTCCAGGAACCAGATGTCCAAGCTGCTCCATCGCCCATCAGGATCCCTTCCTCCTTGCAGCATCACAGATCCCTGCCAGGAGCCTCTCCAGCGACGAATTCATCCTGAAAAAGAAGAAGGGTGGAAGCAGGGAGACAGAACAGAAGAGATCCAAAATTCTGGTAGGATTCAAAATTATTCTGTTGATTTTCCACAGTGCACTGACTTATAAGCCCTTTGCTCCCCACCCCCAACTCCTCCTCTTACACTGAATCACCAATAGATGCAGCCTTGCTAATTGCACAAGCTGTCAAGGCCCTCCTGCACCTAGGCGTCTCCGTGGGCTGCATTCTTAAAGGTCCGGAGAATTTTTTTTTTTTTTCTTCACGTGCCACTCCTGCTCATTTGCCGGGACAGTCCCGGCATGGTGAATTCACCGGGACATGCTCCCAATTGACGGGATTGTCCCGGCAAAAACGGGACAGTTGGCAACTATGCATAATATAATATTACTGAGGAGAACTTGGAAAATCACAAAAGTCGCCCATCTATAAAATATAATTATATGCATATTTGTCTTTTTAAATATTATTTTAGTGTTATATATATATAATTTATTTAAAAAGACAAACATGCATATAATTATATTTTATAGATCAGGGAGTGTTGTGATTTACCATGTAACCCTTTTAGTATTGATGCTTTTATACTGAATTTTGTGTAAAAATGACTCAAGAATATAAATATACAGAGGGAGCACATAAAAAAAACAATTCCTCTGGTAACATAGGGCACATTTGTCGTTTTACTCACACACATATATAAAGACATATATGTAAAAAACAATATCAATATATCATTGAAATGTGAAAAGGGTTTCATTGCAAAGTGCCTTTGGCATAATCTCAGGTCCCACCTATCCCCTACAAATAAAATATGAAATAAATATATATATATATATATATATATATATATATATATATATATATATATATATATAGATAGATATATATAGACAACCAGGCATGAATGTGCAATTTGTGCTAAATATATATTATACACATATATATTTCCTATTTTGCTTTTAAATATATGTATATATCTTTATTTATTTCACCTCAGGAAGCGCAGAATAGTACAACATATCAATAACTGTGAGTTATTTTATTACTGCTTTTTTACATTAACCCTTTGATTTCTGAACTTCTAGAGTCATTTGTTACATGCACAACATATGGAGGGAATAAGTGGGACCTGACCTTATGGCAAAGGCACTTTGCAATGAAACCCTTTTCATATTTCAGTGACATAAATATGTTTTATGTTAATGACTTTGTACCACTGTAATAGAGTCTGGATTCTTGTCCCTTCATCTACACATGAGGGAAAGAGACTGACACAAGGGGAGATGAGGGAAAGAGACTGACACAAGGGGAGATGAGGGAAAGAGACTGACACAAGGGGAGATGAGGGAAAGAGACTGACAAAAGGGAGATGGGGGGAAAGAGAGACAGACACAAGTGGAGATGGGGGAAATAAAGAGACACAAGGGGAGATGGGGGGGAGAGAGAGACACAGGAGGAGATGAGGCAAAGTGACAGACACCAGGGGAGATGGGGGAAAGAGACACAAGGGGAGATGAGGGAAAGAGAGACACAAGGGGAGATGGGGGAAAGAGAGACACAAGGTAAGATGGGGGAAAGAGACAGGCATAAGGGGATATCAGGGGTTACTGATATCAGCGGATATGTGCTTCAAGATATCCAGAATTGAGCTGCAGGCACCCGGTACCTATACCAAGGGGACTGAAGATTAATCTGGAGACATTGAGTGACTCCGCCCTGTGTGATTTTGCCCATTTTAGGCTACACCCTCGCTTGGCCGGTATTTTTTTGAGGAAAAGGTGGCAACCCTATCTAGTATACACTCCCCCTGTGATCACTCTCTGAGAATGTTTATCATTATCTTCATCACTGCTTGAAGATCCAGCAGCATCACTGGTTGAGACGTTGCTGTAGAGAGTGACCAATTAAGCCTGCTGGGTATTTAAAACACCAGACATTTCACAAATAATATTGAGATAGGATTAATCTCAATTCTCATTGAACAGTCAATTTTATTGATCTGACAATCACGCAGCAGGACATGGACCAAAATACTAAAAATAGGAAATATTATCCAACTTTGTTTTTATCTTTCCCTATACACATGTTGGTTTAAAGCAATTCATTCCTAATTTGGGTTGCCATCAGGAAGTTCTTGCTACCTTTTCAGCTACATGGGGCTATTCACTGAGAAATGAGTTTTAGCTGTTTGACCCAATAGCACACAAGTGGGTCAGCTGTGTGCTACTCAAGTGCACTTCACTAAGAGAATTCACATTGTGTTTACTCTACCAAGTCCCCATTTACTGATGTATGTGCTGCCTTGTAGAATGTAACATGTATATTAGGGCAGTGATGAATAGCCTTGGCACTGTGATTGGGAAACACATATCCCATGACGCTCAAAGAAACTTAAGGAACCGTATCACCTAAACACTGCTTTTTTTTTTTCTTTCTTCTTTAGACATTCAGATCTATTATAGCTATGGGATTGAGGTCCCTTAATAGCGTTTTAAATTTATCCTTTTGATCATCCTTATGTCATTTTCTTACAATTTGCATTTATTTCCAATTATTAAACGTACATATACTAACAACAAAAAAATAAAATAAAAAAAACAGTCATACTATAATCCAGGAACCTATTCCTAGATACTACCACTCCTTGGTCCGGAGTACAGGACGGGGGGCCCAGCTAGTGATCACCTCCTCCATTTTTGTGAACGCCCAGGGGCAATTACCTTTCTCTACCCATCTGTCAATTTGCCTAACCAGTTGTTATACACTCCCCCTGTGATCACTCTCTGAGAATGTTTATCATTATCTTCATCACTGCTTGAAGATCCAGCAGCATCACTGGTTGAGACGTTGCTGTAGAGAGTGACCAATTAAGCCTGCTGGGTATTTAAAACTTTGTTCCTTTTGGAGTCGATTGACATCCCATTATCTATCTCTCTGGTCATAATCATCTTTACCATTTTATCATCTTACTATGTAACTATCCTATCTTAATTACAGGAGTGTTCATTGGTCCACTTTGTGTTCTTTTCCACTATAAAAGTCTGTATATGCAATAAGCCCGTTATACCCCATACTTAAATGCACCTATGGGGTTTCATTCACAGACTAAATGTATTTTATGTATTTTATGTATTAATTGTCTTTTTTCTCAGTTGTCTCCCATTTTTATCTTTTAAAGTGTATTCCTCAATATTATATCAAAGTATATTATATTTAATATATACACCATGCCTACCTTATGTACTTGAAGTATCTACATATGATTATAGTATCATGATTGTTCGGTTTTCTAAAATAGGGTTACTTGGAATTTTTTCCCCCTGTCTCAAACTCGTTTTTAACCTGTATTATATATTGTAATTTCCACTTGTATCTGGAATTGAGAGTCTTTTATTATGTTCACCGTTTCGACAAAAACGTTGAACTCTGATAGAGAAAGCGTTTTTTTCCCTGAAGTGGTCGGCATAGCAACGTGTATACAACACGAATATGCTTTGAACTACACGGAGGATTACTACGACAATTCGAAACGCTCGCACGTCAAAAAACGTCACTGTGCGGAAGAAGGCGGAGTCCTCCGAGACGCATATCTACAGAAGTTTGAGTATCGACGGATCATTCGTTTTTCTTTCTCCTGAGGAAGCCGTGACACGAGATCCGGCGATACGCATAGAGATTCTATTGCATTTTATCCTATACCCTGGTCTCTGCTCTGCACCTGCTGCCCGTCCACCGCTGCACCGACCACGGAACTGATCACTCCTTGATGTGTCTTTTTTCCATCTGCAGTCTGTGAGTGTATTGGTAGCTGGGGCCAAGAGTGCTTGTTTGTCTCTCTCATCCTGCACAAAATTTGTTTTTTTATTTATATCCACAGAATAAATTATTATACTTTTACCTGGAATCCACGTTTTATCCCCCACGATATCCACTCACGGACGTTTGTGAGTGCATCTTTACAACATTATTCATACTGTGTTTTGTTTTACAATATTACCCTATGGTTGCATTTATATATTTTTATTGAAGGTACCCGCATTCGGCGCCAGTCTGCTTTCTTTTGTATTGTATTAGTTGAGCACTTTGGAGAGTGCTACAGAAGGCTGCCTTTTGTGTGGTTCCGCAAGTATTATTCAATTGTTTGTTTATTTATTATCCATCTGTTGCACTGTGTTTATTGCACCACCACTTTATTTTGCATGGGTATTTAAAACACCAGACATTTCACAAATAATATTGAGATAGGATTAATCTCAATTCTCATTGAACAGTTAATTTTATTGATCTGACAATCACGCAGCAGGACATGGACCAAAATACTAAAAATAGGAAATATTATCCAACTTTGTTTTTATCTTTCCCTATACACATGTTGGTTTAAAGCAATTCATTCCTAATTTGGGTTGCCATCAGGAAGTTCTTGCTACCTTTTCAGCTACATGGGGCTATTCACTGAGAAATGAGTTTTAGCTGTTTGACCCAATAGCACACAAGTGGGTCAGCTGTGTGCTACTCAAGTGCACTTCACTAAGAGAATTCACATTGTGTTTACTCTACCAAGTCCCCATTTACTGATGTATGTGCTGCCTTGTAGAATGTAACATGTATATTAGGGCAGTGATGAATAGCCTTGGCACTGTGATTGGGAAACACATATCCCATGACACTCAAAGAAACTTAAGGAACCGTATCACCTAAACACTGCTTTTTTTTTTTCTTTCTTCTTTAGACATTCAGATCTATTATAGCTATGGGATTGAGGTCTCTTAATAGCGTTTTAAATTTATCCTTTTGATCATCCTTATGTCATTTTCTTACAATTTGCATTTATTTCCAATTATTAAACGTACATATACTAACAACAACAAAATAAAATAAAAAAAACAGTCATACTATAATCCAGGAACCTATTCCTAGATACTACCACTCCTTGGTCCGGAGTACAGGACGGGGGGCCCAGCTAGCGATCACCTCCTCCATTTTTGTGAACGCCCAGGGGCAATTACCTTTCTCTACCCATCTGTCAATTTGCCTAACCAGTTGTTATACTGGGCTGCCGTTCTTCCTGACTTATCCCTCATCCAGCTCAAGTCCCTTTCCATTTTTAGTTGGAACAACAGTTGCTCTTCCATCTGTGAAACCACCAGGGGGCAGCTAGATTTCCAGTTCCTTGCTATCGTTATTTTTGTAGCCATAAAAAAGTGGATTGCTAGGGTTTTATCCTTATTCGTTAGTAATTTTGGGGTCGCATTTGATCTTACCTACTACTGAATAGAGTTTTCTAAGGGAATTATACCATAGTTCTTTCACTTGAGGGCAGCTCCACCAGATATGCAAAAAGGAACCTTCCCTATTGCCATATCTCCAGCAGTTCACTGGGTGGCCCTCATACATTTTAGCCAATTTTTTGGGGGTCAGGTACCATCTGTACATCAGCTTGAAGTGGGTTTCCACCAAATTCAAGCAGTGGACAGACTGTGATACCTGATAGATTGAGTTATTCCATTCTTTAATTGATATATTGGTATGTAATTCTTTTTCCCAAGCAGTTTTAGCTACCGGGTGGGCCACATCCTGGTAGTTGTCTAAAAGCTGTCTACACTTAGAGGCGGCTCTGTATACTTTTCTATGTGAAAAGACTGTTTCCACCTTGTGTCTTCCCCTTGACTCGTCTTTAGTAAATGAGTCTGTAAAAAATGTTTAACGCGGATAAAATCATATTGGTCTCGTTCACTCAGGCCCAGTTTATCTGCTGTTTGTTCAAATGGCAGTATTACATTGTTTGAGACTATGTCGGCTATATTAATTCTTTTTTCCTTCTGCCATCTCGTTAATGATAGGTTTTCTATGTTTACCTGAACACAGTCGAGATTGGCGGTTTTTAAGATCTTATTCTTCAAGCCCAGTTGGTTCTTAATTGCCTGCCACTCTTGTATTAGTTGAGTAATTGAACCGTTTATCTTGGTTTTAATATTATTATAGTTATTTGTCCAGAGGAGGGTTTCCAATTCATCTATACTACAGGTTTCTGCCTCTATTCTATACCAAGGCTCTGAGCCGGAGTCCGTTTCCTGCATTCTACATATATGTGTCAAAATATTTGCTTGGTAGATTACATGAATATTTGGAAACCCCATTCCTCCTGCCTTGGTTCTTTTTGCCAAGGTGTGTTTGGCAATTCTTGTTTTTTTTCCCTGCCAGATGTATGCATTGAATGCAGATTGCAACATATCTAGCCAGGGCCCTGGTATTAAACACTGCTTATACTGTGAACATAGAGAATAAAAAAGAATAGAAATTGCAAGCAAATGCCTAAATTATGAGAAAAATGTATTCTAAATGTCTGTGGAGTCTCCTGCTTGTGACATCACCCGTGGCTTTGCATAGCAAGCCACAAGTGATGTCATAATCAGGAGACTCCACACACCCATTTAAAATACATTTACTCCTAATTTAGGCAGTGTTTTTGTAGCCCCCAGACAAGGTCGGGGAGGGGCAATCATGACAGGGTGCTGAGAGGATATGTCAGCCTATAGTGGGAATTAGTGGGAGGAGTTGGGATAGTATAAAAGATAGGAACAGGAAGTTTGGGGGCCATTTTAGGAAAGTTTTTTCCCCCTTACCTGTTGTGTGTCTGGTCTGTCTCCCTTCTTCTTTTCCAGGATCATGGAGGCTGAGATTGATAGGATTCTCGCTGAGATGAAGGCTGCTGTGCTGCTGAAGGGACCTGGCTGGCTGAAGGGACGTCTGGAGGGACCTGGAGCTGCAACAGGGCCTGCTGCCACCGCATCTGGGAGGCCTTCTCGTTCGGTGAGGCCTCCCCGCCGCCTGAGCCCCGGAGATGACATCTTCCCTGGGCCCAGTGGAGTTCCAGGAGCTGTGCTGCTCTCCCCCCCAGGACCGGGACTCGAGCTGCCCGAACGGCGAGGACACCCACCCACCATGCGGCCGCAACGGGAGGAACTCTAGGCCGCAACCGGAAGTCGACGGCCGGGAGGAAGGCCGCACCGGAAGTGGGGCCTGTGAGGGATGCAATCGCGCATCCGGAGGCTCTGGTGAGCGGGCCCAGCGGCCAGAAGACCAGGAGGCCAGGGATCGTTGGCCCCAGCTCCTCCTCGATGGTGGGGGGCCTGGACAAGCGGGAAGGCCGGATCCGGAGCTCAGGAGGAGGATCAAGAGCGGTGGCTGCAGCGGGAGTGCATCAGGTGAGCGGGTCTGGTGGGGGGGGGGAAGGCCCCTGGTTGTCCCCCCTACACTGGTGTGGTCCCTCCTGCCCCACTTACCTCCTCTAGGCGCTCCAGAGGCCGCGCAAGGCCTCCACAGGCTTCTCCCAGGTTTTCATCCCCAGAATCATTGGTGTCCCCTATTATCCAGGGGGTATGGTGGCAGTAGATCCCATTCCACGCCGATTAAGCACTAGGGCGTGTCAGGGTAAGGCCCCGGCTAAACGTTGCCAGTCGGCGCCGGGTACCGGCACAAGTAGGTCCCTCTCGCCGGGCGAGCGTTCCCCCCTGGAGGATAGGTACGGGGCGGGCTCCCCAGAGCTATTTTCCCCTCCCGGTTCCCAACCTGGTCGGCGTCCCCAGTGATCCGGGGAGATTCGCCTATAGAAATTGACGGGGAAGAAGATAGTGAGGAGGGGTGGCGATTTCGGCATGGTTAGGTCTGGCGGACACGTCGGGGGTAAGGACAGGAATGCCAGGGTTCCCCCCAGATCTCCGGGATCGGGTAGGAGCGGGGGTGTTCAGACAAGGCGTCGAGAGGTTCGCAGTCGCTGCAGGTCTCGGCGGGGGGGTTCGGTCTCCGGATAGTAGATCCCCGTCACCCATGGACTGGGATTGGCAATCAGGCAGAGGGTTAGGGCGTACTGCTCAGAGGGCGTCGCAGGGTCAGGGGTTACTTCCCCCGTCTATGGAAGGGCTACGTTGTTCGCCGATACGTTCCCAGTGTTCCTTTTCTTCCAGACGCCAACGGACGGGAGCAGATCTTCGGCCGGGCGGCCATCATGGCATTGAGAAACCAAGGGACCCGAGGAGGATGAGTGTCAGCGGAAAACGTACGGCTGGAGAGGCTCGGCAGCCGGAGCTGGACAACGGGGCGGCCGGAGGGCCGACCGGTGAGTTTACTGTAACACCTGCTAATGTTAGCTGTGGCGATTCGGAGTTACTAGGGGGCTTTAGGGCATTCTTAGATTCATGGGTGGGTAGAACACACACAATAGTAGCCAACACGGTAGCGTCGGCATGGGTCCCTCCCGTGTTCCCTTCCCCAACGAGCGGCGGTTTTGGTTGTGCGGCAGGGTCTGCAGCGGAATCGTCAGGTGATCCTCCCCACTCCCTGGGGGCAAATTCTCATGAGGCTGCGCAGGCGGGAGGTTCCGGGGGGAACGATACGGGGGGTACTGAGACAGGGGCACTTAATGTAGCTGAGGTGTCGCGGTATTCTTCGTATGCGTCTTTTTCTGGCCCTCTAGGGGTACATTTGAAAGCTGAGGTCAGGGAGAAAATTTGGAAAGGGGAGTACGTAGAACTTCTTTCCTTGCTTCCTTTGGAGGAACCTATCGACCTCAAGGAGGACGAGAAAAAGGAGGATAGGAAGAAGAAGGAGGATGAGGAAAGGAAAAAACGGTATAGGAAGCTCCCGAAAACATTCGGGAACTGGTTGCGCTCCTTTTGCATCCTGGCTAGTGTACTGGGTGAAAAGCACCCGGGAAAGTGCTCCTCCCTATTCTGTTACGTGGACGGGATATGGGAGGCGTACCGACTTTATGGGGGTTTAGCATGGTGGAGGTATGACGAACAATTTCGTCAACGCCTAGCCGCTAACCCAGGCATGAGCTTTGACCAGATCGACATTACGCTCTGGGTAAAGACCATGATGGCTCAAAAGGCATCGCCCTTTCCCGGGGGGGCCGGTGGTGGAGCCCAAGGCTCCACGCCGGCCACCGGAAAACGCGGGACGTGTTGGCTGTTCAACGACAGCCAGTGCAAGTGGGGCGCCTCCTGCAAATTCCGACACGAGTGCTCGGTCTGCGGAGGCACACATAGCGCGGCCAGATGCTTTAAGCGCGGCAAGTCTGGTAGCTCAGCCGGGCAGTCTGGGGCTAAAGGGGAGAACTCCGGTGAGCAGCGACGCGATGCGGCCGTGGCTAAGGCGCTACGGTAGGCGAGAGGATGCAAGTTTCTTGGAGGACGGGTTTAGGTGGGGGTTTCGCATCCCATTCGTCCCAGGCCCAGGTCGTATCTCCCGCCGGAACTTGAAGTCGGTACTTCAGTTTCCGGAGGTAGTGAGGGACAAATTACGGAACCACCCATGGCAAATTTGCGGGTTTCTCCTTTGGGGGTGGTCCCCAAGAAGGAGCCCGGTAAATTCCGGTTAATACATCATTTGTCCTATCCTAAGGGAGGGTCGGTTAATGATGACATCGATAGGGAGCTTTGCTCTGTATCGTACGCATCATTTGACAGAGCAGTGGAGCTGGTCAGAGACGCAGGGGCAGGGGCATTGATGGCTAAAGCAGATATAGAATCGGCTTTTCGTCTCCTCCCTATCCACCCGGAGTGTCACCACCTATTGGGCTGCTGGTTTGATCAGGGGTTCTATGTGGACCTCTGTCTGCCTATGGGGTGTTCAGTTTCTTGTGCCTATTTCGAGAAATTTAGCACATTTCTCGAATGGGTGGTTAAGAAAGTGGCAAAGGATCGTTCGATGGTGCACTACTTGGACGATTTTTTGTGCGTGGGCCCCAGGGGCTCCAGATCCTGCTTGGTGCTGCTGCGCTCGCTGGAACAGGTTGCGCGTAGCTTCGGGGTTCCCTTGGCGGCAGATAAGACAGAGGGTCCTACTACGTGCTGGGGTTGGAGATAGATTCGGTAGCAGGGGTCTGCAGGCTCCCCGGGGATAAGCTAGTGGTACTACGGACGGCTGTTCAGATGGTTGGTAGGGCCAAAAAGGTTACCCTGCGTCAGTTACAGTCATTGATAGGGCGCCTAAACTTCGCCTGTCGGATAATTCCGGTGGGACGGGTGTTTATTAGGTCACTGTCGCGGGCTACGGCGGGTATCACGGCGGGACACCATTTTATCCGGGTGACTAGGAAGATACGTGCAGACCTGGCTGTGTGGCTGGTCTTCCTTGAGCGGTTTAACGGAAAGGTGGTATTCCAGTGCGCAGTAGTACAGGCGGATGAGCTGGAGCTTTACACGGATGCGTCGGGTAGCGTGGGTTTTGGCGCATACTTCGCGGGTAAGTGGTGCGCGGAGCGTTGGCCGGAAGCGTGGGCGGGCAGCAAGCTCCTGAAGAACCTGGCGTTTTTGGAACTATTTCCCCTGGTAGTGGCCCTAACGTTATGGAGGAGGTGCATGCGAGACCGGCGGGTTGTCTTTTCTCTGACAACTTGGCGGTCGTGCATTCAGTGAACAACCTATCTGCAGCGTCGGCCCCGGTGGTGCGGCTTTTACGGCGTTTTGTGCTGCTTTGCATGGAACTGAACATCTCGTTCCGTGCAAAACATGTACCAGGGCACTTAAACGTTATAGCGGATGATCTTTCTCGATTCCAGTGGGACCGGTTTCGAGCAGAAGCTCCGGAGCAGACAAGACTGGGCAGGAGTGCCCGTTGGTACTGTGGAAGATCGGAATGGAGTGCTTGCGGGATGGGTAAAAAGTTTGCTTGCTCCTTCCACATGGTCGGCATACGCGAGGGTCTGGCGAGACTGGGATTCACTGGTGGCTACGGGGGGTAGACACCGCCTCGAGGCATCCCTGCTGGATGCCTTGCTTTGGTTTTTGGTGCAGCTTTCGGCTGAAGGGGCGTCCCCTTCCAAATTGGACAAAGCAGTGGCAGCTTTGTCCTTTTTGTTTAAATTGCGCGGGGAGGTGGACGTGTGTAAGAATTTTTTGGTAAAGCAAGCGTTAAAAGGTTTTCGGAGGGGAAAAAAGCAGGCTGACGCACGGCGCCCGGTGTCGGTGGCGTTGCTGCGTAGAATGGTGGAGGTGTTGCGAGCTATTTGCACATCGGATTACGAGCGTTTGTTGTTTACCGCGGCTTTTTCCCTGGCCTTTTTTGGAGAATTCCGGATATCGGAGTTGGTAAGTCCTTCCAGGGCCCGGTTGGGCGGCATCTGGGCAACGGATGTGGTGTGTGAACCTGGGAAGCTACTGGTGTGGCTCAGGTCCTCAAAAATGGATACGGCTAGGCGGGGCCGTATGGTGGAATTGTTTAAGGTACCGGGCGAACGGGTGTGCCCGGTACGCTGCATCAGGGAGTTTTTGGTAGTGCGGGCGCAGGGGTCTCAGTCCCTCCTGGTCCACGCAGACTCCTCTGGTTTATCGAGGTTTCAGTTCCTGAGGGTAATGAGGATGGCGTTGGAGCGGCTGGGTGTGCCGGCGCACGAGTACGGCACCCATTCCTTTCGGATTGGGGCGGCCACGGAGGCTTCACGGCTAGGCCTGGGGGATGCTTTAGTCAAGAGGATTGGTCGCTGGGAGTCAGGACGGTACAGATCGTATGTTCGTCCTCACAGATTACTGTTATAAAAAAAAAAAAGGAATCTATGTTTAAAAAAATTAAAAAAAAGATTTTGTGTTGTGGTTAAAAAAAAAAAAGAAAGAAGTTGTGTTTGATGGAATTTTGTTTCCGCGTGAGCGGTGTACATAGTGCAATGTTGTTCACGATGTTCTCTGTTACAGGTTTCCGGTTTGGAGGTGTGGATCATCGGCCATTCATACGTATACTGGGCTGAGAGGAGAGCTGCAGTTCGCAGGAATGGAATCCAGCTGGGCTTTCCTCCGGATCGGGTTCGTCTGAAGTGGTTTGGAGTAAGGGGCATGTTGTGGAATGCTGTGGTGACTAATGTTGAGCAAAGAGTGTGGCGGGGCGGTCGCCCTGACATACTCCTTATTCATGCCGGGGGGAATGATTTGGGGTTGGTGCCGCAGAGGGAGCTGGTGAAGAACATGCAGCGGGACGTGTCCCGCTTGCATGCTCTTCTACCAGGGATTAAGATCATTTGGTCAGAGATGGTTCCCCGGTCGGTTTGGAGGCACGCCAGGGATTCGGCGGCCATGAACCGTTGCCGGGGAATGATAAACAAGCTAATGGCGAGTTTCATGAGAAAGAACGGCGGGGTGGTGGTGCGGCACTTTAACCTGGAAGGTAAATTGGGGGGTCTGTTTCGGTCTGATGGGGTACATCAGAAAGAGCTGGGGTTGGATTTCTTCAACCTGGCTCTGCAGGAAGGAATAGAGATGGCCACAGTTTTGTTTGGGGGGGGAGCCCATCCAGGGTGATGGGCTTGTGGCGGAAGCTTGCAGGGTATCCAGGAGGGTTAATGGAAGATTTGGATTGGGGAGAGTCAATCGGGACTCTGGTGGGAGGTTCGAGGGGAAAGTGGTACCTCGAACCTCAGGTATTGGGGGCATTGGGATATGCCCAGAACATGGACTTCGGCAGCCACCTGGATACTCTTGCAAGCTTTGGTTGGTTTTCTTGTATATGGAATGTTTAATGTTTAAGTTTTGATGTTTATGTTTAGTCATTGTATTAATTATGGATATACATATATGTGGAATGTAGATATATATATATATGTGTATATGGTTGTAAATGCAATGGCTATTTAAATAAAGTGCTGTGGCCGTTGTTTTACCCCACAGTCTGGTTTTAAGTTTGAGTTATTTCTAGGCAAATACATATCCTCAATGATAGAAAGCTACCAGGTCATGAAACTTTGATAACACATTGTATAGATAATTTTCAATAATTTTTTTATTCTGTACATTCACAGTAAAACAATGTCTATAAGACTAACTCAACTGATTCAAGAAACATAGAAACATAGAAACATAGAATGTGTCGGCAGATAAGAACCATTCGGTCCATCTAGTCTGCCCAATTTTTTGAGTACTTTTATTAGTCCCCCGTTCCCGGTCTTATAGCTAGGATAGCCTTGTGTCTATCCCACGCATGCTTAAAATCCTTGACTGTGTTTACCTCTACCACTTCTGCTGGCAGGCTATTCCATACATCCACTACCCTCTCAGTAAAGTAACACTTCATGATATTACTTTTAAATCGTTGCCCCTCTAATTTAAGACTATGTCCTCTAGTTGTGGTTGTTTTTCTTCTTTTAAATATACTCTCTTCCTTTACTGTGTTGATTCTCTTTATGTATTTAAATGTTTCTATCATATCCTCCCTGTTACGTCTTTCCTCCAAGCTATACATGTTAAGATGCTTTAACCTTTCCTGGTAAGTTTTATCCTTCAACCCATGAACCAGTTTAGTAGCCCTTCTCTGAACTTTCTCCAAAGTATCAATATCCTTCTGGAGATACGGTCTCCAGTACTGCGTACAATACTCCAAGTGAGGTCTCACCAGTGCTCTGTACAATGGCATCAGCACTTCCCTCTTCCTACTGCTAATACCTCTCCCTATGCAACCAAGCATTCTGCTAGCATTTCCTGCTGCTCTATTGCATTGCCTACCTACCTTCAAGTCCTCTGAAATTATTACTCCTAAATCCCTTTCCTCAGATGTTGAGGTTAGGACTGTACCAAATAGTCTATATTCTGCTTTTGGGTTTTTACGCCCAAGGTGCATAATCTTGCACTTGTCCACATTAAATGTCAGTTGCCACTGCTCTGACCATTTTTCTAGTTTAGCTAAATCATTTGCCATTTGGCTTATCCCTCCATGAATATCAACCCTGCTGCAAATCTTTGTATCATCAGCAAAAATACATACTTTGCCAACAAGACCTTCTGCAATATCGCTAATAAAAATATTAAAGAGAATGGGTCCAAGTACAGATCCCTGAGGTACCCCACTAGTAACAAGACCTTGCATAGAATATACCCCATTGACTACAACCCTCTGTTGCCTGTCACTCAGCCATTGTCTAATCCATTCTACAATATTGAAATCCAAATTCAAAGATTTCAGTTTATTAATAAGCCTTCTATGTGCGACAGTGTCAAAAGCCTTACTGAAATCTAGGTAAGCAATGTCTACTGCACCACCCTGATCTATTATTTTAATCACCCAATCAAAAAAATCAATAAGATTAGTTGCCAGATTATCATGTCAGTGAATTTTTAATCTGTTATACAAACCCTTCATTGCATTGGTAAATATCCTTCATCAATGATAGTGTCTAATATGCTCTTTACACGGGCAGGTCACCCTACAGAGTCCAAAAATATGTTTACATTAGTTCTGTTCTTGGATATCCAGTCGCAGTCCAATGAAATATGGAAAAAATCTACAGTAGTAGGTTGGCGCTTACTCATAAACTGATTACTCATAGTCTATGATTAAATGCTAACCAGAGGCGCAAAACGCGTAAGGCTTTTTTACCACTAGAGTTTTTATTGGTCTTTAAATGCCAAAAAACTTCAAGGTTTATTCATTATCAATTTTTACCTTCTGCTGTGGATTTTTATGTGGCTGACTTTTGCACATTTCAGAGATAAGTACTGTACCATGTAATCTAAAGTAAAAGATTTGCCTCATCATTTTTTCCCCCCAATAGAAATGCATATAAAGTTTAATAGTGTAGTTACTGCTGTAGCAATAATCCTTCATATCTCTATAAGCCCTTCTTCTTGTGTTACATCACACCACACAGGGCCGTCCAAAGCCAAACACTCCCAATCACTCGAAACAGCTCAAAAGAGAAAGACTAATTTCACAGTAACAGCGAATCACAGCACTTTGTCAGAAGGGACCATCAAAAATATTGCAATGGAATCCAGCCTGCTGTCTTAACCTTTAACCCCTTAATGACACAGGAGGTACACGCACAGCAGGGGCGTATCACTCACTCTGTTGCCAATGCAACCAGCAAGCATCTGCAGTGAGTCATAGAAGAGTGAGGTCATGATGTGATGTCATAATGGTCGCTGCTGTTGATAACTGCTTGAACATTCTTTTTCTCTCAAACATATCTGGAGCTCTGAAGGAGCTTTAGCATCAGTCCTCGGTTCCATGGTATAGGGATCTATGCCTGACTTGAATGTGTCTCAAGACTTGGAGCTTGACTACCCTAAATCTGACCTTAAGCTTTGGAGGTTCTAGCAGGGGAGGTTCTCTTTGGCAAGCGCAGCTACTCATGTAACCTTCAACAAAGATTGGTGTGTCTGCAGTCGCGGTAATCTTCCCCTTTTTCTGTGTTTGCAGTTTCGCGAGGGAAGCATGTGGGGTGGTTGGGAAGGGTGTAATATGCGCCTTTGTGATTGATGTGATTTAGGATCGGAGGTCTCCAACTGTGTTCTTCTTGCTGAACTGCAGCTCTCTGAGTTATCTATTATCCAGATGGAGCTCTAGTCCAGAGTCAACTGGAGGACTACAGTTGGACACCCAGGGTCTATACAATCCTTTAATTCATTGTTTTATTAATCTGTAATATAATTAAAGTCTCTTTATTTGCCTCTTAATGCCCAGAGGGAAGGGCAGTCTTTCTAGCCATGGTTCCCCAGAGGTTTCCCCCACAGGTGTTTTTTCCTCTCCTGAGTGCTGAAGGATGACTCTCTGTGAGTCCAGAGGTAGCCCATAGCGTGACCAGCTTTCTGGTTTAATGTATGATAATATCCAGGCACCTGCTTGGCTGTAAATTCCCCATCCCATTATCTATAGTATAGTAACTAATTCTGTGACATTTTATTTATAATAAATGTAAAGTTAATTTATATCTCCTCTCATGTTGTTTTTATTTCTCTAAGTGTAACCTCTCAAGTAACAGAAAACAAGAAGGATGAGGTGGGGTCTGAATATGGTGTGTGTGGGGCGGTGAAGTAAAAGGGAAATTAATTATTACATTCGGAAGTGCTGGGAAAGGATGTTTTGCTAATTAATCACCGAAGAGGCGAGCAATTAATCACCGAAGATGAGCATGTGGTGTTGAAGAGGTAAAATGGATGACAGGCCCCTGAGACAGAGATAAATATTGTAGTAAAGAGAGCAAAACACTGAATAACAGAAAATACTAATATTATAATAACAAAGAGGTTAACCAGGATAGGTACATTCAGATATTCTCTGTTTCCCAAGTATGTCCTGGGGATGTTACTATTACCCAATAATGGTACTCATTTTATCTACCCCGGAAGAATGAAGAGTCAACTCTGGCAGAAATGGTATTCATAAGAAAATAAAGAGGAGAAAAGAAGAAGACATATACAAATGATAAGTTCAGATAAATCAGGGCAGCAGTGCTGTATTCAGCACGAGGAAGACAAGCTAAGTGCGAATACAATGAACCAGAGGAGGATCAAGGGGCCATCTATGTAGGAACTGGAACCTCATCGGCACTCAGGCATTAACTGTGAAGGCTGACAGCAACCAACAAACAGGTAAATTGAAACAGCTGGCTCACCAGAAGTTAAATGATAAAGCTATTGAAAAACGTATTAAGAAAAAATAAAAAATAAAAATCCTTAGGGTGGCTGGGATGCTGGGTGTGCATTATGGGTGATGGGGCATGTCTTGGGGTGATGCAGTATGGGCAGGACCAGCTTATGGGTTATGCAACCTGTGTGACCACACATTGCGCAACATCCATGGGGTGCCAGATGTGCTGGCTGGTGAGCTCCATAGGTCTCCCATCACCAGCCCTCTGCACGGAGGGGACGAGCAGTGGCGTCATTAGAGAGGTGCTTACTGCACTAGGACTTATGCCAGTGCTGGGTCGAGGCAGCAAAATGCTCAGGTATCAAAAGGGCAGCACTCCTTTTGAATTATTTTGCCATCCCCCATTTTTAGTGGAGTAGGACCATAGGGGAGGGAAACAAATAGTGCAAAGTTAGTCTTTTAAGAGGACAAAAAAAAATTGCCTTTTTTTAGTGTCCAACAAAAAGAATCCCTAAATCAGAACAGTGGTAAAAAATAAACAAACCTTTCCAATGTATTCTGCTACATCTGGGAGCCCCAATATATATCCTGGTTTGTCGCATAAATGCGATAGAAATGAATGTGATGCCACGGCTCCTATACCTTTTTCAAACTCTCCCCAAAACCATCCCGTTAGCATTTTTTGCTTCCTTGAAATCTCTTTTCCTGCAGTTTGTATGGGCCAAAAAAAGACCCAGATTTAAGTATACGACCTTGACCCGGCCAAAGGCTGGGGGAGGCATGGGACTACCTGATCCACGAAGGTACTATGAGGCTTGCCACCTGGTGAGAGTTATGGAATGGGTGCACAAACCCTAACACAAGTTATGGGTTAACATAGAATCCACCTTTACCTCCATCCCATTATCTCATTTGTTATGGCTACCAAAGGGGCATGTGGCTTCGGCCCTAGCTAACCACCCACTCATGAAAGCAACTATTCATACCCTCCACGCCCTCTCTGCTAAACATACACTTACTACCCACCCATCCCCTCTTTTGCATATCTGACACAACCCTGATTTTCCCCTGTGCCAAAACCCGGGTGCTTTCCTACTGTCTTCTCCATCTGATTTTGTCCGTGACACAAACTTTATTGATAAAGACAAACTTAAGTCTCTTGGGGGGATTTTTTGGGGGGGTTTGCTCAACTAGGTTGGATAGTTTTCACTATCTCCAACTCCAAAGCTACTTCCACAAAATTCCTGGGAAGCACAACTTGATATGTGAACGAACGTATTTTGAATTTCTATGCACGAAATCTCAATTCTTTATTGTATAAACTGTTACTGTCAGAATTAGATCCTACTCCGTTAAAGTTCCTGGGCCATTGGGAAAGGGCACTACAGTTGGATATCAATCAATCGGGTTGGGACAAAGTCTTCACATTAATACACAAATGCTCTTTGCAGACCAAAGTCCAGGAAACTTTTTATAAATTGCTGACTCAGTGGTATCAGACATAGAAACATAGAATGTGTCGGCAGATAAGAACCATTCAGTCCATCTAGTCTGCCCAATTTTTTTTGTGTACTTTTATTAGTCCCCCGTTCCCGGTCTTATAGCAAGGATAGCCTTGTGTCTATCCCACGCATGCTTAAACTCCTTGACTGTGTTGACTTCAGTGATTCTCAGTAGGGCTTGCCCGGGTCTCCCGGATCTTTGCTCGAGATGTGGAAATGCTACTGAGACTCTACTACATATCTGGTGGGAATGCCCGAAAATAGTCCCGTTCTCGGAGCAAATGAGGTTATGTCTAAATTCACAGACTTTCCCCCTCCAGAGGCGTCACTAGGGTGGTTGTCACCCGGTGCGGTAACTCATGGTGCCACCCCCCTGGATTTCCTCCAATACCATGCCAAACAGATTCATTAGTAATGCCAGTCAGATGGTCCATTAAATATGCCACATACAGGAGCCCCACAAATTATGTCACACGCAGGAGACCTTTAACTATGCCATACACAGGAGCCCATAACTATGCCACATACAGGAGCCCCATAACTATGACACACAAGAGCCCCAGAAATTATGCCACACCAAAGCCCCAGAAATTATGCCTCATCTTGGAGCCCAATTAATTATGCCACACACAAAGGCGCCCCTTAATTATGCCACACACAAGCGCCCCATAATTATGCCACACAAAAGAGCCCCTTAATTATGCCACACATGGGGCCAATAAATATGCCACACATGGGACAGCCATTAATTATGCGACACACAGGAGCCCCACAAGGTGACAATTGTACAATTTGAAAACAAAACATATCTATAAACACAGACATCTCTCTATAACTAGTTGCATTTATACTTATTTGAATTATTTAAGATTCTATTTAATAAAAATGTTGTTGAAAAATTGCATTCCTATTTTTTACTCCCTTCCTCTGCACCCACATTGCACCTAAAGGACTTAACACAGCACCATACAGTACCCAGAGAACTTGCCATGCACTCATATTGCACCTACACGATTTGGCATGCCACAGTGTCACTTTGCCCCACAGAACTAGCCAGTGTCACTTTCCACATAGTACATGTTATTTTGCCCCACAGACCATGCCACAGCATCACTTTGCCAATTAAAATATGCCAGTATTTAACCCCTCGATATGCCAGGATTTAGCAATTCAATATGCCAGGATTATTTAGCCACTCAATATGCCATGATTTAGCCATTCAATATGCCAGGATTTAGCCATTCAATATGCCAGGATGTTGCCCCCCAATATGCCATTTAATATGCCAGGATTTTGCCCCCCAATATGCCATTTAATATGCCAGGATTTTGCTCTCAATATGCCAGGATTGTGACCCCCAATATGCCAGGATTTTGCCCCTCAATATGCCATTTAATATGCCATGATTTTGCCCCCAATATGCCATGATTTTGACCCCCAATATGCCATTTAATATGCCATGATTTTGCCCCCAATATGCCATGATTTTGCCCCCAAATATGCCATTTAATATGCCAGGATTTTGCCCCCCCCCCCCCCCCAATATGCCATTTAATATGCCAGGATTTTGCTCTCAATATACCAGGATTTTGACCCCCAAAATGCCAGGATTTTGCCCCTCAATATGCCAGGATTTTGCCCCCAATATGCCATTTAATATGCCAGGATTTTGCCCCCCAATATGCCATTTAATATGCCAGGATTTTGCCCCTCCAATATGCCAATTAATATGCCAGGATTTTGCCCCTCAGTATGCTCGTTATGCCACCCTGCTCCCACTTCCCCAGCCAGTACTTACCTCCTTGCTGCCATCTCCCGGTGCAGGTCCGTGGCTGTGAGGGAAGCGTAGTGCGCTCCAGCCGCGCGGATCAATAAAGTTTGTTTAAGAAAAAAGTTTAATCAAACTTTATCGATCCGCACATCTGGAGGGGAGCGCACATCACTTCCCTCACAGCCATGGACCTGCACCGGGAGACGGCAGCAAGGAGGTAAGTTTTGGATTTTTTTTTTTTAATGCAGGGGGTGCCGGCAGCACGGGTGTCACCCACGCTGGTGGTGTTACCCGGTGTGGTGCGCACCCCCTGCACCCCCTTCGTGACGCCACTGTCCCCATCCATTCCTTCCACGCCTGTATTTATTCATTATACTACACAATCGATGTCTAGCTATAAGAAATCCACTTAAGTCCGCCACTTAATTAACGCGGCCAATGTTTTGATCCCTCTTCACTGAAATGAGCCTACATTCCCCCCTATCTTTCCTTTAGTGGATTTAAACGTGACACGTAAATTGGAGGAGTTGGTCTGGGGACAGGATAAATATCTGAAGATGTGGTTTTACTGGCTGGAGTATATCCAAGATCCTGGGACTCATGTTTTGTTGGAGACCTAGTCGGGCGGATGGCCTGCCTACATTTTTCTAACACGGTAAACATATCTACCCATTTTCAAAGTTTTCATGTGTGTCGCCTAGGAGTGTTGTAGTTTTCCTGGTCTTTGCTACTATGGAGGCAGAGGTGTATATTACTGCTAAATTGTGTATACATTAAGCATATGGTGATTGGTGGTTCTTGAACTGCTGCATCAGGTATCTCATTGAGATGTATCAATGTCCCCCCCCTAACCCCCCTCCTCCTTTACCATACCTCTTTCTCTTCTGTATCCCCCCCCCCCCCCCCCCCCCCCACACACACACACACACATCTTTTATTTGTTATTTTCTTGGAAAATTCAATAAACATTTATTTACAAAAAAAAACCTTTCCTCAATCCTGAAATATAAGATAAGAGAATGAATGGTGTGCATATTTTTATGAATTTTACTTGACTGGAGATATATATTGTATATAGTGTGGTGTTATAGCATTAAAATTTGTGGACATGCAGTCTGTCAATGTGTGTCTCAATTTGGGTACAAAAAGTCTCCAGCCAACTTATTTAAACATGAAAGGTTTCTGACCTTTCTTAAAATACACAATTAATTATACTGAGATTTGTTTGCTTGTGTTGATCTTAAAATTACATTCATTGGCTGGAAGTGAACATTCAAACACTCAAACTGTGAATAAATAGTGAAGTGGATTTAAGAAAAAAATAAAATGTTGAAAAGTGAATAACCTATTGTTACTGCAGTTTTGCTGAAAATGTGTGTGAAATCTGGGTCTTGCAGAAATGTCCTGGGTGTGCAATGTGGGTCTAGGGAATGTCCTGGGTGTGCAAACTAGGGGGCTGGAGTAAATCCTATGTGTGCAATCTGGGTGTTGGATAAGTCCTGTGGGTGCAATCTACGTGCTCTGGCAAGACCTGTAGGTGCAATCTGAGTGCTTGGCAAGACACGTGGGTGCCACAGAAAAGATCTGTGGGTGTTCTAGAAATACCTGTGGGTACAAGCTGGTTGCTGTGGCAAGTACATCATGCTTTTCTTCATAAAACGTTAATGATAAATGTGACCACAGGAGGGCCCTATTGGCTCTGATAGGATCAGGATGTTACAATGTTATATGACTGGCTTTATTAACTGTTAAATTACCCCCTAAGATGTCTTCCAGATGACTGATGGTTTTAATAGTTATTGGACTGAGCTATTAGTTGAAAAGTTACGTACAGTTTATCCACAATATTGGGTAGAATGCTTTATAGTATGTGGGTTTTCTTATTCCACTGTGTATTTGAAGGGATCAACTTTACTTGGCTCACTATACTGCTTGCTTAAAGGGTCTGTCTGGTGCCCAAAATGCATCCTCCAAATATTAATGTGCATACATTTTTTAAGGATTGTTTATTAACATTATTCACATATTTTTTTGTTGATTCTAATAAATTATGTTTCTGTACCATTCGGTTATATATATATTTATACCTCACAAAAATCTACTAAAATTATACCATGCTGCCTGTCTCTGTATATGTACTATAATGTACTGCCTGTCAATCTATTCTGTACAGCAGATTCCTGTATAGTGAAATGAACTATACAATACAGCTTGTCTCCTTGATAATTGTATGGTGATTTGAACTATACTGTACAGCAGCGGTCTGCAACCAGTATGCCGCTGCACACTGGTGCGCCTCTGGATAATGGGACCTGCATGCCGGGTCCCTGAGACGAGAGCCCGATGTTGATTTAGACAACATCGGCTCTTCTTTCGGAGCCCTGCTCCCCAACATCCTCTGGATGCGGCTGCCTAAAAATAACGTTTAAAAAATTATATATTTGGGCATATAAATAATATATAATTGGCTGGGGCATATTAAATGGAAAAATAATACTGGCATAATATTGGGTAAATTGGCTGTGGCTTATTAAATGGCAAAATAATACTGTAATATTATTGGGCAAATTGGCTGGGGCATATTAATGGCAAAATAATACTGGCATATTATTGGGCAAATTGGCTGGGGCATATTAATGGCAAAATAATACTGGCATACTAATGGGTAAATTGGCTGTGGCTGGTTTTGTTTGTCTATTTATTATTTTGTAATGCACTGGTTTTGTTTGTCTATTTATGATTTGTATAGCACTGGCTTGGTTTGTTCATTTGCTATTTATTTTGCACCTTTGTTTGTTTTTAAAGGTAAATAAAGGCATCTATCTCTTATGCTCTGTGTATGCACTTGACTCTATAACTTAATTTTTATATATTTTTGCTTGTGGTGTGCCACGGAAATCTGGGAAGAGCTTTTTTTGTGCCCTGGGTGAGAAAAGGTTGATGAGCACTGCTGCTATACAGCTTGTCTCCTGGCTAGCTGTATAGTGATATGAACTATACTATACAGCTTGTCTCCTTGGTGGCTGTATAGTGATATGAACTATATTATATAGCTTGTCTCCTGGCTATCTGTATAGTGATTTAAACTATATTTAACAGCTTGTCTCCTTGGTAGCTGTATAGTGATTTGAACTATATTATATAGCTTGTCTCTTGGCTAACTGTATAGTGATTTGAACCAAATCATAAAGCTTGTCTCCAGGCTAGCAGTATACTGATATGAACTGTACAATACAGCTTGTCTCCAGGCTACCTGTATAGTGATATGAACTATACCATACAGCATGTCTCCTTGCTGGCTGTATAGTGATTTGAACTATATTAAACAGCTTGTCTCCTGGCTAGCTGTATAGTTATATGCACTATATTATTTAGCTTGTCTCCTGGCTAGCTGTATAGTTATATGAACTATATTATATAGTTTGTCTCCTGGCTAGCTGTATAGTGATATGAACAATATTAAACAGCTTGTCTCCAGGCCAGCAGTATACTGATATGAAATATATACTGTACAGCTTGTCTCCTGGCAACCAAAATATTGATATGAACTTTACTATACAGCTAGTTTCTTGGCTAGATATATGCTGATTTGACCTCCATTGTACAACCTGCAATTTTATTCTATATAATAACAAAATACCTGCCATAATAGATGCATTCTTATCCTTCCACACCCCACTGGTACGCCACAATGCACAACATGCACGCATAAATTTACCATGAACAAATTAGACAATTCATTCCTAATATGATTTTTTCTTGTTTACCAGTCTCCTTGTCTGAATAAGTCAGAGACATTTATAAAATACACCTGACTGCTTTTAAATAGAAAGCAGAAATTAGAAACAGAGTGCAAAAAAGTGTGAAGATTGACAGTTTAACTTGTTATTAAAGGGACGCGAAAGTTTTTTTTCCACTTGTGCTTCTAATATAGAAGCACAAGTGAAATGTTAGTTGTCCCTAGTATGAGGATGAACTGGTGTGTACTTTAGAGAGTACACGCCAGTTTATCCTCTGACCGACAAGGAAACAAGGGTTAAACAACATTTAATTTTCCTATAATAACTAGCAGGCTATTATTCACAGTTATCTTAAATCATTTATGTCTGTGTAATGTTATTTAATGTTTAACAGCGCATCCTCCTTCAAAGGTTTTGTGAATCATAATATCAAATCCAGTATCCACTCCTCCTGTGATCACTCTCTGAGAATGTTTATCATCATCTTCATCACTGCTTGAACATCCAGCATCATCACTGGTTGAGACGGTACTGTAGAGAGTGACCAATTAAGCCTGCTAGGTATTTAACCCCTTAAGGACAGAGCCTTTGAAACATTTTTGTCCATTCTGGACAATGGCTATTTTAACATTTCTGTGCTGTTTTTGTTTAGTTGTAATTTTCTTCTTTGTCATTTGCTGTACCCACACATATTATATATTGTTTTTATCAGGACAAGAAGGGCTTTCTTTGGATGCCATAATTTTGATCATATCTTATAATATTATATAAAAAAAAATATAAAATATGGTAAAAAAAAAAAAAAAACTCAATTTTCCTGACTTTTACATCTTCTCCTCATCGACAAAAGCGACCGAAAAAAAAACTGCTAAATAGATTCTACTATTTCTCCTGAGTACAGGGATACCACCCATGCACAGGTTTGTTGGGTTGTTTGGGGGCTAAAATGCCAAATTTGGGAGGTGCAGTTTTTGGTTTTCCAACTTGAAATTTTTACATGCAGACAGCCAGCACCCATGTCCTATTTGGGACATATTTGAAGCCAGCCAGTGTATTTTACCCCATCAACTCATATATTTTTTAAAAGTAGACACCAAGGCTATTTCAAATGATGGTATTTTAACACTTTCCATGCACTAATTCTACCACCAGCCTTTGTCAAAGTTTGTGGTAGTAATTTGTTTGTGTTTTTTTCCACAAACCTTGTACTTCAGACATGAATTCACAGATTTTGGTATGTGTCACTGCCAAATAACACCCCAATAAGTGTTCAGAAACATTTCTTGAGTACAGGGATACCACCCATGCATTGGTTTGTTGAGTTGTTTGGGGGGGAAAAGGCCAAATTTGGGAGGTGCAGTTTTTGGTTTTCCAACTTGAAATTTTGACTTGCAGACAGCCTGCACCCATGTCCCTTTTGGGACATATTTGAAACCAGCCAGTGTATTTTACCCCATCAACCCATATATTTTTTAAAAGTAGACACCCTAGGCTATTTCAAATGGTGGTATTTTAACACTTTCCATGCACTAATTCTACCACCAGCCTTTGTCCAATTTTGTGGTAGTAATTTTTGTGTGTTTTTTTCCCCACAAATATTGTATTTCAGACATAAATTCACATATTTTGGTATGTGTCACTGCCAAACAATAACCCAATATGTGTTCAACAACATCTCCTGAGTACAGGGATACCACCCATGCATAGGTTTGTTAGGTTGTTGGGGGGCTAAAGGGCCACATTTTGAAGGTGCGCTTTTCCAGCTTGGAATTTTGACGTGTAGTCAGCCTGAGCCCATCTTTCATTTGGGACTTTTTTTTTAAGCCGGACAGTGTATTTTACCCAAAAAAGTATATATTTTGTAAAAGTAGACACCCTAGGCTATTTAAAATTGTGGTATTTTAACACTTTCCATGCACCAATTCTACCACCAGCCTTTGTCAAAGTTTGTGGTAGTAATTTTATTGTGTATTTTTTCCCACATACATTGAACTTTAGACACAAATTCACATATTTCGGTATGTGTCAATGACAAACAATACCACAATATGTGTTCAGCAACATCTCCCGAGCACAGGGATACCACCCATGCCAGGGCTTGACAAACTTAATTAAGTTTTAGGAGCCAGCTAAAAAATTTAGGAGCCAGATAACGGCACATCACAAAATCATAAACGCACAGAGACAGTCACATACACCCACCTCACATACACAACCAGTTACATTGACACACGCCACATACACAGCCAGTTACATTGACACACGCCACATACACAGCCAGTTACATTGACACACGCCACATACACAGCCAGTTACATTGACACACTCCACATATACAGCCAGTTACATTGACACATGCCACATACACAGCCAGTTACATTGACACATGCCACATACACAGCCAGTTACATTCACACACACCACATACACAGCCAGTTACATTCACACACACCACATACACAACCAGTTACATTCACACACACCACATACACAACCAGTTACATTCACACATACATACCACATACACAGTCAGTTACATTCACACATACATACCACATACACAGTCAGTAAAATTCACACACACCACATACACAGCCAGTTACATTCACACACACCACCTAAACAGCAAGTTACATTCACACACACCACCTACACAGCCAGTTACATTCACACACGCCACATACACAGCCAGTTACATTCACACATGCCACATACACAGCCAGTTACATTCACACATGCCACATACACAGCCAGTTACATTCACACATGCCACATACACAGCCAGTTACATTCACACACGCCACATACACAGCCAGTTACATTCACACATGCCACATGCACAGCCAGTTACATTCACACATGCCACATACACAGCCAGTTACATTCACACATGCCACATACACAGCCAGTTACATTCACACACACCACATACACAGCCAGTTACATTCACACACACCACATACACAGCCAGTTACATTCACACACACCACATACACAGCCAGTTACATTCACACACACCACATACACAACCAATTAAATTCAACACACACCACATACACAGTCAGTTACATTCACACATACATACCACATACACAGTCAGTAACATTCACACACACCACCTACACAGCCAGTTACATTCACACACACCACCTACACAGCCAGTTACATTCACACACACCACCTACACAGCCAGTTACATTCACACTCACCACATACACAGTCCGTTACATTCACACATACACACCACATACAAAGCCAGTTACATTCACAAACACACACACACATCACATACACAGCCAGTTACATTCACACTCACCACATACACAGCCAGTTACATTCACACACACCACATACACAGTCAGTTACATTCACACACACCACCTAAACAGCAAGTTACATTCACACACACCACCTACACAGCCAGTTACATTCACACACGCCACATACACAGCCAGTTACATTCACACATGCCACATACACAGCCAGTTACATTCACACATGCCACATACACAGCCAGTTACATTCACACACACCACATATACAGCCAGTTACATTCACACATACATACACAGCCAGTTACATTCACATACATACACAGCCAGTTACATTCACACACACCACAGCCAGTTACATTCACACACACCACCTAAACAGCAAGTTACATTCACACACACCACCTACACAGCCAGTTACATTCACACACACCACATACACAGCCAGTTACATTCACACACACCACATACACAGCCAGTTACATTCACACACACCACATACACAACCAATTACATTCACACACACCACATACACAGTCAGTTACATTCACACACACCACCTACACAGCCAGTTACATTCACACACACCACCTACACAGCCAGTTACATTCACACTCACCACATACACAGTCCGTTACATTCACACATATACACCACATACAAAGCCAGTTACATTCACCCACACACACACACACACACACCACATACACAGCCAGTTACATTTACACTCACCACATACACAGCCAGTTACATTCACACACACCACATACACAGTCAGTTACATTCACACATACACACCACATACACAGTCAGTTACATTCACACATACACACCACATACACAGCCAGTTACATTCACACACACCACATACACAGCCAGTTACATTCACACACACCACATACACAACCAGTTACATTCACACACACCACCTACACAGCCAGTTACATTCACACACACCACCTACACAGCCAGTTACATTCACACTCACCACATACACAGTCCGTTACATTCACACATATACACCACATACAAAGCCAGTTACATTCACCCACACACACACACACACACACACACACCACATACACAGCCAGTTACATTTACACTCACCACATACACAGCCAGTTACATTCACACACACCACATACACAATCAGTTACATTCACACATACACACCACATACACAGCCAGTTACATTCACACACACCACATACACAGCCAGTTACATTCACACACACCACATACACAACCAGTTACATTCACACATACATACCACATACACAGTCAGTTACATTCACACATACATACCACATACACAGTCAGTAACATTCACACACACCACATACACAGCCAGTTACATTCACACACACCACCTACACAGCCAGTTACATTCACACACACCACATACACTACCAGTTACATTCACACTCACCACATACACAGTCTGTTACATTCACACATACACACCACATACAAAGCCAGTTACATTCACACACACATCACATACACAGCCAGTTACATTCACACTCACCACATACACAGCCAGTTACATTCACACACACCACATACACAGTCAGTTACATTCACACATACACACCACATACACAGCCAGTTACATTCACACACACCACATACACAGCCAGTTACATTCACACACACCACCTACACAGCCAGTTACATTCACACACACCACATACACAGCCAGTTACATTCACAGACACCACATACACAGCCAGTTACATTCACACACACCACATACACATCCAGTTACATTCACACACACCACATACACAGCCAGTTACATTCACACATACATACACAGCCAGTTACATTCACATACATACACAGCCAGTTACATTCACACACACCACAGCCAGTTACATTCACACATACATACACAGCCAGTTACATTCACACATACACACACACACACACACACGCACAGACCACATACACAGCCAGTTACAATCACTCATACATACACACAGACCACATACACAGCCAGTTACTTTCACACATACATACACACAGACCACATACACAACCAGTTACATTCACTCATACATACACACAAACCACATACACAGCCAGTTACCTTCACACATACATACACCACATACACAGCCAGTTACATACACACATACCACATACACACATACATACACACAGACCACATACACAGCCAGTTACCTTCACACATACATACATACACCACATACACAGCCAGTTACCTTCACACATACATACATACACCACATACACAGCCAGTAACATACACACATATATACACACAGACCACACACACACACACATACACACAGTCCACATACACAGCCAGTTACCTTCACACATACATACACCACATACACAGCCAGTTACATACACACATTTTTGTTCTTTAAAAAAAAAAAACCCCACAAAAATGGTATTTCTTGTCCTCCCTCCCTGCTGCTTACCTTATTGCAGGGGAGGTGGACATTTATGCTGGAGCCCGATCCTCTTTCGGTTCCTGCTAAGTGCCATGTTGTCACGCGACACTCGGCACTACAGCGTGTTGTGCGAGGGGGCGGAGCTTACAGTCTGTGTGATCCGCACAGACATTATCCCCTCACGCTGCATGTAACGGATGGCAGCCTGCAAGGGCACCCTGTGACAACCTGGCGCCCGGGGTTTGTCGAGCCCTGACCTATGCATAGGTTTGTCAGCTTTGTTGGGGGTTGAAAGGCTACATTTGAGAGGTGCGCTTTTTGATTTTCAAACTTGGAATTTTGACATGTAGAGCAAGGAAGGAGTTAATAGCTCTTATAAGAGCCTTTGTAGTACTGTACAAAAAAAATAACCCCTAAAAAGGCACAGACAAGAAAAAATGTTCTGCTGTGCAGTGATCAGTGGCAGGGGTTACTATACAGGGTACACTATACAAAGGGTATGGCTTTTATAAAAGCCCGTGGGTCTCACAATTTTTTTACTTTTTATTTAATTTATTACAATAAAAAACTTATATTATACAGATCTGTCTCTTTCCCTCAGTAAGTGAGGAGAGGGAGGCAGATCAATATGGGTCAGAACAATATTTACCAATATTGATCTAACCAGACGAATGGTGATGCTCATCTGAGAAATCACCAAACCACCTTTGCCACTGATCGGCTGTTACTGATCGCTACACATTTGTTCAGACAGCTTCAAAAGGAATACACGTAATCCCCTTGTGGGTATAATTAATGCCTAGCGAGTGTGACAAAAAAAAATGCTGATGGCAAAAAAAATCCTTCTGCGACCAGATCGCTCCATATGCGCTGCTTAGGCAGTGACCATATGCACTGCTTAGGCAGTGACCATATGCACTGCTTAGGAAGTGATATATGGCAAGGAAAGGGTTAATAGCTCTTAAAAGAGCCTTTGAAATACTGTAAAAAAAAAAAGTGAACAAAAATTAACCCCTAAAAAAATGCACAGACAGCAAAAAAATTGCTGCTGTGCAAGATCACTGCTTACACAGCGATCACTTGCAGGGAAGGGGTTAAACACTGGAAACGGCTTTTATAAAAGCCTTTGGGTCTCAATTTTATTAAATATATTATAATTAAAAACTCACATTATACAGCTCTGTCTGTCTCCCTCACTAAAAATCAAGTGAGAGGGAGGCAGATCTACATAGGTCAGATCAAATATTGACAAATATTGATCTAACCAGGCGAATGATGATGCTCATCTGAGCACCAAACCGCTTTTGCCACTGATCAGCTGTTACTGATCGATATATATGCGCTCAGAGAGCTAAAAAAAATTGTTTTTACGTTAAACGTAATCCCCTAGCGGATATAATTAACCCGTGACGGGTGTAATAAAAAAGTTTTTAATAAAAGTAAAAATGCTTCTGCAGCAAGATTGCTGCATTTGCGTCAGATCGCTGCTTAGGCAGTGATCTACAGCAAGCAACAGGTTAATAGCTCTTAAAAGAGCCTTTTTTATACTGTAATGAATTACAGTAAAAAAATGAACCCCTAAAAAATGCACTGACAGCAAATAATGTGCTGCGGTGTATGATCACTGCGTACACAGCGATCAATGGCAGGGAAGGGGTTAAACACTTGAAATGGCTTTTATAAAAGCCCTTGGTGTGTAAAAATGTGTTAAATATTTTTTATTTTATTATTTTATTTTATTTTTTACTCTATCTGATCTGTCTCTCTCCCCTACTAAAACTAGTAAGGAGAGGGAGGCAGATCAATACTTGTCAAAGGTAATATTGCCTTTGACTGTATGATAAGTGCTCATCAGAATTTGGGTTGCCATCAGGAAGTTCTTGCTACCTTTTTAGCTACATGGGGCTATTCACTGAGAAATGAGTTTTAGCTGTTTGACCCAATAGCAAACAAGTGGGTCAGCTGTGTGCGACTCAAATGCACTTCACTAAGAGAATTCACATTGTGTTAACTACCAAGGCCTTGTAGAATGTAACACGTATATTAGGGCAGTGATGAATAGCCTTGGCACTGTGATTGTGAAACACATATGCCATGATGCTCAAAGAAACTTAAGGAACCGTATCACCTAAACACTGCTTATACTGTGAACATAGAGAATAAAAAATAATAGAAATTGCAAGCAAATGCCTAAATTATGAGAAAAATGTATTCTAAATGTCTGTGGAGTCTCCTGCTTATGACATGTTTGCCAGCTTGTGTGAGGATGCTGGGGGGATTAGCTCAGAGGAGGCATTTCTGGGGCAGGCGGACTCTCCTAGCAGCCAGGTGAGTAGCCTCCCCAGCACAGTTGTTAGCCAGGACACTAGGAAGGCTAGACAGGTTGTGGTGGTAAGGGATTCTATTATTAGGAAGGTAGATAGGGTAATCTGTCGCCAGGACCCCGAATGCCGAACTGTATGTTGTCTCCCAGGTGCTCGAGTTCGGAATGTTGCGGAACGGGTAGGCAGATTCTTGGGAGGGGCTGGGCATGATCCAGCGGTCATAGTACACATTGGTACTAATGACAAAGTCAATGGTAAGTGGGGGTGTCCTTACAAATGATTTTAGGGAACTAGGAAAGAAGCTAAAGGAAAGGACCTCCAAGGTAATATTATCGGAAATATTACCAGTACCACGCGCTACGTCAGGGAGACAGCGGGAGCTTAGGGAGATTAATGCGTGGTTGCGAAGGTGGTGCAAGCAAGAGGGATTTGTGTTCTTAGAGCACTGGGCAGACTTTGCAGTCGGCTACAGACTGTATGGACGGGATGGGCTGTACCTCAATGATGAGGGGGACTGCAGTATTAGGGGCGAGGATGGCTAGAGGATTAGATGAGCTTTTAAACTAAGCTCTGGGGGAGAGGGTCAAGATCAAAATGAAGCAATGGTAGCTAGGGTAGATTGGAAGGTGGGTCTAGCTATGGGAGAGGAGGAGAAAAGCAGTGGTGGGGTTAACATAGACCAAAGGGAGGTCCATATAATTAAACCTGCACACATTAAGTGTTTGTCAACTAAACATAAAATGGGTAGTAATCTTAAATGTCTTTTAGCAAATGCAAGAAGCTTGACAAACAAAATGGGTGAGCTGGAGATACTGGTAAGTGCTGAACAGTATGATTTAATCGGAATCCCAGAAACGTGGTGGGGTGAGACCCACGACTGGTCAGTTAATTTACAAGGCTACTCACTTTTTACAAAGGACAGAGTAAATAGAAAAGGAGGATGGATTTGTCTGTATGTAAATCCTAAATTAAAGCCCAGTATTAAAGAAGGTGTGCATGATGTAACTGGAACTGATGTGGAGACACTGTGGGTGGAGATTAGCATAGACACTAAAAAGAATCACACATTACTTGTAGGTGTATGCTACAAGCCACCAAATATTAGCATTGATGGAAAAGATCAGCTTTTATTACAAATTGAAAAGGCTGCAAATATGAATGAAGTTCTAATCATGGGAGATTTTAATTACCCAGATATAGATTGGAAGTGTGGAACTATTTATGATCTTTAGGGATTCTTTCAGTTCAGGTACAGTGCCAACAGACTGGCGAAAGGCGGATGTCATTCCAATATTTAAAAAGGGATCAAAATCTCTGCCAGGTAATTATAAGCCAGTGAGCTTGACATCTGTAGTGGGGAAACTATTTGAAGGGTTGCTAAAGGTATACACTCAAGAATACATCTTGAACAAGAATATAATTAGTAAAAGTCAACATGGTTTTGTGAAAGACAGGTCTTGTCAAACAAACTTAATAGCATTCTATGAAGAAGTCAGTAAAAATATAGATCTAGGTGTGGCAGTTGATGTGATCTATTTGGATTTTGCAAAAGCATTTGATCCAGTTCCACACAAAAGGTTACTCTAGAAATTGAGAGAAATAGGTTTGGGGGCAAATGTATGTATTTGGATTGAAAATTGGCTAAAAGATAGAACACAAAGGGTTGTTGTAAATGGAAAATCCTCAAATTGGACAAGGGTATTGAGCGGATTACCTCAGGGGTCTGTTTTGGGCCCTCTTCTTTTTAATTTGTTTATTAACCCCTAGTCCGTCCTGTGTCAAAACGAGCACTGAAAGCGGAGTTTTTCCGCTTTTAGTGCTCTAAGGGCATTGTAACGATGCTTCCGTGTGGAAGCATCGTACAATGCTAAAAAAAATGCCCGTCGGCATTTCGATCGTTCCGGAGAGCGATCGAAATGCCGGTTTTAAAGGCACAGTGCCTTTAAAACGCGGGCATTTAAAAAATGAGCATAGGAAGCGAATCTTTCGCTTCCTATGCTCAGAAAGTGTTTCTGATTGCCTCGCAAGTCGAGGCAATCAGAAACACTAAAAAAAAATGCACGATCTTGGTCACTGAGTGACCAAGATGGCGCTGCCCTTCTAAGGGCAAGAGCACAGGAGGCAGGAAGTACCTGCTTCCTGTGCTCTCTGGCTGTCACACGATTGCCTCTTCACAGAGGCAATCAGTGACTGACATGCAGTGGGGATGCTCTCCTGAACATCCCCACTGACTGGTCAGATCAATATTAACCCTATATTGATCTGACCAGTTATGATCTGCCTCCCTCTCATCACATTTTTTTTTAGTGAGGGAGAGAGACAGATCAAAGTTATAAAAGTAAGTAAAAGTTAAAAAAAACAATAAATACACAACACACAAATAATAAAACAATAAAAAAAATTTTATTAAAGCAATTCCCTGTGTTTAACCCCTTCCCTGCCACTGATCTTGCATAAGCAGTGATCGTGCACATCAGCGCATTTATTTTTGCTGTTTGTGCATTTTTTAGGGGTTAATTTTTTTTGTACTGTAATTTATTACAGTACTAAAAAGGCTCTTCTAAGAGTTATTAACCCCTTATTTGCCGTCGATCACTGCTTACGCAATGATATTGACGCCAAAGCAATTTTTATCTGTCTGCATATTTTTTTTTTTTTTTTTTTTTTACACATACCCGCTAGGGGATTACATGTAAAGTAAAAATATTTGAGATTTTTTTTTTTAAGCTGCCTGAGTGCATAGCGATCAGTAACAGCGAATTAGTGGCAAAGGCGGTTTGGTGATTTCTCAATTAAGCTCACCATTCGCCCTGGTCAGATCAAAATTAATCGGATCAATATTCACAAATATTGATCTGCCTCCCTCTCCTCACTTACATTTTTGTGACGGAAAGAGACAGATCAGTATTAGTGATATAAAATAACATTTTATAAAATTGGCAGGTTTTATGAAAGTCTTTCACTGTGTATTAACCCCTTCCCTGCCATTCATCACTGTGTAAGCAGTAATCTTGCACAGCAACAGTATGTTTTGCTGTCTGCACTGTTTTATGGATTAATTTCTTTGTACTTTAATGTATTACAGTACTAGATAGGCTCTTCTAAGAGCTATTAACCCCTTCTTTGCTCGAGATCACTGCTTACGCACTGATTCTGAGGCCGCGGACTCAGGGTTCGATTTTGACCCTATTCAGCTTTCTGATACATCATCTAGCGATGTATCGGTGGCTGCTGAGCCCTTGCCACAAGTAGTGATGGGGGTCTACCGATAAAAAAAATATATGGTTTGGTGGGGGTAAATTTCATTGGCTGGCTTCAAAGATATATCCCATAAAGGACACGGACGCAGGTTGACTACATGTCAAAATTCCAAGTTGGAATTTTGAGATGCGCATCTCACAAATGTTGCCTTCTAGCCAAAAACAAACCAACAAACCTATGCATGGGTGCTATCCCTGTACTCGGGAGATGTTGCTGAACACATATTGGGTTGTTGTTTGGCAGTGACATATACCAGAATCTGTGAATTCATGCCTGAAGTACAATGCATGTGGAAAAAAAACTCCCAAAAAAGTACTACCACAAACTTTTACAAAGGCTGGTGGTAGAATTAGTACCTATACAGTATTAAAATACCACCATTTGAAATACCTTAGGATGTCTATTTTCCAAAAATATATGGTTTGATGGGGTAAAATTCATTGGACGGCTTCAAAAATGTTCCAAATGGAAAATGGGCGCAGGCTGACTACATGTCAAAATTCCAGGTTGGAATTGCGCACCCCCTAAATGTGGAATTTTAGACCCAATACAAACCAACAAACCTATGCATGGGGGGTATCCCTGTACTCAGGAGATGTTGCTGAACACATATTGAGGTGTTGGTTGGCAGTGGCAAATACCAGAATCTGAAAATTCCTGCCTGAACTACAATGTGTGTGGGGAAAAAATGACATCCCATCCCTTTGACATAGGTTGGTGGTAGAATTAGCACTTGGAAAGTGTTAAAATACCACAATTTTAAATACCCTAGGATGTCTAGTTTTCCAAAATATATGGTTTTATGGGGTAAAATACTTTGACAGGCTTCAAAAGTGTCCCAAATGGAACATGGGCGCAGGCTGACTACATGTCAAAATTCCAAGTTGGAAATGCACCCCCCCCTAAACGTGGCCTTTTAGCCCCCAAATAATCTAACTAACCTACACATGGGTGGTATCCCTGTACTCAGGAGATGTTGCTGAACACATATTAAGGTGTTGTTTGGCACTGACACTTAATAGGATCTGTGAATTCATGCCCGATGTACAATGAATGTGAAAAAAAATTACTATCCATAACATTGACATAGGCTGGTAGTATAATTAGTGCATGGAAAGTGTTAAAATACTACCATTTGAAATACCCTAGGGTGTCTAGTTTTCAAAAATATATGGTTTTGTGGGATAGAATACACTTTTTGGCTTCAAAAATGTCCCAAATGGGACATGGGCGCAGGTTTTCTGCACGTCAGAATTCCAAGTTGGAAAACCAAAAAGCGCACCTCTCAAATGTGGCCTTTTAACCCCCAAATAACCTAACCAACCTATACATGGGTGGTATCCCTGTACTCAGGAGATGTTGCTGAACACATATTGAGGTGTTGTTTGGCACTGACATATAACAGGATCTGTGAATTCATGCCCAAAGTACAATGTATGTGAAAAAGAATTACTACCCAAAACATTGACATAGGCTGGTAGTATAATTAGTGCATGGAAAGTGTTAAAATACTACCATTTGAAATACCCTAGGGTGTCTAGTTTAAAACAATATATGGTTTTGTGGGGTAGAATACACTTTCTGGCTTCAAAAATGTCCCAAATGGGACATGGGCACAAGTTTTCTGCATGTCAGAATTCCAAGTTGGAAAACCAAAATGCGCACCCCCTAAATGTGGCCTTTTAGCCCCAAAACAAACCAACAAACCTATGCATGGGTGGTATCCCTGTACTCAGGAGATGTTGCTGAACACATATTGAGGTGTTATTTGGAAATACCCCTTCACATTTTAAGGTAATGTTTACCTAAATTGCAATATATGTGAAAAATTAAAAAAAAAGATTTTTTGCTGCAAACTTTGGCATAGATTGGTGGTAAAATGGCTACATGAAATGTGTCAAAATACCCCAAGTTAAATGCCCTGAGTTGTCTAGTTTTCAAAAATATGTACATGTTGGGGGTCATTCATGGATTTAGTACAGAAATCAGTGTTACAATGTCACTATCGCTAATTTTGAAAGAAGGAATTTTAAAATAGCTTTGCACCACTTATAGTTCTGGCCCTGTAACATGAATAAAAAAGCACAAAAACATAAAAACATGGGCTATTTCTGAACTCAGGACATATATTAGAAACTTTTTAGCAGTGTTTTTTTGTTGTCTCTTGTACATGAGTATACGATTTTTCAAATAAAAGTCATAAAAAAATAATTTTTTCAATTTTTTTGCCATATTTTATTATTTTTTTTACATCAAATTATATGCTATTATCAAAATAATGGTATCAAAAGAAAGCCCTTCTTATGACGATAAAAACGATATATAGTTTGTGCGGGTACACTAAATGAGACAGAAATAAATTACAGCAAAACACAAACTGCTCAGAAATGTTAAAACAGCCCATGTCACCAAGCGTCGGACAAGCCAAAAAAGTCATGTCACTAAGGGGTTAATGATCTGCCACATTGTGCTGAGAGCCATGTCTCCGTGTTTGCGGACGACACTAAATTAGGTAAGGCAATAAAGACTAATCTTGATATTTTTTCTTTGCAGGAAGATTTGGACAGAGTGGGGGACTGGGCAGTAAAGTGGCAAATGAGGTTCAATATAGACAAATGTAAAGTTATGCATTATGGGAAAAATAATAACAAAGCAACATATACTTTAAATGGTTTTTCCCTGGGAAGATAGACAACAAACTTGGCAACAGTGCCCAATGCCAGTCAGCAACTGCAAGGGCCAATAAGATATTGGCATGTATAAAACGAGCTATAGATTCACGGGAGGAGGATATCATCTTGCCTCTTTACAAATCAATGGTAAGACCTCACCTTGAATATGCAGTACAGTTCTAGGCACCAGTCCTTAAAAAGGATATTAAGGAACTAGAAAAAGTGCCAAGGAGAGCTACAAAATTAATAAGTGGTTTGGAGGATCTTAGTTATGAAGAGTGACTTAAAAAATTTATATACGTTAGAAAAAAGGCATCTCAGAGGGGATATGATAACAGTATATAAATTTGTGCAGGGCCAATATAAAGAGCTCACCAGTGACCTGTTCATTAACAGAAAGGTACAAAGAACAAGAGGTCACCCCCTCAGACTGGAAGAGCAAAGATTTCATAGACGCAATGGAAGGGATTCTTTACGGTTAGGACAATAAAGTTATGGAACTCCCTGCCAAGAGAGGTAGTGCTATCAACCACAATAGATGCATTTAAAAATGGTTTGGATATTTTTTTAGGAAAGCAGAACATACAGGGCTATTAATAATAGAATAAGCATTTATAAAAGAGCTTATTCATCCAAGGAGAAATTTGATTGCCTCTTGGAGTCAAGAAGGAATTTTTCCCCCAGGAGGCAAAATTCGAAATAGCTTCCTTTGGGGTTTTTGCCTTCTTTTGGATCAAAAGCTGTTATGATAGGTAGAAGGGTTGAACTTGATGGACTTGGGTCTTTTTTCAACCTAAATTACTATGTTACTATGTTACATCACCTGTGGCCTCATATGCAAATTCCACATTTCCCATTGAAAAGATCATGTGGATAGCAAGCCACAGGTGATGTCATAATCAGGAGAATCCACACACTAATTTAAAATACATTTACTCCTAATTAAGGCAGTGTTTTTGAAACTTTGATAACACATTGTATAGATAATTTCCAATAATTTTTTATTCTGTACATTCACAGTAAAATAATGTCTTTAAGACTAACTCAACTGATTCAAGAAAGCAGAGTTGCCAGATTATCATGTAAGTGAATTTTTAATCTGTTATACAAACCCCTCATTGCATTGGTAAATATCCTTCAACAATAATAGTGTCTAATTTGCTCTTTACACGGGCAGGTCACCCTACAGAGTCCAAAAATAAGTTTACATTAGTTCTGTTCTTGGATACCCAGTCGCAGTCCAATGAAATATGGAAAAAATCTACAGTAGAAGGTTGGCGCTTACTCATAAACTGATTACTCATAGTCTATGATTAAACGCTAACCAGAGGCACGAAACGCGTAAGACTTTTTTACCACTAGAGTTTTTATTGGTCTTTATATGCCAAAAAACTTCAAGGTTTATTCATTATCCATTTTTACCTTCTACTGTGGATTTTTCTGTGGCTGACTTGCACAGTTCAGAGATAAGTACTCTATCATGTAATGTAAAGTAAAAGATTTGCCTCATCATTTTTTTTTCCAATGTCCGAGAAATGCATATAAAGTTTAATAGTGTAGTTACTGTTGTAGCAACAATCCTTCATATCTCTGCAAGCCCTTCTTCTTGTGTTACATCACAGCACACAGGGCCGTCCAAAGCCAAACACCCCCAAGCATTCGAAACAGCTCAAAAGAGAAAGACTCATTTCACAGTAACAGCGAATCACAGCACTTTGTCAGAAGGGACCATCAAAAGTATTGCAATAGAATCCAGCCTGCTGTCTTATCCTATAACCCCTTAATGACACAGGGAGTACATGCACAGCAGGGGCCTATCACTTACTCTGTTGCCAATGCAACCAGCAAGCATCTACAGTGAGTCATAGAAGAGTGAGGTCACGATGTGATGTCATAATGGTCACTGCTGCTGATAACTGCTTGAACATTCTTTTTCTCTCAGACACATCCGGAGCTCTGAAGGAGCTTCAGCATCCATCCTCGGTTCCATGGTATAGGGATCTATGCCTGACTTGGATGTGTCTCAAGACTTGGAGCTTGACTACATTAAATCTGGACTTGTGCTTTGGAGGTTCTAGCAGGGGACGTTCTCTGTGGCAAGCGCAGCTACTCATGTAACCTTTAACAAAGATCGGTGCGTCTGCGTTAATCTTCCCCTTTTTCCCAGTTTCGCGAGAGAAGCATGTGGGGTGGTTGGGGAGGGTGTAATATGCGCCTTTGCGATTGATGTTATTTTGGATCAGAGGTCTCCAACTGTGTTGTTCTTGATGAACTGCAGCTCTCTGAGTTATCTATTATCCAGATGGAGCTCTAGTCCAGAGTCAACTGGAGGACTACAGTTGGACACCCAGTGTCTATACAATCCTTTAATTCATTGTTTTCTTAATCTGTAATATAATTATAGTCTCTTTATTTGCCTCTTAATGCCCAGAGGGAAGGGCAGTCCTTCTAGCCATGGTTCCCCAGAGGTTTCCCCCACAGGGTTTTTTTCCTGTCCTGAGTGCTGAAGGATGACTCTCTGTGAGTCCAGAGGTAGCCCATAGCTTGACCAGCTTTCTGGTTTAAACTATGATAATATCCAGGCACCTACTTGGCTATAAATTCCCCATCCCATTATCTAAAGTATAGTAACTAATTCTGTGACATTTTATTTATAATAAATGTAAAGTTAATTTATATCTTGTCTCATGTTTTTTTTTATTTCTCTAAGTGTAACCTCTCAAATAACAGAAAACAAGAAGGATGATGTGGGGTCTGAATATGGTGTGTGTGTGTGGGGGGGGGGGGGGGGTGAAGTAAAAGGGAAATTAATTATTAAAATCGGAAGTGATGGGAAAGGATGTTTTGCTAATTAATCAAGGAAGAGGGAATGAGCATGTGGTGTTGAAGAGGTATAATGGATGACAGGCCCCTGAGACAGGGATAAATATTGTAGTAAAGAGAGCAAAACACTGAATAACAGAAACTACTAATATTATAATAACAAAGAGTTTAACCTCTCTCACTCAGGCATTAACTGTGAAGGCTGACAGCAACCAACAAACAAACAGGTAAATTGAAACAGCTGGCTCACCAGAAGTTAAATGATAAAGCTATTGAAAAACGTATTAAGAAAAAATTAAAGAACCAAATCCCTAGGGTGGCTGGGATGCTGGGTGTGCTATATGGGTGATGGGGCATGTCCTGGGGTGTGCAGTATGGGCAGGACCAGCCTTTGGGTTATGCAACCTGTGTGACCGCACAGGGCGCAACATCCATGGGGTGCCAGAGGTGCTGGTTGGTGAGCTCCATATGTCTCCCATCACCAGCCCTCTGCACAGAGGGGACGAGCAGTGGCGTCATTAGAGAGCTGCTGACTGCACTAGGACTCATGCCAGTGCCGGGCCGAGGCAGCAAAATGCTCAGGTATCAAAAGGGCAGCACTCCTCTTGAATTATTTTGCCCTCCCCCGTTTTTAGTGGAGTAGGACCAGAGGGGAGGGAAACAAATAATGCAAAGTTAGTTTTTTAAGAGGACAAAAAAAATTGCCTTTTTTTTGTGTCCAACAAAAAGAATCCCTAAATTAGAACAGTGTTAAAAAATAAACAAACCTTTCTAATGTATTCTGCTACAGCTGGGCGCTCCAATATATATCCTGGTTTGGTCGCAAAAATGCGATAGAAATTAATGTGATGCCACGGCTCCTATACCTTTTTCAAAATCTCCCCATAACCATCCCGTTAGCCTTTTTTGCTTCCTTGAAATCTCTTTTCCTGCAGTTTGTATGGGCCAAAAAAAGACCCAGAATTAAGTATACGACCCTGACCCGGCCAAAGGCTGGGGGAGACATGGGACTACCTGATGCACGAAGGTACTATCAGGCTTGCCACCTGGTGAGAGTTATGGAATGGGCGCACAAACCCCAACACAAGTTATGGTTTAACATAGAATCCACCTTTACCTCCATCCCTTTATCTCATCTGTTATGGCTACCAAAGGGGCATGCGGCTTCGGCCCTAGCGAACCACCCACTCATGAAAGCAACTATTCATACCCTCCACGCCCTCTCTGCTACACATACACTTACTACCCACCCATCCCCTCTTTTGCATATCCGACGCAAGCCTGATTTTCCCCTGGGCCAGAACCCGGGTGCTTTCCTACTGTCTTCTCCATCTGATTTTGTCCCGAACTCAAACTTTATGGATAAAGACAAACGTAAGTCTCTTGGGGGATTTTTGGGGAGGTTTTCCCAACTAGGTTGGATCGTTTTCAATTATCTCCAACTCCAAAGATACTTCCACAAAACTCCTGGGAAGCACAACTTGATACATGAACGTCCGTAGTTTGAAATTCTATGCACCAAATCTCAATTACCTACGTATGGAGTTTCTTTATAGTATAAACTGTTGCTGTCAGAATTAGATCATACTCCGTTAAAGTTCCTGGGCCACTGGGAAAGGGCACTACAGTTGGATATCGACCAATCGGGTTGGGACAAAGTCTTCACATTAATACAAAAATGCTCTTTGCAGACCAAGGTCCAGGAAACTTTTTATAAATTACTGACTCATTGGTATCAGACTCCAGTGAATCTCAGTAGGCCTTTCCCGGGTCTCCCGGTTCTTTGCTGGAGATGTGGAAATGCTACTGGGACTCTACTACATATCTGGTGGGAATGCCCAAAAATAGTCCCGTTCTGGGAGCAAATTCATCAGGTTATTTCTAAATTCACAGACTTTCCCCCTCCATTCCTTCCAGGCCCGAATTTATTTCATTATACTACACAATCGATCTCTAGCTATAAGAAATCAGTGGTCTGCCACTTAATTAACTTGGCCAATGTTTTGATCCCTCTTCACTGGAAGGAGCATACATCCCCCCCCCCCCCTCCATCTTTGCGTGAGTGGATTTTAACGTGAATTGGAGGATCTGGTCTCACATTCTGGGGACAGGATAAATATCTGATGATGTGGTTTTACTGGCTGGAGTATATCCAGGATCCTGGGACTCGTGTTTTGTGGATGGCCTGCCTACATTTTTCTAACACGGTAAACATATTCATAGTTTTCATGTGTGTCGCATAGGAGTGTTGTAGTTTTCCTGGCCTTGGCTACTATGGAGGTGGAGGTGTATATTACTTCTAAATCGTGTATACATTAAGCATATGGTGATTTGTGGTTTTTGACCTGCTGCGTCAGGTATCTCATTGATATCTAAATGTATGTCCCGTCCCCCCCCCCGACTCCCCCCCCTCCCCTCCTCCATAACCATACCTCTTTCTCTTCTGTACCTGCCCCCCCCATCTTTTATTTGTTATTTTCTTGGAAAATTCAATAAACATTTCTTAACAAAAAAAACAACTTTCCTCAATCCTGAAAGATAAGATGAGAATGAATGGCGTGCATATTTTTATGAATTTTACTTGACTGGAGACATATATTGTATAAAGTGTGGTGTTCTAGCATTAAAACTTGTGGACATGCAGTCTGTCAATGTGTGTCTCAATTTGCGTACAAAAAGTCTCCAGCCAACTTATTTAAACATGAAAGGTTTCTGACCTTTCTTATAATACACAATTAATGATACTGAGATTTGTTTGCTTGTGTTAATCTTAAAATTACATTCATTGGCTGGAAGTGAACATTCAAACACTCAAACTGTGAATAAATAGTGAAGTGGATAAAATGTTGAAAAGTGAATAACTTATTGTTACTGCAGTTTTGCTGAAAATGTGTGTGAAATCTGGGTCTTGCAGAAATGTCCTGGGTGTGCAATGTGGGTCTAGGGAATGTCCTGGGTGTGCAAACTAGGGGGCTGGAGTAAATCCTATGTGTGCAATCTGGGTGTGGGATAAGTCCTGTGGGTGCAATCTACGTGCTCTGACAAGACCTGTAGGTGCAATCTGAGTGCTTGCCAAGACACGTGGGTGCCACAGAAAAGATCTGTGGGTATTCTAGAAATACCTGTGGGTACAGGCTGGGTGCTGTTGCAAGTCCATCATGCTTTTCTTCATAAAACGTTACTGATAAATGTGACCACAGGAGGGCCCTATTGGCTCTGATAGGATCAGGATGTTACAATATTTTATGATTGGCTCTGTTAACTGGTAAATTACCCCCTAAGATGTCTTCCAGATGATTGATGGTTTTAATAGTTATTGGACTGAGGTATTAGTTGGAATGTTATGCACAGTTTATCCACAATATTGGGTGGAATGCTTTATAGTATGTGTGTTTTCTTATTCCACTGTGTATTTGAAGGGATCAACTTTACTTGGCTCACTATACTGCTTGCTTAAAGGGTCTGTCTGGTGCCCAAAATGCATCTTCCATATATTAATGTGCATACATTTTTTAAGGATTGTTTATTAATATTATTCACATATTTTCTGTTGATTCTAATAAATTATGTTTCTGTACCATTTGGTTATATATATTTATACCTCACAAAATTTTTATAAAATTATACCATGCTGTCTGTCTCTGTATATGTACTATAATGTACTACCTGTCATTCTATTCTGTACAGCAGATTCCTGTATAGTGAAATGAACTATACAATACAGCTTGTCTCCTTGCTAACTGTATGGTGATTTGAACTATACTATACAGTAGCGGTCTGCAACCAGTATGCCGCAGCACACTGGTGCGCCTCTTGATAATGGGAGCTGCATGCCGGGTCCCTGAGACGAGAGCCCGATGTTGACTTAGACAACATCACCCTGTTTAAAAAATAATATATTTGAGCAAATTGGCTGGGGCATATTAAATGGCAGATTAATACTAGCATAATATTGTGCAAATTGGCTCTGGCTTATTAAATGGCAAAATAATACTGGCATATTATTGGGCAAATTGGCTGGGGCATATTAATGGCAAAATAATACTGGCATACTAATGGGTAAATTGGCTGTGACTGGTTTAGTTTGTCTATTTATTATTTTTCAATGCACTGGTTTTGTTTGTCTATTTATGGTTTGTAATGCACTGGCTTGGTTTGTGCATTTGCTATTTATTTTGCACACTTGTTTGGTTTTAAAGGTAAATAAAGGCATCTATCTCTTATGTTCTGTGTATGCACTTGACTCTATAACTTAATTTTTTTATATATTTTTGCTTGTGGTGTGCCACAGGATTCTGGGAAGAGCTTTTTTTGTGCCCTGGGTGAGAAAAGGTTGATGAGCACTGCTGCTATACAGCTTGTCTCCTGGCTAGCTGTATAGTGATATGAACAGTGGTGTATCTTGGTTTTGTGCTGCCCTAGGCAGACAAATGTTGGGCACCCCCCCCCTACCCACACCCACGACATGACCCATAACCCACGTTGCACACCAAGGACATGCCCCATCTCCCCATTTACATGCCTCTATCACCCCATTACATACACATTTCCAATATTATTTGCCCATAATATTCCCCAGCTAATTTTCCCAATAATATGCCAGTATCATTTGCCATTAATATGCCCCTGCCAATTTGCCCAATAATATGTTAGTGTTATTTGCCATGTTATATCCCTCAGCCAATTTGACCAATAATATGCCAGTGTTATTTGCCATTTAATATGCCCCTGACAATTTGCCCAATAATATGCCAGTGTTATTTGCCATTTAATGTGCCCCTGCCAATTTGCCCAATAATATGCCAGTGTTATTTGCCATTTAATGTGCCCCTGCCAATTTGCCCAATAATATGCCAGTGTTATTTGCCATTTAATGTGCCCCTACTAATTTGCCAAATAATATGCCAGTGTTATTTGCCATTTAATATGCCCAGCCAATTTGCCCAATTATATGCCAGTGTTATTTGCCATTTAATGTGCCCAGCCAATTTGCCCAATATAATGCCAGTGTTATTTGCCATTTAATAAGCCCCTGCTAATTTGCCCCAATCCACCCATTTCTCCAGCACTTACCTTTCCCTGGTGGCTAGTGGCAGGCAGCATGGTCCCCTCCATGCTGCCTGTTCGGCTCCCAGGCGAGTGTGCCGACAGGTCACGTGACACGACGCGCGTATGACGTCAGCGCACCCTTCACGTGACTGTCGGCACTTTCGTGTCACACTGCACGGGGAGCCGAACAGGCAGCACGGAGGTTTCTCTTTGGTGCTTGTTTGGCTCCCTGTGCAGCCTGGCAGGCAGAGCGATGGTGAGGGGGGATCTTCCGATCTCTAGGTCTAGGTCTCTAGGTCTCTACCTGTAAGCGCGGGCTTTTATTTTATTTTTTTTAAAGGGCCAGGTTTTTTTTTTTTTTTAATTTAAAAAAAATTCAGTGCTTGGGGGCACTGCCACCCCCCAAAATTTGCCGCCCTAGCCACCCGCCTAGGATGCCTCGCGGTAAATACATCACTGGATATGAACTAAACAATACAGCTTGTCTCCTGGCTAGCTGTATAGTGATATGAACTATATTATATAGCTTGTCTCCTGGCTAGCTGTATAGTGATTTGAACTAAACAATACAGCTTGTCTCCTGGCTAGCAGAATAGTAATATGAACTATACTATACAGCTTGTCTCCTTGCTAGCTGTATAGTGATATGAACTATATTATATTGCTTGTCTCCTGGCTAGCTGTATAGTGATTTAAACTATATTATATAGCTTGTCTCCTGGCTAGCAGTATAGTAATATGAACTATACTATACAGCTTGTCTCCTTGCTAGCTGTATAGTGATATGAACTATATTATATTGCTTGTCTCCTGGCTAGCTGTATAGTGATTTAAACTATATTATATAGCTTGTCTCCTGGCTAGCTGTATAGTGAATTAAAATATATAACAGCTTGTCTCCTTGGTAGCAGTATACTGATATGAACTATACTATACAGCTGGGGATGGGACACTTCATCGTGGCTGCATCTGCGCAGCCGCTTCACCGCCGTCTCTGCACCAGAAGACAGCTCGTCGCTGGAGATTTCATCGCAGGACATTTCATCACTAAAGGTAAGTTTATTTTAGTATTTTATCTATTTTCGTTTATTTTAGTAAGGGTGGTTAGAATTAGGGTTTAGGGGGTTAGAATTAGTTTTTAGGGTTCGAGGGTTAATTTTAGTATTATGGGTTAGGGGTTAATTTTAGTATTAGGGTTCTGGGGTTAGTATTAGGGTTTACAGGGTTAGTATTAGGGTTCAGGGGTTAGTATTAGGGTTTAGGGGGTTCATTTTAGTATTAGGGTTCGGGGGTTAGTATTAGGGTTTAGGGGGCTAGTATAATATAGAAGCACAAGTGAAACGTTAGTTGTCTCTAGTATGAGGATGAACTGGTGTGTACTTTTGATAGTACATTCCAGCAGGGCCGGTGCAAGGATTTTCGTCTACACAGGCGAAGGTGCCTTTTGGTGCCCCTCCTCTGACCCGCCACGCCTCCCACACCACCAACCCTCCATACATTTTACATATATAAAAGTATAATGTATTATGTGGAAAATAAATACATCTAAATATTCAACTCGCATGCTCTAAATTTGTCACACATTGACACTTTTCTTACCCTCTGACCAGGAATTTAAAAAGGCCTGTAACCCAGCCATCAAGCCCCCATCCCCCATAGAGGCCCTTGTGTGTCGTGTGTAAAATATCAGAACCCTCACCGGTTGTTCCTCCAGCCGCCCCAGACTTCGGATCAGAATTCCCGATGTGTTGTTTTCGGACATGAAAAACATGAAGGATGAGGTGGGGTCTGAATATGGTGTGTGTGTGTGTGTGGGGGGGGGGGGGGGTGAAGTAAAAGGGAAATGACTTGTTAAAATCGGAAGAGCTGGGAAAGTATGTTTTGCTAATTAATCACGGAAGAGGGAATGAGCATGTGGTGTTGAAGAGGTAAAAGGGATGACATACACCTGAGGCAGAGATAAATATTGTAGTAAAGAGAGCTTTAAAACACTGAACAACAGAAACTACTAATATTATAATAACAAAGAGTTTAACCAGGATAGGTACATTCAGATATTCTTTGTTTCCCAATTATGTCCTGGGAATGTTACTATTACCCAATTTAATGGTACTCATTTTATCTACCCCGGAAGTTAACTCTGGCAGAAATGGTATTAATAAGGAAATAAAGGGGAGAAAAGAAGAAGACATATAAAAATGATAAGTTCAGTGTTTCAGTGTTATAACATGTACAGGTACAGGTGGGAATGTCTCAGTACTGAGCAGCATCCTGCTTACACAACCAGAGGTACAAACACTGTGTGTGAGATGCTTCTCATTGGACCAAAGTGACTCATTGGAGCACAGAGTCAGAGAAGAGGAGTAGGCAATACATGTGACATGCTCCCAGTCACCCAGTCTATGTCAAATTACAATATCCTGATTCCCCCATTAAATCTGGAGTCTATACACAGGGACTGATGCAGTTTGTACCAGACTGGGAATAAAATCCAGTTCTGGAAATAACTGCATACCAGCCCCATGGCACTGCGTCATTATACCAGCCCCGTAGCATTGCGTCATTAAAACAGCCCCATAGCATTAAATTATTTTCTTGTTCATAAAAGGGAAAACCGTGCATTTTAAAGCACATTTGAAAAGTGTATTATTTATAGATAAAACTGATATAGTGCAATACATAGGCACCAGTATGTACAGAAGGTTATATGAATTGCCCTGTGCCGGGGTATATATCAGGGCAGCAGTGCTGTATTCAGCACGAGGAAGACAAGCTAAGTGCGAATACAATGAACCAGAGGAGGATCAAGGGGCCATCTATGTAGGAACTGGAACCTCATCGGCACTCAGGCATTAACTATGAAGGCTAAAGTTTAAACAAACTTTATTGAATCTGCATCGGCTGGAGGGGAGCGCACAACGCTTCCTCACAGCCACGGACGTGCACCAGGGGACAGAGCAGCAGCGAGGAGGTAAATAAGGGGGGAAGGGGGAGGATTTTTTTTTTCACGGTTCCGGCGCCCCCTGCTAAGTTGCCTAGGTCGCCTTACAGGTGGCGACGGCCCTGCCGCACCCCGAACTCCAACACGAACATACAGTGGAATGTCCGTGTTCGGGTCAGGGGTCCAAAAACCGTAATGTTCAGTACCAACCCGAACAGTGCGGTTTGGGTTCGCTCAACACTAGTTATGTGAACCAGTCACCTTTTAGGTTTGCTTTATTAAAATTACCCTCAAAAAACAAAAATCTTGTGTGTCTCAAACTGTGTTTTAGGAGATACTATAGCTGTATGGACGTGGATTACAAGTTTGAATTTTCAAAATGCATCAAATCATATCCAAAACCAAAGGAAAGCAAGATTTAAAATATTAACCTATTACTAAACTAAAATTCATTAAATTGGATTATGTTACTTTTCAACTAGAAAAGTATTTTTATTGGTAAAATGATACATTTTTGTCTACTATTTGCTCCTTTTTGCTCCACCATAGTGTAGAAAATGTTTAGAGTTTAGAATATCATGCTTTTAACCTGGGTTTGACACATATTTGTACAGTGTAGGAGCCAAGCAGAACAAGGAGCCAGGGAAATGTTTCATTGTTTTGATGGAAAACAATCCCAAAAAATTAGGAGCCAGCACTAGGGGGTTTTAAGAATCCAGACTCCTAGGATTAGCGATAACAAAACCTAATGTCTAGGTACCTACTGCCATCCAGTCAGTATTTTACTGGAAGGCCGGTTAAAAAAACTTGGCTTGTGCCCAATGGTCTACGGAGGCAATAGCAAGGTTGGTATTCTTTTGAAGAAAAGTTGTCAACTCCAAATATAAGGGGCCTGAAAACTTGGCCCTAGAAATTGAACAAAATTATTTACAGCTTTCATAAGGTCATTTCATGGTGCACAACGTTCCCTTAAATACCAAAGGAATACTGAATAAAAAGTTTGACGCCATCTGACTTGTATATGTATTGAGTCTAATAGGAGTGATTGTGCAGTTAACAGACCTAATATTTATTTGAGAAAATTTGACTCATAATCTCAGTACATAATAGCACACAATGGTGTCAAACCAAGATATCAAGGTCGGAGGGAACGCTTTTATTCTTATATGGTTATAGGTCTAGCCTCTTTGAGACAATCAGTACATTCTCAACTTAGCATAGCTACCTATCTAAGTGGGGCAAAAAATGGCATCCTTTGAGGAAGAAGAAAGTACTTTATATTAATTCCTGAAAAGACCTTAGACTTTATTAAACATCAAGCAGTTTTACAGGGTTCATGCCTTAAAACTTGCTTCCTATGCTTGTTTTTACCACTGAGCGTTTTAAAGGCACTGCGCCTTTAAAACCAGCATTTTAATTGCTCTCTGGAGCAATCAAAATGTCGCCTGCGTTTTTTTTTTTAGTATTGCACTATGCTTCCACATGGCAGCATATTAGCAATACCATTTGAGAACTAAAAATTAAAAAAAAAATTGCTTTCAATGCTCATTTTGGTGCAGGATGGACTAGGTCTGTCCTGTGTCATTAACGCCTTGCGACACAGGACGGACCTAGCACGTCCTATGTCGGCAAGGGGTTATAGGAACCGGATCACCTACGCACTGCTTATACTGTGAACAGAGAGAATAAACAATAATAGAAAATGATCTATAAATTGTTTAAGCAGAATTGCAAGCAAATGCCTAAATTATGCGAAAAATGTATTCTAAATGTTTGTGGAGTGTCCTGCTTATGACATCACCTGTGGCCTCCTATGCAAATTCCACATTCCCCATTACAAACCCCTCATTGCATTAGTAAATATCCTTCAACAATTATAGTGTCTAATATGCTCTTTATACAGGCAGGTCACCCTACAGAGTCCAAAAATATGTTTACATTAGTTCTGTCCCAACAAATCCAAAGAGGACAGGAAATAACTCCAAACAGGCAAGTTTGAAATAGAAGGTTGGCGCTTACTGTTGTGAATGGTAATTTTCTCCCTGGATACTTCACACAGGAATGAAGAAAGGAGACCAGGCCCAGATTCTTGAGTTGAATGAAGCAATGAAGTTTAATACAAACGTATATACGTAGGGTAGCGTCTGCACAGACTGCACTGCTGCACCCTTTTTAACCCACATCTTTATAGTAAAACAGAACAGCATCATTTCATAATGCATGGCTAATAGAAGCATATGATTGGTTATAATATGTCGCAGTGCCACGTATCATCTTAATAAAACCACAATGTTTGCCAGTTTAACTTACTGGAATAAGCTAGAAAGACCACCTGATCCTTGCGGTTGTACCCTAGGTACATCCTGTATTTCTTACACCTAGTTGAGCAAGCCTGGTTTCCTGTGAAATATCCCAACACTAAAAGCAGAACTCACTTGTACGTCACCCTCAATTTCCACATAAACCTCTCACTCTCTTTGGGTATCATTAAGGACAAACATGGATGAAGGCATACAAAATGGAGTCAGTAGAATAAAATGGCTTCCGAGATACAAAATGGCTTCCAGGGAAATGTAAGCTTCCACACACCTCCCTTTTATCCTAACACGGACCCTGGTCCCGTGGATTGGATAACTCTTACACAGAATACACGTGTTCCTTTGGGATTGGCCGTATAGCCAAATAGAGACTTTCTTCCTCTGGGCAGAAGAATCCTTCTGGTGATCTGAGGATGAACTTTGGTTCTTGATTTGGTCTTTCTTCAGAGGCGTGTGGGGTGTATGTATGCTGCATTAACATAACGTGTCCCTCATTGTCTCCGGCAATACATCTTTTAGCGACAGCCTTCAGACATGCAATAAGCACACACAAACAGAGACACGCCACCATCAAACAAACGAAAGCAGTCATCAGTTCTGCTCCTAGTGAACCAAGCCACCCATCTAAGCCAAACAAATTCCAGTCATCTCCTGGTTGTGGACGCAAGCGTTCCTGCAACTCAGACACCTTCTTTAAATCATGTTCGAACTCACCGCTATGATCTTTAATGTACACACAACATTTATCTCCCACCAGAGCACATACTCCTCCTTTAGCTGCAAGAGTATAATCTAAGGCAATACGATTTTGCAGAGCAACCATTCTGATTTGTACTTGCTCTTCATTCAGTCTGTTTATAGCATCTGTAGTGTAATTGAGGAGCTCATCCATGATACCACTAAAACCATTCAATTGTTTAGACAACATAACCACTCCATATGCAGGGAAAAATATACCTCCTACAACCTCCCAATTGCCAACATAGGTTTCACCAGCTTGCAAAGAATAATCAAACATTTCTTGTACCTCATTTACTATTTTCTGATCATTATCAATAGTAGTAAAATTATTTATTTCTTCAGAATCGGGGGAGAGTTGAATATTGGTGATTTTAGGGTCTATTGGATTTGGGGCGTGTGCTTGTATGGGGTTATCTTTGGGGTATGTAAGGTTTATCCCTGGAGCTATATCAGTTGTTTTGACAAAGTGTCTGTCTGTAGCTCTGTAATTTCTTATTTTCCCTTCTGGCAGTTTCCCATAGATCTGTACTGCTGGGATGACAGCACTTAAATAACAACTTCCCACCCAATTACAGGGTAATATACGGTACGCCCACCTACCACACAACCAATATATACTTCGGGGTAGACTGGTGTTATGGCAACTGTTGACATTACTAATCTGCCATGAAAATGTTAACATGGATCCCAAGGCTTTGGATACGGTTTGAACATTCATACCTGGGGTAGAGTCAAATTGGTCAATGCTAACATGATTTGGGATGGACCAACTCTGTCTCTTCCAAATGTAATCTCTGTGTCATTCAGATACCAATGTAGGAGTGAAGTTTTATCATATGGACTCCTACCAATTTTCTGTCTGCCAACGGTAGTACCTTCCACCCACATATCACCTGCTATGGGTACATTATGAATAGGTAAACGCACCTGTTTGGAGAATTGACGTGTGCGAAATCCAATTTCTTCTATCCAAGTAAGAATTTGTGTGAAAGCAAATGGAATTCCTAAAAGTGGAGCTTTATGTGTATGTGGTACGTGTCCGCAAACCCAACAGGATGTATTGATCATGGCTGCGCGGTGTACAGCCTGGTCATACTTACAAATGTGTTATCCTTCTCCCAAGGGGATAAATGGAGCTCTCTTTTGGATTCATGTGCTATGGCTGAATAAGCACTGCGGGGCACCTTAATTTGATCTTTCGTTTCGGACAAGTTATAAAAGTGATTTCTCTCAGGATTAATGAAGTAGGAGTTTACATCACTGCCCCTATAGAGCTCATTATCACATATAAACCTGCTGTAACAAGAACAATGTTAACAACTACAACAACAAATATCAAAACATGAGCAAAACGTCTATCTTCAGTCGCAGATCTTCTAAGTATGGGACGTTCAGTTACAGGATGGCTTCGAGTGAGTGGCATGTTGCTCCTTTTCACGGGTGGTTCTTACCTGTCCCGGCTTACGGTGGGTGACAAGCTGGGATTATTGTGCCCGATGGAATGATCACCTTACTTACACTTTGGAGGCACCTTCTTTGGAGGAGGTACCAACTTGAGATGATTACAATGGATCCAAGATGCAAATTCAGCAACTTTTATGGCAGTATTGGTTACAAGCAGCACTTGATATGGTCCTCTCCACCGAGGCTGCAGAGCCTTTTTCCGCTGAAAATGCTTGATCAATACGAAATCACCAGGCTGCACAGAATGAATGGCCTTTGGTTCCTCTTCACTTGAGCAAATTGCTGCAACCTGTGATTTGAAAAACTGGAGAGATCTCATTAGTTTCTTATAATACTCGCTAATCGAGTCATCAGTTAGAGCATGATCATATCTCAAAATTGCAATAGAGCTTGCAGTAAGCATAGGTCGCCCCATTATTAGCTCATAAGGAGAGCATCCTATCGCAGGGTGGTGCAAATTACGCATGGACATCAGTGCCAGAGGCATAGCCTCAGGCCATGACAGTCGAGTTTCAGCGCAAATCTTACTAATCTTGTTCTTTAGTGTGCCATTAGCTCTCTCTACCTTGCCTGCGCTCTGAGGATGATAAGGGCAATGCAAATGATAAGTTATGCCAAGCGTGCGCGCAACCTGTTGCACCAATTCTGCTGTAAAATGAGTGCCTTGATCTGAGTAAATATGTTGAGGAATCCCATATCTTGGTATGAATTCCTGCAAAAGCTTCTTTGCAACTATTGTAGCATTTGCATGCTGTACTGGAGAAGCTTCTATCCAATGTGAATACGTACAAACAACAACAAGTGCGTATTGATAATGCAAAGTCCTTGGCAATTCCATGAAATCAATCTGTAAATTCAAAAACGGTCCTGTAGGACAAGGGGTTCTCCCCTGTCCTTGTGTAGCCACTCTCTTGCCAATATTGTACTGCTGGCAAGTCACACATGAGTGCAAAAATCTGTCACAAGAGCTCTGATCCCAGGGCTCCACCAGTCATCACAAATCTTTTGAACCATGGTCTCTCTGGACACATGTGTTAAACCATGGACCAACCTCAGTATGTACGGGGATAAATCAGGAGGCAAAGCTGGTTTGCCGTCAGGTCCAGACCACAACTTTCCTTCCAATCTACCACCTTTAGCTATCCAGGACTGTATCACTCCCTCCTCTAGGTGGTCATAAAACTTTTCAAGGACTATGGGCACCTCTAACAATGGCTCACACTTCCGAGCAACTAAAGTACTGTGAAGCAAACCATCCGGTCTGCATGCAGCTTCCTTAGCTATGTGATCAGCCAGTCTGTTTCCTTGCGAGATCTTACCAGTTCCCTTTGTGCGAGCTGTCACTTTAATCACAGCCACTGTGGCTGGCAACAAAATAGCCTCCAACAAAGCCTATACATGTACATGGTTTAGAATAGGGGAACCTGCTGAAGTTAAGTAACCCCTTAAATGCCAGATAGCAGCAAAATCATGAACTACACCAAAAGCATAGCTTAAGTCAATGTAAAGATTAACACTTTTCCCCACTGCCAGCACACATGCACGAGTGAGAGCAATGAGCTCAGCCACCTGTGCAGAGTATGTAGGTGGAAGTGGTCCCGCTTCCACCTCTCCTTCGAGAGTCACAACAGCATACCCAGTACATCTTTTCCCTGTCTCATTTAGAGATGATGAACCATCAACAAAATATTCAACGTCAGGTAACAAGAGGGGTTGTTCATATAATCTGTCTCTGAGACTGTGTTGCTGGTCAGTAAGTTCTATGCAGTCATGAAGCGGTCCATCCTTTGGACCAGGCAGTAGTGTAGCAGGGTTCAGAATAGAGCATCTATGTACTGTCACATTAGCAGTGCCCTGCAGAATTACTTCATACTTGGTAGTCCTACTGTTAGTAAGTTGGGTAGACCTGCGTAGTAAAAGTGAAGTGACTGCATGTGGAACCATAACCTGCAGGTCATGTCCCTGCACCAACGCTTGGGCACTGTCAATCAGAGTGGCTGCTGCAGCTACAGCTCTGAGACAAGGAGTGAATCCTTCAGCCACAGTGTCTAAATGTGTACTGTAATATGCTAGGGATCTGTTCTTACCTCCATGCATCTGAGCCAAAACACCTGTTGCATGTCCTAGATGTTCATGGCAAAACAGTGTAAAAGGTATGTCATAGTTAGGTAAACCTAATGCAGGTGCTGAGCAAAGTGCTTCCTTCAAATCAATGAAAGCAGCCTCATTCTCTTCTGTCCAAGGGACAGGGTCCTCACTGTCTTTTCTGGTCAACTCTACCAAAATGTTACTTCTTTGAGAAAAATTAGGAATCCATTGTCTGCAATAGCCTGCCATGCCCAGAAAAGCTCTGACCTGCTTCTTTGTCTTGGGAATAGGAAAGCTTAGCATGGGAGTCAACCTGTCAGGCAAAATCCGTCTCTCACCTGGAGCTATGATCTGTCCCAAGTATCTGACAGACTGCAAACACCACTGAATCTTTTCTGGATTCACCTTATACCCCTTTTGTGCTAGTGCACTCAAAAGATATATAGAGTCTTCCAAACATGCATTTCTGTCCTTTGGACAAGCAATCAGTAAGTCATCAACATATTGAATCAGTGTAGAACCAGCAGGAAACTTAAGGTCACTCAAGTTCCGTCTGAGTGCATGTGAGAACAATGCTGGGGATTCAGTATAACCCTGGGGGATTCGTGCCCAGGTATACTGGCGACCGTTGTATGTGAAAGCAAAAAGATACTGACTATCCTTATGTAGAGGAATACTGAAGAAAGCAGAATTCAAATCAACCACAGTGAACCACTGTGCATCAGAGGGGATTGCTGATAGAATTGTAGCAGGGTTAGGAACAACAGGGAAAATAGGATCAACAATAGCATTGACACTCCACGAAGGTCTTGTTCAAACCTATACTTTGGTGGATTGGAACCGGGTTTTACCACTGGCAATACAGGGGTATTGCAAGGACTCTTGGTAGGATAGATAATACCTTGATCCAACAAATCTTGTATCACAGGTTCAATCCCCTCGGGAGCAGCTTTACTCAGAGGGTATTGTGAGATATGGGGCAAATTCACACCTGGTTTGAGTTTCACCTTCACTGGAGGTTCATCCCAAATCAATCCAACTGAATCTCCTGGGGTTGCCCACAGAGAATCAGGCACATCTCCAAAATATTGACAAAGGGGGAGAGCAAAATTCCCAGCAGGGCTGGGTTCTGGCTCTACAATAGAGAGTCCCATAGGGATCTCCCTTTCTCCAGGAACATTCAAAAGGATTTCTCCTCTGGGAGAACAACAAATGGAACAGCCCAGAGTTCTGAGAATGTCCATTCCCAGTAAACTCAATGGACAGGTTTGGCTGACTAGAAATTTAGTTTTTAGGGTTTTCCCTGCCATACAAAAATCAAGTGGTGCTGTGATGGGATGAACAATTGGTTCATTCCCAATGCCGGAAAGATAGAAGGGAGGCTCTTTTCCCAAAGGGAAAACACCTTGTAGATCTTTAGACAATGCGGAACAACTGGCTCCTGTGTCCAGCAAAAATCTTATAGACCGGCCATCAACTGTTGCAACAACGAATGGACCGAGAGGGTCAGCAGAAATAACAGGGTATGCATAAGCTTTGGTAAAAGTGTCAAGGCAGTCAGTATCACCCTCATGTCAGTAATTAGTCTGTCGATACATGGGTTTTCGGGGGGTAGGGTATTTATCCATCTGGGGTCTAGCAAACTCCCTGTTGTGAGGGCGTTTTTCAAAAGACTTGCCATTCACCTCATCCCAAAATGATTTAAACATTCTTGGTCCCAGAGTGGGACATCTATTAGCTTTATGTCCAGATTTGTTCCAGCGAAAACACACCTCACGTTCATCTGACATTGCTGGGCGCACAGGTGGGGGCATAGGAGGAGGAAAGGAAGGAGGGGGAGTTCTCACTGAAGTCTCCCTTGCCTGCTGTGTAAAAAATGCAGTTTGTGATTTTAACCACTTCTCGTTCTGCACTTTCTTCTCTCGCTCCTCTTTAAGCTTGCCATTAACCATTTGCTTCTCATAATGCTTTGCTACCAACGACACTTTAGCAAAAGGCTCTTCTTCCCATCCAACCAGATTCATCATCACTCCTTTACCCAGGTCGGGTAACAATCCTTTCACAAAACATGCCACAATCAATTGCTCTGCACTTTCTTCGGGATCTTTCACAACACTGTGCGCTATAACAACTTTCAAAACTCAGCATATTCCTCAACAGACTCCAGCTCACCTTACACAGTGCTATTAATCTTTCCCCAATCAGGCTTTGTTGGCCACGCTTTCTCACACGCTTCAACAATCATCATCATAACCATCTGCCTGTCATCCACATCTCTATCAACCATCTCCATTTTGTCCCATGGCTTGCTGTGTCTCTGCTCAGCCAACTCATCAAACTTTTTCACAAATCTGCGCCTCTCAGCATCAGTCATGACAAGATTAAACAACTGTACCACATCCTTTCTCGCTGGGTCATATGCAATTGCCATGCTTCTTAATTCTGAACAAAATTTCACAGTATCCTCAGGTCTGGGGTAATTATTCTTGAGGGTTAGCAGCTCAGCTGGCGTCCACGGCAGCTGTGATCCAGATTTGGGGTCTATCACACTAGTCTCTCTCATAGGGTAAGCATGACCAGAGGGTCCTGCTTCTACCAAATCTGTATCAAATCTACTCCTAAAAGGGGGCAAATCAGGGTCTGGGGAATTTTTGGCACCTCGGGTATTGTTCGCTGGTGCGTCTGAGAAATCATGAACTTTTGGGGTTTTATTTTTACTCTTTCCCTTCACAATAACAATAGCTTCAGGTCTAGTGTCACAAAATGATTCCACCTTTCTAGAGGTCTCATCATATGATGGGGGAGCAGAAGCACGGTTATCAAACAATATTGGATTCCATTGATCAGATGAATCATCCATGTCAGTTTTTACGTTTTTACACTAATGTTAGTAGATGCATGATTAGGTTTGGATGGTTTAGATTGAGTCGTCTGTTTTCCCCCACGACTAAGATACACATGCCCCTCCTGGGCACTCTCATCCCTAGGCATTCCACAACGTCTGTTTTCCTCATTCTGCTTATTCCTGTGATAAGCCTCTCGATACCAACTATTAAACACTACCCATTCCTTCGTGTATACTTTATCCCCTCGCAAGCGCATAGTCTGTTTCATAGGATCCAGAATCTTTATATTGAGACTACCAACCTCTGGCCAGACATACATATTATCAGCATCAGCTTGTGACAGAGCTGTCCACTTGCTCATGTATTTCCCTGCAACTCTGCCATATGTCTTACACATATATTCCAAAGGCGTCCCTTGTGGGGGTTTCTTAAAGAAAAGATTCCCCATCTTAAGGCAGCAAGAATTGCATGGTATCTCCGACAACAACACAGATAAAAACAAAACACAGGACCTTTACCATAATAACTAAACAGACCCTGTAAAGTTATTTGTGGCGCGTACCACAGAGTAAACTGTCTCTGAGTGTATTTGCTTTCCTATGTGTCTTATCTTATCCTAAATCAAACTCAGAACATTAACCACTGTGAAAGATACGCAGTTCCTCCAGTGGCGGCCCAATAGAGTACTAGGTACACCCCGGCTTTATCCTTACTCTCGGTATCTGCCTTGTATCTGAGTGTGACGAGTATTAGCCTCTAGTACACTTACATCAATGAGGCACTGCCAGATAGAAACCACTGGGGCTTTACTCCACTTATCCTGGCCTTACACTCTACTCTAGGACACAAATGAGGATACCAACCTGGCTTTACTCCTATCAACAACACAAGTGAGGATACGGCTATATTCCTCTATAAGCCACACAAATGGGCCGGACGAGCCCCCAACTGTGAATGGTCAATTTCTCCCTGGATACTTCACACAGGAATGAAGAGGCAAAGAAAGGAGACCAGGCCCAGATTCTTGAGTTGAATAAGCGATGAAGTTTAATACAAACGTATATACGTAGGGTAGCGTCTGCACAGACTGCACTGCCGCACCCTTTTTAACACACATCTTTATAGTAAAACAGAACAGCATCATTTCATAATGCATGGCTAATAGAAGCATATGATTGGTTATAATATGTCACAGTGCCACGTATCATCTTAATAAAACCACAATGTTTGCCAGTTTAACTTACTGGAATAATCTAGAAAGACCACCTGATCCCTGCGGTTGTACCCTAGCTACATCCTGTATTTCTTACACCTAGTTGAGCAAGCCTGGTTTCCTGTGAAATATCCCAACACTAGAAGCAGAACTCACTTGTACGTCCCCCTCAATTTCCACATAAACCTCTCACTCTCTTTGGGTATCACAAAGGACAAACATGGATGAAGGCATACAAAATGGAGTCAGTAGGACAAAATGGCTTCCGAGATACAAAATGGCTTCCAGGGAAATGTAATCTTCCACACTCTTAAACTGATTTCTCATAGTCTATGATTAAATGCTAACCAGAGGTGCAAAACGCATAAGACTTTTTTTTACCACCAAAGTTTTTATTGGTCCTTATATGCCAAAAACTTCAAGGATTATTCATTATCCATTTTTACCTTCTACTATGGATTTTTCTGTGGGTGACTCTTTCACATTTCAGAGATAAGTACTGTACCATGTAATCTAAAGTAAAAGATTTGCCTCATCATTTTTTGACTGAACTCTTCCTATGTCGTATTAATGCATATATATATATATATATATATATATAAGTTTAATTGTGTCGTTACTGCTGTAGCAACAGTCCTTCAAATCACTCACTCTGTTGCCAATGCGACCAGCAAGCATTTGCAGTGAGTTAGAGAAGAGTGGGGTCATGATAATGGCAACTGCTGCTGATAACTGCTTGAACATTTTTTTTCTCTCAAACACACCTGGAGCTCTGCAGGAGCTTCAGCATCTGTCCTCGGTTCCATGGTATAGGGATCTATGCCTCACTTGGATGTGTCTCAAGACTTGGAGCTGTACGACCCTAAATCTGACCTTGAGCTTTGGAGGTTCTAGCAGGAAAGTTTCTCTTTGGCAAGAGCAGCTACTCGTGTACACTTTAACAAAGATTGGTGTGTCTGCAGTAGCAGTAGTCTTTCCCCTTTATCCGCTTTTGCAGTTTCGCGAGGGACCCATGTGTGGTGGTTGGGGAGGGTGTAATTTGCGCCTTTGCGAGCGATGTTATTTTGGATCAGAGATTTCTAGCTGTATTCTTCTTGCTGGACTGCAGCTCTCAACTGGAGGAATACAGTTGGACACCCCTGGTCTATATAATACTTTAATTCATTGTTTTATTAATCTGTAATATAATTATAGTCTCTTTATTTGCCTCTTAATGCCCAGAGGGAAGGGCAGTCCTTCTAGCCATGGTTCCCCAGAGGTTTCCCCACAGGCGTTTTTTCCTCTCCTGAGTGCTGAAGGATGACTTTCTGGTTTAATCTGTGATAATGTCCGAATTCTGTGGCATTTTATTTATAATAAATGTAAACATTAGTTTATATCTCATCTCATGTTGTTTTTATTTCTCTAAGTGTAACCTTTCAAGTAACAGAAAACATGAAGGATGAGGTGGGGTCTGAATATGATGTGTGTGTGTGGGGGGTGAAATAAAAGGGAAATGACTTGTTAAAATCGGAAGTGCTGGGAAAGGATGTTTTGCTAATTAATCACGGAAGAGGGAATGAGCATGTGGTGTTGAAGAGGTAAAATGGATGACATACACCTGATGCAGAGATAAATATTGTAGTAAAGAGAGAAAAACACTGAATAACAGAAACTACTAATATTATAATAACAAAGAGTTTAACCAGGATAGGTACATTCAGATATTCTCTGTTTCCCAATTATGTCCTGGGAATGTTACTATTACCCAATTTAATGGTACTCATTTTATCTCCCCCGGAAGAATGAAGAGTCAACTCTGGCAGAAATGGTATTAATAAGGAAATAAAGGGGAGAAAAGAAGAAGACATATACAAATGATAAGTTCAATGTTTCAGTGTTATAACATGTACAGGTACAGGTGGAAATGTCGCAGTACTGAGCAGAGCAGCATCCTGCTTACACAACCAGAGGTACAAACACTGTGTGTGAGAAGCTCCTCATTGGACCAAAGTGACTCATTGGAGCACAGAGTCAGAGAAGAGGAGTAGGCAATACATGTGACAAGCTCCCAGTCACACAGTCTATGTCAAATTACAATATCCTGATTCCCCCATGAAATCTGGAGGCTATACACAGGGACTGATGCAGTCTGTACCAGACTGGGAATAAAATCCAGTTCTGGAAATAACTGTATACCAGCCCCATAGCACTGCGTCATTATACCAGCCCCATAGCATTACATTATTTTCTTGTTCATGAAAGGGAAAACCGTGCATTTTAAAGCACATTTGAAAAGTGTATTATTTTATAGATAAAACTGATATAGTGCAATACATAGGCCCCAGTATGTACAGAAGGTTATATGAATTGCCCTGTGCCGGGGTATATATCAGGGCAGCAGTGCTGTATTCAGCATGTGGAAGACAAGCTAAGTGCGAATACAATGAACCAGAGGAGGATCAAGGGGCCATCAATGTAGGACCTGGAACCTCATCGGCACTCAGGCATTAACTATGATGGCTAAAGTTTAAACAAACTTTATTGAATCTGCATCGGCTGGAGGGGAGCGCACAACGCTTCCTCACAGCCACGGACCTGCACCAGGGGACAGAGCAGCAGCGAGGAGGTAAGTAAGGGGGGAAGGGGGAGGATTTTTTTTTTCACGGTTCCGGCGCCCCTTGCTAAGTTGCCTAGGTCGCCTTAAAGGTGGCGCCGGCCCTGCCGAACCCCGAACTCCAACACGAACATACAGTGGAATGTCAGTGTTCAGGTCAGGGGTCCAAAAACCGTAATGTTCAGTATCAACCCGAACAGTGCGGTTTGGGTTCGCTCAACACTAGTTATGTGAACCAGTCACCTTTTAGGTTTGCTTTATTAAAATTACCCTCAGAAAACAAAAATCTTGTGTGTCTCAAACTGTGTTTTAGGAGATACTATAGCTGTATGGACGTGGATTACAAGTTTGAATTTGCAAAATGCATCAAATCATATCCAAAACCAAAGGAAAGCAAGATTTAAAATATTAGCCTATTACTAAACTAAAATTCATTAAATTGGATTATGTTACTTTTCAACTAGAAAAGTATTTTTATTGGTAAAATTATACATTTTTGTCTACTATTTGCTCCTTTTTGCTCCACCACAGTGTAGAAAATGTTTAGAGTTTAGAATATCATGCTTTTAACCTGGGTTTGACAAATATGTGTACACTGTAGGAGCCAAGCAGAACAAGGAGCCAGGGAAATGTTTCATTGCTTTGATGGAAAACAATCCTAAAAAATTAGGAGCCAGCACTAGGGGGTTTTAAGAATCCAGACTCCTAGGATTAGCGATAACAAAACCTTATGTCTAGGTACCTACTGCCATCCAGTCAGTATTTTATTGGAAAGCCGGTAAAAAAAAACTTGGCTTGTGCCCAATGGTCTACGGAGGCAATACCAAGGTCGGTATTCTTTTGAAGAAAAGTTGTCAACGCCAAATATAAGGGGCCTGAAAACTTGGCCCTAGAAATTGAACAAAATTATTTACAGCTTTCATAAGGTCATTTCATGGTCCACAACGTTCCCTTAAATACCAAAGGAATACTAAATGAAGAGTTTGCCGCCATCTTACTTGTATATGTATTGAGTCTAATAGGAGTGATTGTGCAGTAAACAGACCTAATATTTATTTGAGAAAATTTCACTCTTAATCTCAGTACATAATAGCACACGATGGTGTCAAACCAAGATATCAAGGTCGGAGGGAACGCTTGTATTCTTATATGGTTATAGGTCTAGCCTCTTTGAGACAATCAGTACATTCTCAACTTAGCCTAGCTACCTATCTAAGTGGGGGAAAAAAATGGCATCCTTTGAGGAAGAAGAAAGTACTTTATATTAATTCCTGAAAAGACCTTAAACTTTATTAAACATCAAGCAGTTTTACAGGGTTCACGCCTTAAAACTTGCTTCCTATGCTTGTTTTTACCACTGAGCGTTTTAAAGGCACTGCGCCTTTAAAACCAACATTTTAATTGCTCTCTGGAGCGATCAAAATGTCACCTGCGTTTTTTTTTTAGTATTGAACGATGCTTCCACATGGCAGCATATTAGCAATACCATTTGAGCACTGAAAGTGAAAAAAAAAATTGCTTTCAGTGCTCGTTTTGGTGCAGGATGGACTAGGTCTGTCCTGTGTCATTAACGCCTCGCGACACAGGACGGACCTAGCATGTCCTATGTCGGTAAGGGGTTAAAGGAACCGGATCACCTACACACTGCTTATACTGTGAACAGAGAGAATAAAAAATAATAGAAAATTATCTATAAATTGTGTTAGCAGAATTGCAAGCAAATGCCTAAATTATGAGAAAAATGTATTGTAAATGTCTGTGGAGTGTCCTGCTTATGACATCACCTGTGGCCTCCTATGCAAATTCCACATTCCCCATTACAAACCCCTCATTGCATTAGTAAATATCCTTCAACAATTATAGTGTCTAATATGCTCTTTACACAGGCAGGTCACCCTACAGAGTCCAAAAATATGTTTACATTAGTTCTGTCCCAACAAATCCAAAGAGGACAGGAAATAACTCCAAACAGGCAAGTTTGAAGTAGAAGGTTGGCGCTTAATCATAAACTGATTACTCATAGTCTATGATTAAATGCTAACCAGAGGCGCAAAACGCATAAGACTTTTTTTTTACCACCAAAGTTTTTATTGGTCCTTATATGCCAAAAAAACTTCAAGGATTATTCATTATCCATTTTTATCTTCTACTATGGATTTTTCTGTGGCTGACTCTTTCACATTTCAGAGATAAGTACTGTACCATGTAATCTAAAGTAAAAGATTTGCCTCATCATTTTTTGACTGAACTCTTCCTATATCGTATTAATGCATATATATATATAAGTTTAATACTGTCGTTTCTTCTGTAGCAACAGTCCTTCATATCACTCACTCTGTTGCCAATGCGACCAGCAAGCATTTGCAGTGAGCTAGAGAAGAGTGCAACCCCTACCCTCTCAGAAAGTAATACTTCCATTAATCCCTGGCCTCATCTTATATATAGAATAGCCTTATGCTTACACTTTTTCACTGTATTAACCTCTCCCACTTCTGCTGAAAGGCTATCCCATGCATCCACTACCCTCTCAGTAAAGTAATATTTCCATTAGTCCCTGGCCTTCTCTTATTTCAAGGATAGCCTTATGCTCATCCCATGCATGCTTAAACTCCTTCATATATTAACCTCTCATCCACCACCCTCTCAGTAAAGTTATATTACTTTTCTGGACACAAAAAAAAAAACGTTAAAATATTTTCAGCCTTATCAAAAGGTTGAGGTGGACCCCAAATATATGTAGATAACTAGCTACATGTATACTTATATGAACTTTTTAATATTATATTCAACTATTTTCATTTGTAATGAAAATGTTATTGAAAAATTGTTAATTTCTTATTTTTATTGCGTTTCCCTTCACCCAAATTGCATCTAAAGGTCTTAACACAGCACTATACAGTACCCACAGAACTAGGCTTGTACTCATATTGCACCCACATTTGGCATTCTGCAGTATAAATTTCCCACCAGAACATACCACAGTGTCACTTTGTCCCACTGAACTGTCCCTGCAGAACATGCCACATTGTCACTTTCCCCCATAGTACATGTTATTTTGCCCCACAGAACATGCCACAATATCAGTTTGGCCACAGCCAATTTGCCTATTATGCCACAGCTAGATTGCCAATATGCCAGAGCCAATTTTGCCCATTTGCCAGTGTTATTTTGCCCATTTACCAGTGTTAATTTGGCCATTTGCCAGGGTTATTCTGCCCATAATTTGCCAGTTGTGTGCCCATTTGCCAGTGTTATTTTGCTCATTTGCCAATTATTTGCCACTTAATATGCCAGGATATTGCCATTTAATATGCCAGGATATAGCCAATTAACATGCCGGGATATAGCCACTTAATATGCCAGGATATTGGCAATTAATATGCCAGGATATAGCCACTTAATATGCCAGGATATTGCCACTTAATATGCCAGGATAATGCCAATTAATATGCCAGGATATTGCCACTAAATATGCCAGGATATTGATATTTAATATGCCAGGATATTGATATTTAATATGCCAGGAAATTGCCAATTAATATGCCAGGACAATGGCAATTAATATGCCAGGACAATGGCAATTAATATGCCAGGATATTGCCACTTAAAATGCCAGGATATTGCCAATTAATATGCCAGGACAATGCCAATTAATATGCCAGGATATTGCCACTTAATATGCCTGTATAATTCCAATTAATATGCCAGGAAATTGCCACTTAATATGCCAGGATATTGCCAATTAATATGCCAGGGTATTGACAGTTAATATGCCAGGATTCTGCCCCTCAATATGCCAGGAGTTTGACCTCAATATGCCAGGATAATGCCAATTAAGATGCCCGTTTATTGCCCCTCAGTATGCCAGGAAATTGCCACTTAATATGCCAAGATATTGCCCCTCAGTATGCTCGTTATGCCACCCTTCCCCAGCCAGTACTTACCTCCTTGCTGCTGTCTCCCGGTGCAGGTCCGTTGCTGTGAGGGAAGCGGTGTGCGCTCCCCTCCAGCCATGCGGATCAATAAAGTTTGTTGAAAAAAAAAGTTTAAACAAACATTCTTGATCCGCGCGGCCTGAGGGGAGCGCACAACGCTTCGCTCACAACTACGGCCCTGCACCGGGAGACATCATCAAGGAGGTAAGTACTGACTGGGGGAGGGGGGAGTCACATGGGTAGCGGGGGCCCACGGGGAAGCTGCCTTTTTTTACCTTTTGTGCAGGGGTCTCAGAGCGGCCGGGCCCCTGGAGTGACGGGCCCGGTCGCAGCTGCGACTCCTGCACCAGTGGTAGGTATGCCACTGCCATGTCCCTAAACTAAGGAGGGGGAGAGACAGGGAGAAACTCCTTAAAAAACGGGAAACCTAGTGGATCTATGAACTAGGGAGTATGACACCACAGGGGTTAAATAGAGAATTTAATCTAGTACCTTTTCTCTAAATTGGATAATTATCTTATGTGAAGAATAACCATTTTCCAATACTTATGATATAGTGAGATATATATTAACATATAACCTTACTGAATACTTAATTCAGAGAGTTAAGAGAGAGTATTTTCTCTCTTTTCTGTTTCTGCACCCTAGGAGTGAAAGGTTCCAGTTGAAATGAATTGATCAGGCGCAGCTACTCTGGTATACAAGGAAACTGAATATATATATATTTTTAACATAAACATAGCTATATTTGACATGCCTTGGATGTGTATTTTTTAAAACAATAATATGTCGTTTGGAGAGATTTATATTGGAACAGCTGCGCTATTTATTACACCTGTTTTATCCGTTATGCCTGGATGTCTTTATGTTGCAATTGCAGTGTTTTGTATCATTTTTCATAATATCAGTTCGGCTTAGAACTCATAATATTAGTTGCTATTTGAATATAACTTTATTCACATGTTTTACACATTGCTGTTGATTTTTGATACTTGTTTTCACATGGTTTGCTACACAATATGGGCGTTTTGACTCCGACTATTAATTATGTATGTCACTGATGCACACCCTACATATATGTGATTAACACTCATGTTACCAGATCTAAAATGTTGCGTTTGTGTGAAATAAAACTCCTTTAATGTGGTGTGCCGAGTCCCTGGATTTTTCTTCTCTGGCCTGGTGGTTGAGGCTACAACTGTCATGCAGCCTACGGATTTTTTTTTATCACAATAAAATTATCAACTTGTCATTTTTGATGACAGCCTGCGGAAGCCCTACAGTAGTTCAGACCTGACAGCAGTGCCGAACAGGGATATAAAAGAGGGGTTCTTCAAGCAAACCAAAAATATTTATTAAAAAACCTGTAATTTTGTCCCACCCTCCCTACTATTGAAGTTTAACATGTTTTTTTGAGTTTATTGCTGCTGTTTTTTCTTCTTCTTCCTGTTTCAGGTATGGATGATCTGGTTCCTTTTCGGAGTGAGGATCTAGTGGAGATAATTGTCACAGCCTTGGTGGTAGCTTGCTAATTGGGGTGCCTGATGGACAAGATTTCATGGTGGTTGGTAGCTTAATTGAGACTTGGAAGATGGTCAGAGCCGGGCTGATTAGCTCCTAACCTGAGGTTGGTGGTGTGACCTATCAATGCTGTTATGGTTATACCTGGGAGCAAGCTTGTGTTTGAAAATGTAATTTATAATTGTCATTGTCTATTTTATAATGTTGATTATTTATGTTACATAGTTCACTCCTTTTCCTATCCAATATTTACCGCTGTTGATCCAAAAGAAGGCAAATAAAAACCCCTTCAGCAATTTAGAATTCTGCTTTCAGTGGGGGGAAAAATTCCTTCTTGACTCCAAATGGCAATCTGATTTCTCCTTGGCTCAACAATAAATATTAATGCTTATACTAACTAGCATAGCCCTCTATGCTCCGGCTCATTAAAAAAGTATCCAGGCCACTTTTAAAGGCATATAACGTATTTGCTAAAACCACTTCTTCAGGCAGTAAATTCCATATCTTAATTGTCCTTACTTTAAAAAAAATTCCTGTTAATGAATAGATCTTTAGAAAGCCTTTTATATGGGCCTTTTACATATTTATATAACATTATGTTGTAGACACGCATTTATTTATGCTAGTTTGTTGATATTATACACAGATATCACTTAAATAGCAATATATATATATTGGTATAAATGTGTGGGGTATATAAGGTGGTATAAGCAGCAGTGTTTCCAGGTGAACATACAGGCTATTGTTCAAGACTGGACTGTAAACAACATGGAGTCTGACAGTTTGACAGTCTGGTCACCTGACCAGGGTTACTATGCTCGCTTACGATCACCGCGAATGTGATTGTACGCCCTGGGGGTGATCGCGGGTGGGTGCTGTATTGGAGGAGCATGCTCCTCCAATACAGCGTGCCCAGCACAAAGCGACGGAAGAGAGAAAAAAAAATCTCTTCCCTCGCTCTGAAACCGCTACTTGACTGCCCCTACAGGCAGTTAAGTATATTACAGTTAAAAATAGAAAATGAATTAAATAAATAAATAAAATAAATAAATAAATGGAAAAGCTAACCCTAGATCTACTAAACCTAGATTTAGTAGATCTAGGTTAGGTTAGGTTAGGGTCATAATTGGGTTACAGGGGGGTTCGGATGATTACAAGGGTTAGATTAAGGGGTGGGGTAGATTTAGGGTTAGGGTAAATTTAGAGTTGGGGTAAAAAAAAACACTGTAGAAGAAAATGATTAGAAAAAAAAAAAAAACACTAATATTGTTTATTGCCCTATTATTTGAAATAAAACATAGACAAACAAGGAAACATTGGTATTAATAAACTCAGGACAAATATTAGAAATATATAGACGGGGTCTTTTTTACCATTTGTAATTGTGTAAAAAAAAATTAGGTCAGAGTTAGAAAAAGTGTTTTTTATGGCATATTTTCATCATATTTTATATTTTTTTTTATAGTAAATTATATCATATGAAATAATGAAATAATAGTATCAAAGAAAGCCCTATCTGTCCTTGAATGATATATCAGTTCTGTGGGTGGACTGAACACAAAGAAAGAAATTCACAGTTCGGTAAACGTATGACAAAAATAATGGAATTCTGGTCTTCAAGGCACATCAAATGCAACATAGCACTCGGTCACTAAGGGGTTAATTTAGATAGAGCACTTACTAATCTTCATCATTCGAATACAACTGGTGTAGTCGGCACGATTATTGCAGAGTTATTATATATAATAATTAATAACTGAATTCCACATTTTCCAACATTTTCCCCAATGTTTCTTGTTTATGTGTAAAAAAACAAAAAAGTAATTGTTTGACATTTATAGTGCTTGTTACCTAGTCAAGTGACTAACTAGCAACTGAACCTTTACTTGGACATTGACTAGTCACTAGCACTTGTAACTAGACAGGTTACTCTGGCCAAGCAGATTATTATTTAGTCTGTAAACCCCCAAAGTTATTTTGAATGTCAATACCACACTGCAACTCCTCTTCTTCAGACTCCTCTCTCTGCGTTGCCTCTCTCTGCATTATTATAAGGTGTGTTAAGTAGTACTATTCTTATCAGTTTAATCCCTGTTACGTCCCCTATCAGGGGACGTGTATATGGCATCGATTTTTGGAACCGGGAGATGGAAAAAGATGCTTGGTTGGTCCTCCTACTTCAAATTTGGGGCACTGCGCGTGTAATCTAATGTGCCACCAGATAGGAGTGGTGTGTTAAGTAGTACTATTCTTATCAGTTTCATCCCTGTTACGTCCCCCTCATCAGGCCTTTTTTAGTCGAATGTATTGCCCACTGTCAGTCCCTTCGGGATCCATCCCTCATTCATCTTAATAAAGGTGAGGTAATCTAGACTTTTTTGACCTAGGCGACTTCTCTTCTCAGTGACAATACCTCCTGCTGCACTGAAGGTCCTTTCTGACAGGACACTTGAAGCGGGGCAGGCCAGAAGTTCTATCGCAAATTGGGATAGCTCAGGCCACAGGTCAAGCATGCACACCCAGTAGTCAAGGGGTTCATGGCTCCTCAGAGTGTCGATATCTGCAGTTAAGGCGAGGTAGTCTGCTAACTGTCGGTCGAGTCATTCTCTGAGGGTGGACCCCGAATGGCTGTGGCGATGTGTAGGACTTAAAAAGCTCTGTATGTCCTCCATCAACAACACGTCTGTAAAGCGTCCTGTCCTTGCCGGCGTGGTCGTGGGAGGAGGAGGATTACTTTCACCTCTTCCCCTGTTAGATTCCCATTGTGCTGTGAGTTCACCCTTATACGCTGTGTAAAGCATACTTTTTAATTTATTTTGGAACTGCTGCATCCTTTCCGACTTGCGGTAATTCGGTAACATTTCAGGCACTTTCTGCCTGGTATGATGTCGCTGATGGTGCCTTCGGTGCGACTGACTAGGTTTGTCACCTCCTCAAAAGGACGCATGAGCCTACAGGCATTGCGCATGAGCGTCCAGTAACGTGGCAAAAAAATTCCCAGCTCCGCAGAGGCTGTCCTAGCACCCCGGTCATACAAATAGTTGTTAACGGCTTTTTCTTGTTGGAGCAGGCGGTCGAACATTAGGAGTGTTGAATTCCAAAGTGTCGGGCTGTCGCATATCAAGCCCCTCACTGGCATGTTGTTTCGCCGCTGGATATCTGAAAAGTGCGCCATGGCCGTGTAGGAACGTCTGAAATGGCCTAACACCTTCCTGGCCTGCTTCAGGACGTCCTGTAAGCCTGGGTACTTATGCACAAAGCGTTGTACGATCAGATTACACACATGTGCCATTCAAGGCACATGTGTCAACTTGCCCAAATTCAATGCCGCCAACAAATTTCTTCCGTTGTCACAAACCACTTTGCCGATCTCCAGTTGGTGCGGAGTCAGCCACTGATCCACCTGTGCGTTCAGGGCGGACAGGAGTGCTGGTCCGGTGTGACTCTCTGCTTTCAGGCAAGTCAATCCCAAGACGGCGTGACACTGCCGTATCCGGGATGTGGAATAGTACCTGGGGAGCTGGGGGGGTGCCGTTGATGTGGAGCAAGACGCAGCAGCAGCAGAGGACCGAGGAGGTTATGGAAGAGGATGGAGTAGGAGGAGTAGAGGAGGTGGCAGCAGGCCTGCCTGCAAGTCGTGGCGGTGTCACCAACTCCTCTGCAGAGCCACGCATTCCATGCTTGGCAGCCGTCAGCAGGTTTACCCAATGCGCAGTGTAGGTGATATTTGCTTTGCAGACCAGGTATCAGTGGTCAGATGGACCCTTGCCCCAACACTGTGTGCCAGACATGCCATTACTTCCTTTTGCACAATCGAGTACAGGTTGGGGATTGCCTGTTGTGCAAAGAAATTTCGGCCAGGTACCTTCCACTGCGGTGTCCCAATAGCTACACATTTTTGGAACGCCTCAGACTCCACCAGCTTGTATGGTAAAAGCTGGCGGGCTAAGAGTTCAGACAAGCCAGCTGTCAGATGCCGGGCAAGGGGGTGACTTTGTGACATTGGCTTCTTACGCTCAAACATGTCCTTCACAGACACCTGACTGTGGGCAGATGAGCAGGAACTGCTCAAGGCGAGAGACGGAGTGGCGGATGGTTGAGAGGGGGCAAGGAGGTTGACGTGGCTGAAGATGCTGGACCAGGAGGAGGATGGCGGCTTTGAGTTTGTGTGCTGCTTGTACTCATGTGTTGATCCCATAGGCGTTTGTGATGTGCGATCAGGTGCCTTCGCAAAGCAGTTGTTCCTAGGTGGGTGTTGGACTTCCCACGACTCACTTTCTTTTGGCACAGGTTGCAAATGGCATCGCTGTTGTCAGAGGCAGACACACAAAAAAAATGCCACACTGCTGACCTCTGCAATGACGGCATTCTGGTGGTGGTGGTCTGACAAATTTCTGGAGCAAATTCTCCTGCGCGATCGCAGGAGAATTTGCTCATTGCGCATGCGCATAAAGTTACAGCTGATAACTCAGCTGTAACTTTGTGACCACCGCGCATGCTCCAGCTGCGCAACCCACCTCCTGCCCCCTCACACCCCCCGCACACCCCTTCTCACCAGATCGACCGCAGCGATACACAGCGCATGCGCACGCCTATCCACCCGTTTGGGAATGCGCGCGTCCGTTGTTGTGTTCTTAAGGTGGTAAGTAACACGGCGCGTCGGGACATAAGGGGGCAAGCATCCTGGTGAGGGCTGCCTCATCTTGATGGGATTTGTGATCCTCCTGCTGTATTATTGATGCACCAGGATGCTTGCCCCCTTATGTCCCGACGCCCCGTGTTACTTACCACCTTAAGAACGCAACAACGGACGCGCGCATTCCCAAACGGCTGGATAGGCGTGCGCATGCGCTGTGTATCGCTGTGGTCGATGATCAGTCCCCCGGGAACAAGCGCAGCAAGGTGGGAGGGGGCCATGTATGTGTGAGGGGTTGTGAAGATGTGTGAGTGACAGGTGTATGTATGGTGGGGGCGTGATGGCCAGCAGAGGGGGTATAAAAGGACTTCCCCTCTGTCATCCGGCAGCCATTTTAGGTCCGGACACAGCAAAAGACAATTTTTCTCTTGCTCGTGTCTTTACTCGAACGGCTGCAGGATGAACATCGAGGATGTCCTCGCAGCTCTGAGGGCAGAGGCCCTCCTGGACGGTGGGGCCCACCTCCAAGCACAGATGGCTCGGTTGCGGGTGGCGCCGGCGGGAGCCCCCGCCGCAGATGGTGGTCGCGGGTCGGGCAGGCGTGTCTCGCGCCCCCCCGCCCGTCTCAGCCCTGACGTAGGCCCGCTCTCCTACCGGAGTAGGAGTCCAGGAGAGAGGACACGGAGGCGGCGCTCGTCTCCCGCGAGGCCGGTAAGTGGAGCAGCGGCTGCTGTACCCCCTCCCCCGTCACGCAGAGCGCGCTCGCAGGCCGCGAGGCCTGTATGTCCTTCCCCACAGCCTCCACGGCAGGCTACCAGAGGGGCGAGGCCTGCACGGAAGGTGAGGCCCGCCCGATCAAGTACCAGGTTGCTCACCTTCTCCTCCCCGCTCCCAAGTACATCCACCCCGGGTAGGGCCCTGCGCTCCAGTGGGGCTCACATCTCCGGGGGCGCTGCTAGGCCGGCAGCCCCCCTCGGCCCTGCCACGCGGTTAGTGGTCCCATCACGCTCCCCCAGCGGTGAGAGCAGGCCCCGGGCAAGCAGAGCAGCAAGTGGCAGGCGGGCAGTACCACGGAGGGCACCTGGCTCACCTCCCCCTCCCGTTTGGCCTGATTCCCCATCCGATGGCGCCATGTCGCTCCAGTCGGATGAAGAGGAGGTTATCAGCACCTCTTATTTTAACCCCCGCTCCACTACTGCAACTCAGGCTGCCGAGTTGCCGGCTACAAGGACACCGGATCAGGCTAGGGGAGGGAGGGTTGTTCACCAACCTGTTTCCTCTTCACAGCAAACCTCGGCACGTGCCATCCCGGCAGTGCTCCAACCTCTGATGTCTCCCATAGTTCAGGCAATCTCTCTGACTGGATCGTCACCATCTGGCATGGGTCTGTCGCCCGCCGATGCCTCGGCTGCGGGGTTATCTCATCATCCCGGTGAGTTTGGGGACGAAGGGGTGGCGGGTTCGGATACGTTAATGCCAGGTCTTAGTATGTCGCCTGCGTGGGACGGGTTATTACGGGGGTTGCAGGCTTTATTAGTGCAGTTTGCGGCGCCAGGGGGTTCGGCGTCACACACAGTTGCTAAGACAATTGAGGCGCAATTAAGGGGGGTCTGGGAGGCGGCGGGCTTGCCGACGGCCGACCCCTCTACTCCCGTAGCTGAGGTAACGGTTCCTCCTTTACCGGTGCCGTCATCATCTGTTACTGCTTTAGCCGGGGTTTCAGGGACTGATTTGGGGGTAACGGAGGACCTCTCCCAGGTGGGGTCTTTGGTAGCCCCGGTAGCGCATGGCGCCTCTTATATGTGCTGGTCAGGCCCTCTCGGCCTGCACCTAAAGCAGGAGGTAAAGGAAAAGATCTGGAAAAGGGAGTACCTGGAGATATTCTCCCTTATCCCTCTGGAGGACGTTCCTCCTCCAGAGAAAGATCTTAAGGAGTCCGAGAAAGAAAAGGAAAAATTAACTGGTGGCGATATGATGAGCAGTTCCGCCAGCGTTTAGCCGTCCGTCCAACGCTGACGTGGGACCAGATGGATATCGGGCTCTGGTTGGCGATTATGACTCGCCCCGCTTCAGCTCAAGGGGGCATGTCCTCCTTTCTCGGGGGGGCCGGCGGGATGGGATCCCCCACCCCGTCGGCCGCACCACGACGCTCCTGGTCATGCTGGCAATACAACGACAACCAGTGTAAATGGGGGTCAAACTGCCGCTTCAAGCATGAGTGCTCGGGATGTGGGGGTAACCACCCCGCTTCCCGGTGTTTCAAAAAGGGAAAAGGGGGAGATAAGTCAGACATGGGCTCAAAGGGGGAAGACGCCGGTGGACGTCGCCGCGATGCGCCCATGGCTAAATAGATATAGGAACAGGGGGGCGGCGGATATACTGTTGGAAGGTTTCGGTGAAGGGTTTTGGATCCCATTTCTGGACCGGCCAGCAGTAGTATCCCATCGGAATTTACGTTCGGTTGCAGATCACCCGGGGGTGGTGCGCGAGAAGTTAGAAAAAGAAGTGGCACTGGGGAGAATGGCGGGGCCGTTTCGGGACCCCCCCCTCCTTAACTTACGGGTTTCACCGTTGGGGGTGGTTCACAAAAAAGAACCGGGCAAGTTTCGCCTCATTCACCATTTATCATTCCCACACGGGGGGTCGGTTAATGATGACATTGATGCGGAACTGTGCCGCGTGTCTTACGTTTCTTTTGACGCGGCTGTGCGGATGGTTAGGGCCGAGGGCCCGGGGGCACTAATGGCAAAAACGGATGTGGAGGCGGCATTCCGTTTGCTTCCAGTACACCCGGAATGCCATCATCTCCTGGGGTGTTTTTTCGAAGGAAAATACTATGTGGATCTGAACCTCCCAATGGGTTGTTCAATCTCCTGTTTTTACTTCGAGTGCTTTAGCACCTTCCTGGAATGGGTAGTGCGGGAGGAGTCTGGGTGTGACTCCGTACTGCACTACCTAGATGATTTCTTGTGCGTAGGCCCGGCGCGGTCACACGTCTGCGCTCACTTGCTGCAGTCGGTGCAACAGGTGTCTAGGCAATTTGAGGTACCGTTGGCTCCTGACAAAACGGAGGGCCCGGGGACGTGCCTTAGCTTTCTCGGCATTGAAATTGATTCAGTGGCGGGAGAGTGTAGGCTTCCTAGGGATAAGTTGGACGGGCTCCGATTGGCGGTGAATAAGGCACGGGGGATGCGGAAGATTCAGCTCCGCCCCCTTCAATCTTTATTGGGAAAATTGAATTTTGCGTGCCGCATCATTCCGATGGGCCGAGTTTTTAACAGGCGTTTGGCAGGTGCCACAGCGGGCATAATGCGTGCGAACCACTTCGTACGGCTTACCAGGCAATTGAGAGAGGATTTGGGGGTGTGGGACCATTTCCTTGAACAATTCAACGGCAGGTCATTGTGGCAAGCCCCAGAAGTGTCCAATCAGGATCTCCATCTCTTCACCGATGCTTCGGGATCGGTGGGCTTTGGTGCTATCCTATGGTCGCAATGGAGCTCGGGGGTCTGGCCATCAGAGTGGCGTGTATCAGGGTTGACCAGGAACCTGGCGTTCTTAGAATTGTTCCCTATTCTGGTGTCCTTGGAACTATGGGGAGCCACGCTGCGGGACCGCAGGGTGGTTTTTCATTGTGACAATTTGGGGGTAGTCCAGGCTATTAACAACCTAACGGCATCTTCCCCCCCGGTTATTCGACTCTTACGGCGTCTGGTGTTGCGGTGCCTGTGCCTCAATATTACTTGCAGGGCGGTACACATCCCAGGGGTGCAAAATGTGACGGCAGATGCCCTCTCTCGTTCACAGTGGCCGGAATTCAGGGCAGCGGCTCCAGGGGCAGAAGAGATGGGTTTACCCTGCCCCCCGGATCTGTGGGACCTTGGGCTGGCCGAGTAGCTGAATGGGTTCGAGGGTCCGTGTGCCAGGCCACTTGGGATCGGTATGGTAAGGCCTGGACGGAGTGGGAAAACTTGGAACATGCCCGGGGGGGTTTTAGAGACTCAGAGGAGCGGCTTCAGGGCTTATTGTGGCTGTTGTGGCATTGGGAGGCTTCCGGTTTCTCCCCAGGGGCGGTGTCAGGTAAGTTGGCAGGTTTAGCATTTGGCTTCAAGCTCCGCAGGGTCCCCGATGTTAATTTCTCACACCTGTCTGTATCCCTCTAGGTCATTCCCCGGTTAAGGTGTGGCTGATCGGCCACTCTTACATATATTGGGCGCAGCGGCGTGCAGCAGTGCGCCGGGGTGGTGAGCATTTGGGGTTTTCTCCTCTTCAAGCCGAGGTGAGATGGTTCGGCTATAGAGGTATGAGGTGGGTGAGATTCCTTCCGGAGGTCATTCAGCTGTCACGGCTGTTGGGCCCTCCGGATTTGCTGATAATTCACTTAGGAGGCAACGATTTGGGCACAGTGCCAGTTTTAAGTTTGGGGGACACAATTAAACAAGACTTAGCCAGGTTGAAGGTGCTTTTTCCTGAGGTTTGCTTGATCTGGTCTGAGGTGGTTCCCAGGAATTTCTGGAGGTGTCCACAAAATCAGAGGGCACTGGAGAGGTCCAGAATCAAGCTTAACAAGAGGGTATCGAGGTTTGTTTTGGGCATCGGGGGTATTACGGTACGCCACAGGGTTTTTGAAAGAGAGGCTGCCGTCTTTTTCAGGAGTGATGGGGTTCACCTGACAGAGGTGGGGTTAGATTTGTTTAATTTGGCGTTACAGGAGGCGTTGGAGCAGGCCATGGCGTTGGGTGGGGGTCACTGCTGATTTAAGGGATTAACCAGCAGTGCTTATGGCGGGGTTTGTCCTTGCCAGTCCAGTTAAAAAGTGGAAGAAATAAGACAGACGGATCGATTGGGGGGCCCCTCCCCTAACCTCTAGCATTGACAAGGATGATAATGGTCGTGCCCACCAAGCTAACAGCCGGCTGGTGGTTGGCATCAGGTTTGAAACATGTGGTAAAGGAATAGATGGCAGAGGGGGGAGGGGCTTAACCCTAGGAGGGGCTCAAGTTAGAGCTAGTATAGTTATGGATGTATGTTATTTGATTGGCAAGGACTAGTTAACTGTATTTGCACTACATTATTATTTGATGGTTAAGGTTTCGTATATATATATGCATAGATGTTCGTATATATATATATATATATTAATTTATATACATTGACGATTAAGTCATATATTTTAAATAAATAATAAAGTAAAATAAAGGAGAATGTGGTCGTACAGTTTATTTGGATTGTAAATAAATGCTGTGGCCTATTTAACTCCATCTACGTCTGGTGTGTCTTTATTGGGTTCGGGGTTTTTTGGTATAAGGATGAACTAAGTCCCATCTACTACATACAAGTCCCCCGGGAACAAGCGCAGCTAGGTGGGAGGGGGCCATGTATGTGTGAGGGGTTGTGAAGATGTGTGAGTGACAGGTGTATGTATGGTGGGGGCGTGATGGCCAGCAGAGGGGGTATAAAAGGACTTCCCCTCTGTCATCCGGCAGCCATTTTAGGTCCGGACACAGCAAAAGATAATTTCCCACCCACCCTTCCCTTTGTTTAAGTCATGTACTAACAAGTTTTTCTTTGTCGCAGCAGGCGGGGTTTGTCCTTGCCAGTCCAGTTAAAAAGTGGAAGAAATAAGACAGACGGATCGATTGGGGGGCCCCTCCCCTAACCTCTAGCATTGACAAGGATGATAATGGTCGTGCCCACCAAGCTAACAGCCGGCTGGTGGTTGGCATCAGGTTTGAAACATGTGGTAAAGGAATAGATGGCCGAGGGGGGAGGGGCTTAACCCTAGGAGGGGCTCAAGTTAGAGCTAGTATAGTTATGGATGTATGTTATTTGATTGGCAAGGACTAGTTAACTGTATTTGCACTACATTATTATTTGATGGTTAAGGTTTCGTATATATAAATGCATAGATGTTCGTATATATATAGATATATTAATTTATATACATTGACGATTAAGTCATATATTTTAAATAAATAATAAAGTAAAATAAAGGAGAATGTGGTCGTACAGTTTATTTGGATTGTAAATAAATGCTGTGGCCTATTTAACTCCATCTACGTCTGGTGTGTCTTTATTGGGTTCGGGGTTTTTTGGTATAAGGATGAACTAAGTCCCATCTACTACATACATGGTGAGAAGGGGTGTGCGGGGGGTGTGAGGGGGGCGGGAGGTGGGTTGCGCAGATGGCGCATGCGCGGTGGTCACAAAGTTACAGCTGAGTTATCAGCTGTAACTTTATGCGCATGCGCAATGAGCAAATTCTCCTGCGATTGCGCAGGAGAATTTGCTCCCGAAATTTGTCAGAACAGTGGCAACAGCATGCGTTGATTGGCGTGCTGTCTGGCTGACCCCGAGTGCCGATGCATGCTGTCTGACTGTGCCACTAGCTCTTTGCGACGACCTCCCCCTGCTTCCAACTCGACTCCTTCTCCTCTCTGTCTCCCCATCTGAACTTTCCCCCTGTTCTTCTTCTCTTCTAGCGGGCACCCACGTGACATCAAAGGACGCATCGTCATCATCAACCGCTTCACTTGTATCTGACAACTCAGGAAAGGAAGCAGCAGCGGGTACAACATCATCATCATCACACCGTACGTCCATGTGTGTAATGCTGCCTGACTGAGACATATCCCTGTTATCTACATCCTCTGGCAAAAATGGTTGTGCATCACTCAATTCTTCCAACTGATGTGTAAATAACTCCTCTGACAGATCAAGTGAAGCGGCTGTGGTGCTAGTGTTGGTGGTGGTGGCGGCAGGCGGGCGAGTGGTAACTTGAGAGATGCCCGAAGCTAAGCTGGAGGAGAATGGTGCGTCAAGGTTCCGAGCGGAAGCTGTAGAAGATTGGGTGTCCTGTGTTAGCCAGTCAACTATGGCCTCTGAACACTGGGCATTATTCTAGGGCCAAAGGGAATCACAGCACCACGACCACGACGGCCCCTGCGGGGTGGCCTGCCTCTGCCTGTCGATTAGTGGTACTATGAGTGCAAGCTACTGTGACAACAGATATGAGTAGCACTGTGCACTGGCAGAAGTTGGCAGAGTAGACGCTGTAGGCCTGACACATGCTTGCAGACAACTAACTGCTATTCAATTTATTACAGTCAAAATTGTATTTTTTTTTTTAAATGTACACTACTGTTACACCAGATATGAGTTGCACTGGTGTGACACTGTGCCCTGGCAGGCACTGAAGCACACACGCGTGAAGGAAACTGACTGCTATTATTTCACAGTCAAAAAAGTGTTGTTTTTTTTAAATGTACACTACTGTTACACCAGATATGAGTTGCACTGGTGTGACACTGTGCCCTGGCAGGCCCTGAAAACGCACACGTGTGAAGGAAACTGACTGCTATTATTTCACAGTCAAAAAAGTGTTTTTTTTTTTTTAAATGTACACTACTGTTACACCAGATATGAGTTGCACTGGTGTGACACTGTGCCCTGGAAGGCCCTGAAACGCACACGCGTGAAGGAAACTGACTGCTATTATTTCACAGTCAAAAAAGTGTTGTTTTTTTTAAATGTACACTACTGTTACACCAGATATGAGTTGCACTGGTGTGACACTGTGCCCTGGCAGGCCCTGAAACGCACACGTGTGAAGGAAACTGACTGCTATTATTTCACAGTCAAAAAAAGTGTTGGTTTTTTTAAATGTACACTACTGTTACACCAGATTGGAGTTGCACTGGTGTGATACTGTGCCCTGGCAGGCCCTGAAACGCACACGTGTGAAGGAAACTGACTGCTATTATTTCACAGTCAAAAAAGTGTTGTTTTTTTTTTAAATGTACACTACTGTTACACCAGATATGAGTTGCACTGGTGTGACACTGTGCCCTGGCAGGCCCTGAAACGCACACGTGTGAAGGAAACTGACTGCTATTATTTCACAGTCAAAAAAGTGTTGTTTTTTTTTTAAATGTACACTACTGTTACACCAGATATGAGTTGCACTGGTGTGACACTGTGCCCTGGCAGGCCCTGAAGCGCACACGCGTGAAGGAAACTGACTGCTATTATTTCACAGTCAAAAAAGTGTTGTTTTTTTTAAATGTACACTACTGTTACACCAGATATGAATTGCACTGGTGTGACACTGTGCCCTGGCAGGCCCTGAAAACGCACACGTGTGAAGGAAACTGACTGCTATTATTTCACAGTCAAAAAAGTGTTTTTTTTTTTTAAATGTACACTACTGTTACACCAGATATGAGTTGCACTGGTGTGACACTGTGCCCTGGAAGGCCCTGAAACGCACACGTGTGAAGGAAACTGACTGCTATTATTTCACAGTCAAAAAAGTGTTTTGTTTTTTAAATGTACACTACTGTTACACCAGATATGAGTTGCACTGGTGTGACACTGTTCCCTGGCAGGCCCTGAAACGCACACGTGTGAAGGAAACTGACTGCTATTATTTCACAATCAAAAAAGTTTTCTTTTTTTTAAATGTACACTACTGTTACACCAGATATGAGTGGTGGCACTGGGCAAGTGGGCACAGTATACGCTGTGAGCCTGACACACACGCTGGCAGGCAGTCAACTGCAATTAGATTACACAGGAAAAAAAAAAAAAGCAGACTGATGTTCTAGCCCTTAAAAGGGCTTATTGGAGTGCTGTCCTTACAGCAGAGATCAGATGAGTCCTTCAGGACAGTAGTGGACACTGAATACACTATTCTAGCTATCAATTTCCCTATTAAATCAGCAGCAGCTACACTGTCCCTCATCTCACTAAGAATGCAGCTTCCGAATGAATCTAAAATGGATGCTGTCCAGGAGGTGGGAGGGTCTGGGAGGGAGGGTCTGCTGCTGATTGGCTGGAATGTGTTTGCTGACTGTGAGGTACAGGGTCAAAGTTTACTCAATGATAACGAATAGGGGGCAGACCGAACATCGCAATTGTTCGCCCGCCGGGAACTATTCGCCGGCGAACTATTCGGGACATCTCTACATGTGAAGTAATAAATGGTTCTAAGAGACCAGGAAATACATTGTGTGTTTATGTATTACATGTAAGCCTAGTGCATAGTAACATAGTAACATAGTAATTTAGGTTGAAAAAAGACACAAGTCCATCAAGTTCAACCCTTCTACCTATCATTTCAGTGTTTTGATACAAAAGAAGGCAAAAAAAACCCTAAGGAAGCTTTTTCGAATGTTGCCTCCTAGGGGGAAAAAAATTCCTTCTTGAGAAATCAGATTTCTCCTTGGATCAAAAAGCTCTATTATTAATGCTTATTCTATTATTAATACCCCTGTATGTTCTGCTTTTCTAAAAAAACATCTATTGTGGTTGATAGCACTACCTCTCTTGGCAGTGAGTTCCATAATTTTATTGTCCTTACCGTAAAGAATCCCTTCCTTTGCTGCCTACGAAATCTTTGCTCTTCCAGTCTCAGTGGGTGACCTCTTGTTCTTTGTACATTTCTATTAATGAACAGGTCCCTGGAGAGCTCCTTATATTGGCCCTGCACATATTTATATAATGTTATCATATCCCCTCTAAGACGCCTTTTTTCTAAAGTAAATAAATGCAATTTTTTAAGTCTCTCTTCATAACTAAGATCCTCCAATCCCCTTATTAATTTTGTAGCTCTCCTTTGCACTTTTTCTAGTTCCTTAATATCCTTTTTAAGGACTGGTGCCCAGAATTGTACTGCATATTCAAGGTGAGGTCTTACCATTGATTTGTAAAGAGGCAAGATGATGTCCTCCTCCCGTGAATCTATACCTCGTTTTATACATGCCAATATCTTATTGGCCCTTGCAGCTGCTGACTGGCATTGGGCACTGTTGCCAAGTTTGTTATCTACAATGATTCCTAAATCCTTTTCGTTAGTAGTTTTTCCCAGGGAAATACCATTTAACGTATATGTTTCTTTGTTATTATTTTTCCCATAATACATAACTTTACATTTGTCTATATTGAACCTCATTTGCCACTTTCTTGCCCAGTTCCCTACTCTGTCCAAATCTTCCTGTAAAGTAAAAACATCAAGATTAGTCTTTATTACCTTACCTAATTTTGTGTCATCAGAAAACACTGAGACATGGCACTCAGCACAACGTGGGAGATCATTAATAAACAGATTAAAAAGAAGAGGTCCCAAAACAGACCTCTGAGGTACTCCGCTCACTACCCTGGTCCAATTTGAAGCTTTACCATTTACAACAACCCTCTGTGTTCTATCTTTTAGCCAATTTTCAATCCAAATACATACATTTGCCCCCAATGCTATTTCTCTCAATTTGTAGAGTAACCTTTTATGTGGAACTGTATCAAATGCTTTAGCAAAATCCAAATAGATCACATCAACTGCCACACCTAGATCTATATTTTTACTGACCTCTTCATAGAATGTTATTAAGTTTGTTTGACAAGACCTGTCTTTCACAAAACCATGTTGACTTTTACTAATTATATTCTGATTCAAGATGTATTCTTGAGTGTACACCTTTAGCAATCCTTCAAATAATTTCCCCACTACAGATGTCAAGCTCACTGGCCTATAATTACCAGGCAGAGATTTTGATCCCTTTTTAAATATTGGAATGACATCTGCCTTTCGCCAGTCTGTTGGCACTATACCTGAACTGAACGAATCCCTAAAGATCATAAATATTGGTCTGGCCAGAATTATCCTTAACTCTCTAAGGACCCTTGGGTGTATACCATCTGGCCCTGGGGCCTTCACGGTACAGGTAAGCCACATTGGTTTTGATTTGTGTCTTTTGTATTTGTTTCCCAAAGGTATATATTGGGATGTGTACTTTTGTAATGTGTGCTTAAAGGCATTCCACTTGTCTTCTGTGTTTAGTCCAGAAAACAATCGTTCCCAGTCTAAATGTTCCATTGATGCCCTTAGTCCATCAAAGTTGGCCCTTCTAAAATGAAGTGTTTTGGTGGCGTAGTTACCAATTAGCTTTTTTGCATTAATCTCAAACGAAACCATGTTATGGTCACTATTGCCCAAGTGTTCCCTTACTTTAATGTTTGAGATAAGCTGCTCATTGTTTGTTATTACTAAATCCAGACAGGCATCCATTCTAGTTGGGGTGTCTACTAATTGTGCCATAAATGTGTTATTAAGCAGGTTCATAAACTTGCTGCCCTTAGCGGAACTAGTTGTGCCACAATTCCAATCTATATCTGGGTAATTAAAATCTCCCATGATTAGAACTTCATTCAGATTTGCAGCCTTTTCAATTTGTAATAAAAGCTGATCTTCTCCATCAATGCTAATATTTGGTGGCTTGTAGCATACACCTACAAGTAATGTGCGATTATTTTTAGTGTCTAAGCTAATCTCCACCCACAGTGTCTCCACATCAGTTCCAGTTACGTCATGCACACCTTCCTTAATACTGGGCTTTAGTTTAGGATTTACATATAGACATATCCCTCCCCCTTTTCTATTTACTCTGTCCTTTCTAAAAAGTGAGTAGCCTTGTAAATTAACTGACCAGTCGTGGGTCTCATCCCACCACGTTTCCGTGATTCCGATTAAATCATACTGTTCAGCACTTACCAGTATCTCCAGCTCACCCATTTTGTTTGTCAAGCTTCTTGCATTTGCTAAAAGACATTTGAGATTACTACCCATTTTCTGTTTAGTTGACAAACACGTAATGCCCGCAGGTTTAATTGTATGTACCTCCCTATGATCTATGTTAACCCCACCAGAGCTTTCCTCCTCCTTTGCCATAGCTATACCCACCTTCCAATCTACTCTAGCTGCCATTGCTTCATTTTGATATTGACCCTCCCCCCAGAGCTTAGTTTAAAAGCTCATCTAACCCTCTAGCCATCCTCGCCCCTAATACCGCAGCCCCATCATCATTGAGGTGCAGCCCGTCCCGTCCAAAGAGTCTGTAGCCGACTGCAAAGTCTGCCCAGTGCTCTAAGAACCCAAATCCCTCTTGCTTGCACCACCTTCGCCACCACGCATTAATCTCCCTAAGCTCCCGCTGTCTCCCTGACGTAGCGCGTGGCACTGGTAATATTTCAGAGAATATTACCTTGGAGGTCCTTTCCTTTAGCTTCTTTCCTAGTTCCCTAAAATCAATTTTAAGGACCCCCCACCTACCATTTACTTTTTCATTAGTACCAATGTGTACTATGACCGCTGGATCATGCCCAGCCCCTCCCAATAATCTGCCTACCCGGTCCACAACATGCCGAACCCTAGCACCCGGGAGACAACATACAGTTAGGCATTCAGGGTCCTGGCGACAGATTACCCTATCTACCTTCCTAATAATAGAATCCCCTACCACCACAACCTGTCTAGCCTTCCTAGTGTCCTGGCTCCCAACTGTGCTAGAGAGGCTACTCACCTGGCTGCTAGGAGAGTCCGCCTGCCCCAGAAATGCCTCTTCTGAGCTAATCCCCCCAGCATCCTCACACAAGCTGGCAAACATGTTGGGGTGAACCAGCTCAGAACAAGCCTCCCTAGCTCTCCGACCCCTACTGCCCCTTACACAACTAACCCAGCTCTCTGCCCTAGAAACCTCTTCCCCTCCATCATCACCCTCCTCTACACTGGCCCCAGCCAATGCCTGCTCCGTGAGCAGTAAACTCCGCTCCATGTTGCTTATGTCCCTAAGTGTTGCCAGTTGCCTCTTTAGATCTAATATTATATTTTCCAAAGCAGCAACCTGCTCACATCTGCAGCAGCGGTATGCACCCTGGGGAACATGCTCCAAGACCGCATACATGCTGCAAGACATGCACTTAGTGGCATTGTCCAACATGCTCTCTAGTGTAAACCACAAAATTAAAAATAGAATAAAAAAAATTTTATACTTTACCCTCCTTCTTTCCTTTTAACTCCTTCTTTGCTTCTAACTCCCACACTTAAGAAGCCTTTTCACTTTAGAAGCTGCTCACGTGAATTCGCCTGCTTCTTCCAGTTAAATGGCCTTCAAAGTAAACAGACTCCCAGAGAAGGTTAATTAACTGATTGCAAACAGCCTTGCAAACATTTTCCCTCCAAAACAGTTTTTTTTTTTTTTTATTCAACCAGCAAATGCACACAAAATAAACAGTGCTCCCCTTGCAGTAAAAATCAAAATAGTGTTTATGTATGTAATACTGTATGCTGCTCTGGAAGAAGTATGTTCTATTTGCATGTGGGCTGTGCATGCAACACAGCTGAGACAGCACTATAGGGACCTCTAAAGACCAGGAAGTGTCCGGCCGAGTGTATGGACCTGGGAAGGATGAAAGGCTATTAAATGACTAGTAATAGGTGCCACTGAGAGACCAGGAAATATGTTGTATGTGAATTTGTAGTATTATGTCTATTGATTGGTGTATGTATGCCTGCATGTAAAAGGGAAGCTATACCATAAGTAGTGACACATAGGAACCAGTAGGTATTTGTGTGTAAACCGACCTGGGGTGGGAGGGCTCTAATGAGGGACCCCATTGTCCAGTAGGTATGTGTGTAAACTGACCTGGGGTGGGAGGGCTCTAATGAGGGACCCCATTGTCCAGTAAGTATGTGTGTGTAAACCGACCTGGGGTGGGAGGGCTCTAATGAGGGATCCCATTGTCCAGTAGGATTTTGACTTGAATGTCTGTGTAAAGAGCTTGTGTGGTCCATCCACCCATGTAGTCCTCACAAGTGTTTTAACTCCAATTTACTAGCCAGATGTCAGGGATTAATAACTTGAAGCTGGACAGAGTGTTTGTTTTCATGATTCCCTAGCAAAAGCAACTTAACCCTTTAAGGACCAGGGATTTTCCTGGGCCAAGGACCAGAGCGTTTCTCAATTTTTAATACGCGGTTTTTGAAACATAAATTTCCTCTCTCTCATTTAACGTACCCATACAAGTTATATGTTGTTTTTTAGAGGACAGTTAGCGCTTTCTTTTGATACCCTATACATAAAAATGATTTACATTTTAGTATTAAAAAATACATATAAAAGAGGAAATTTTTGAGGAAAAAAAAGTTTTTCCCCATTATTTTCCCAATAATAAGCTACATAACTAGTGCAACACTAACCCACTTATCCCCCCTAATTAACTAACTAATAAAAAAGAAAAATATTGGTTCCTAAACCCCCCATAACAAAAAAGACAGAAAAAAACTCTGAAGAGTGCGATGTCAGATCAGTAAAAATCATGCAACAGGCATGCAGCGGTTAAATTTTATTAAATAAATATATTAAAATTACCTTTATTTATTCAAAAAAACTTTATAAATTGTAAAAATAAAAAAATCTGTTAAAAAAAAAACTAAATGAGGGCCATAAAGTGGAAGGAAACTGATCACAGTTAAAAACTGTGATCAGCAATGAAAGGGTTAATTTTTTTTTTTTTTTTTTTTTTTACCTATGTGTATGTAATTAATTTATTTTTACTTACAGGTCACTCTCTGTGCTTCACTATAAGAATGTGAAGCACAGGGAGTGAATTAGAGGCAAAGTCAGTGTGTGAACACACTGACTTTGCCATCTAATTTGCATGTTATCGCGGTGATTGAGCAATCACCGCGATCACATGCCCGGAAACTGACCGATCTGGTCCAGGAGCTTTGCCTCGGGGGCGAGGCTTAGTCCTGGACCCGTTGCAGACTAGTTGGCGGTGCCCACGGAGCACACCGCCGGCTAGACTGCATGACGAGTTAACTCGTCATAAGGTCGCTAACGCTGCGGCTCTTATGACGAGTTAACTCGTCATAAGGTCGGGAAGGGGTTAAGGGAACATGTAAAACCTGATAAAGTTCTTCCTCAGCCATGCTGGTTTGCTATGTGCAGAACCAACAGCCTGAAGGACAGAAGAGATAGATATTCAACCCGCTGTGAGCTCTATTAACACGTTTGTCTTGCTTGTTTTAATAGTCAGAATACTCTGGGTTGGCTGCTGACTACCGGGAGGTGGATACAGTAGTGCCATCAGATGAAGGGCAAACATGCAGACACGTCGCAAGCTGGGATTGAATTAGCGAATGCTCTCTCTTTAATTCTCCTTGCACCAGAGATGTACTAGCAAGCTAGCTTTGCCTGGGAGAAGATATCGTATACATCCAGGTAGTGCATCAAGACAGTGAACAGGGTTGTGAGTCATCGTATCCTGAAGACTTCGGTGTCTCTAAAGAAACAGAAGAGATACTCCCAGCACTGACTGAGCCTTGACAAGCCTGGACAGACATCCAAGATGCCCGCTTGCCTCTGCCAGAAAAGTTTGGAGGTAACCGCCGAAAGTTCAGGGGTTTACTAAATCAATGCCGTTTGCACTTCATGATGTTACCCAACAGATATCCATCTGAAAGAGAGAAGGTGGATTCATTTTTTCCCTATTAAAAGATGAAGCCCCTGCATGGGGCTGGCCTTTACTGGAACAGGACAGTCCACTCTTGGGAAATTTAAGACACTTTATTGATGCTATGAGCATAATATTTGATGACCCCAATCGCTGTGCAACAGCAGAAGCTACTCTCCTTAACCCCTTGGTGACACAGGACGGACCTAGTCCGTCCTGTGTCAAAACGAGCACTGAAAGCGGAGCGGAGCACTGAAAGCGGTCTGAAAGCGGAGTGCTCTAATGGTATTGTAACGATGCTTCCGTACGGAAGCATCGTACAATACTGAAAAAGGCACAGTGCCTTTAAAACGCTGGCATTACAAAAACGAGCATAGGAAACGAATCAGTAACACAAAAAAAAATGCACGATCTTGGTCACTGTGTGACCAAGATGGCGATGCCCTTCTAAGGGCAAGGGAACAGTAGGCAGGAAGTACCTGCTTCCTGTGCTCTTCCTGCAGTCACACAATTGCCTCTTCACAGAGGCAATCAGTGACTGCCAGGCACACTGACAAGCAGTGGGGATGCTCTGATGATCACCCCCTCTGCCTGGTCAGATCAATATTAACCCTATATTGATCTGACCAGTTATGATCTGCCTCCCTCTCCTCACATTTTTTTTAGTGAGGGAGAGAGACAGATCAAAGTTGTAAAAGTACAAAAAAAATAATAACACATGAATAATAAAACAATAAAAACAATTACCTGCGTTTAACCCCTTCCATGCCACTGATCTTGCGTAAGCAGTGATCGTGCACATCAGCGCATTTATTTTTGCTGTTTGTGCATTTTTTAGGGGTTAATTTTTTTGTACTGTAATTTATTAATTATTTTTATCTGTCTGCATATTTTTTTTAATTTTTTTTTTACACATACCCGCTAGGGAATTACGTGTAAAGTAAAAATATTTGAGATTTTTTTTTTAAGCTGTCTGAGCGCATAGCGATCAGTAAAAGTGAATTAGTGGCAAAGGCGGTTTGGTGATTGCTCAATTAAGCTCACCATTCACCTTGGTCAGATCAAAATTGGTCGGATCAATATTCACAAATATTGATCTGCCTCCCTCTCCTCACTTACATTTTTGTGACGGAAAGAGACAGATCAGTATTAGTGATATAAAATAACATTTTATAAAATTGTCAGGTTTTATGAAAGTCTTTCACTGTGTATTAACCCCTTCCCTGCCATTCATTACTGTATAAACAGTAATCTTGCACAGCAACAGTATGTTTTGCTGTCTGCACTGTTTTATGGATTAATTTCTTTGTACTGTAATGTATTATAGTACTAGATAGGCTCTTCTAAGAGCTATTAAACCCTTCTTTGCTCGAGATAACTGCTTAAGCACTGATTCTGAGGCCGCGGACTCAGGGTTCGATTTTGACCCTGGTCAGCTTTCTGATACATCATCTAGTGATGTATCGGTGGCTGCTGAGCCCTTGCCACGAGGAGTGATGGGTGTCTACTGTTAAAAAATATATGGTTTGGTGGGGGTAAATTACATTGGCTGGCTTCAAAGATATATCCCATATAGGACACGGACACAGGTTGACTACATGTCAAAATTCCAAGTTGGAATTTTGAGATGCGCATCTCACAAATGTTGCCTTCTAGCCAAAAAAAAACCAACAAACCTATACATGGGTGCTATCCCTGTTCTCGGGAGATGTTGCTGAACACATCTTGGGTTGTTGTTTGGCAGTGACATATACCAAAATCTGGGAATTCATGCCTGAAGTACAATGCATGTGAAAAAAAAACTCCCAAAAAAGTACTACCACAAACTTTTACAAAGGCTGGTGGTAGAATTAGTACATATACAGTATTCAAATACCACCATTTGAAATACCTTAGGATGTCTATTTTCCAAAAATATATGGTTTGATGGGGTAAAATTCATTGGACGGCTTTGAAAAATGTTCCAAATGGAACATGGGCGCAGGCTGACTACATGTCAAAATTCCAGGTTGGAAATGCACACCCCCTAAATGTGATCTTTTAGCCCCAAAACAAACCAACAAACCTACACATGGGTGGTATCCCTGTACTCAGGAGATGTTGCTGAACACATATTGAGGTGTTATTTGGAAATACCCCTTCACATTTTAAGGTAATGTTTACCTAAATTACAATCTATGTGAAAAATTAAAAAAAAAAAAAAATTGATGCAAACTTTTGCAAAGATTGATGGTAAAATGGCTACATGAAATGTGTCAAAATACCCCAAGTTAAATGCCCTGAGTGGTCTAGTTTTCAAAAATATGTACATGTTGGGGGTCATTCATGGATTTAGTACAGATATCAGTGTTACAATGTCAATATCAAAGCCTGCAAAAAGGCAATTAAAATGGCTAAATTGGAAAATGAGAAAAGGGTTGCCAAGGAGAGTAAAACTAACCCCAAAATGTTTTATAAATATATAAATGGAAAAAAGCTAAAGAGGGAAAATGTTGGGCCCTTGTTATCCCAAATGGGAAATTTGGTAAGTGAGGACAGAGAGAAAGCAGACATTTTAAATACTTTTTTTTCTTCTGTTTATACTAAGGAAGAGCAGATGGACGAGCCCCTGCTACAGGAAGTTATGGGACATTCGCCGCAAACATGGGATTGGCTGACACAGGAAAAAGTGCTTAAGCAATTACACTCTGTTAAGATAGACAAGGCCCCAGGACCAGATGGTATACACCCAAGGGTACTTAGAGAGTTAAGCATAATTCTGGCCAGGCCACTATTCATGATCTTTAGGGATTCATTCAGTTCAGGTACAGTGCCAACAGACTGGCGAAAGGCGGATGTCATTCCAATATTTAAAAAGGGATCAAAATCTCTGCCAGGTAATTATAGGCCAGTGAGCTTGACATCTGTAGTGGGGAAACTATTTGAAGGATTGCTAAAGGTATACACTCAAGAATACATCTTGAACCAGAATATAATTAGTAAAAGTCAACATGGTTTTGTGAAAGACAGGTCTTGTCAAACAAACTTAATAAAATTCTATGAAGAAGTCAGTAAAAATATAGATCTAGGTGTGGCAGTTGATGTGATCTATTTGGATTTTGCGAAAGCATTTGATACAGTTCCACACAAAAGGTTACTCTACAAATTGAGAGAAATAGGTTTGGGGGCAAATGTGTGTATGTGGATTGAAAATTGGCTAAAAGATAGAACACAAAGGGTTGTTGTAAATGGAAAATTCTCAAATTGGACAAGGGTATTAAGCGGAGTACCTCAGGGGTCTGTTTTGGGACCTCTTCTTTTTAATTTGTTTATTAATGATCTGCCACATTGTGCTGAGAGCCATGTCTCCGTGTTTGCGGACGACACTAAATTAGGTAAGGCAATAAAGACTAATCTTGATGTTTTTTCTTTACAGGAAGGTTTGGACAGAGTGGGGGACTGGGCAGTAAAGTGGCAAATGAGGTTCAATATAGACAAATGTAAAGTTATGCATTATGGGAAAAATAATAACAAAGCAACATATACGTTAAATGGTTTTTCCCTGGGAAAAACTACTAATGAAAAGGATTTAGGAATAATTATAGACAACAAACTTGGCAACAGTGCCCAATGCCAGTCAGCAGCTGCAAGGGCCAATAAGATATTGGCATGTATAAAACGAGGTATAGATTCACGGGAGGAGGATATCATCTTGCCTCTTTACAAATCAATGGTAAGACCTCACCTTGAATATGCAGTACAGTTCTGGGCACCAGTCCTTAAAAAGGATATTAAGGAACTAGAAAAAGTGCAAAGGAGAGCTACAAAATTAATAAGGGGTTTGGAGGATCTTAGTTATGAAGAGAGACTTAAAAAATTGAATTTATATACGTTAGAAAAAAGGCGTCTCAGAGGGGATATGATAACATTATATAAATATTTGCAGGGCCAATATAAAGAGCTCTCCAGTGACCTGTTCATTAACAGAAAGGTACAAAGAACAAGAGGTCACCCCCTCAGACTGGAAGAGCAAAGATTTCATAGACAGCAAAGGAAGGGATTCTTTACGGTTAGGACAATAAAGTTATGGAACTCACTGCCAAGAGAGGTAGTGCTAGCAACCACAATAGATGCATTTAAAAATGGTTTGGATGTTTTTTTAGGAAAGCAGAACATACAGGGCTATTAATAATAGAATAAGCATTAATAAAAGAGCTTATTGATCCAAGGAGAAATCTGATTGCCTCTTGGAGTCAAGAAGGAATTTTTTCCCCCAGGAGGCAAAATTCGAAATAGCTTCCTTAGGGTTTTTTTGCCTTCTTTTGGATCAAAAGCTGTAATGATAGGTAGAAGGGTTGAACTTGATGGACTTGTGTCTTTTTTCAACCTAAATTACTATGTTACTATGTTACTATGTTACTATGTTACTATCGCTAATTCTGAAAAAAAGGATTTTAAAATAGCTTTGCACTACTTATAGTTCTGGCCCTGTAACATGACCGCCGACTCTACAGCACAAGACAGATCGTCGCTGGAGATTTCATCGTGGGACATTTCATCGCTAAAGGTAAGTATTTTACCGATTTTAGTTGGTTTAGAATTAGGGTTTAGGGGGTTAGAATTAGGTTTAGTGTTTAGTGTTAGGTGTTAATTTTACTATTAGGGGTCGGGGGTTAGTATTAGGGTTAGTATTAGGGTTAGAATTAGGGTTTAGGGGGTTAACTTTAGTATTAGGGGTCGGGGGTTAGTATTAGGGTTAGTATTAGGGTTAGTATTGGGGTTTAGGGGGTTAACTTTAGTATTAGGGTTAGTATTAGGGTTAGTATTGGGGTTTAGGGGGTTAACTTTAGTATTAGGGTTAGTATTAGGGTTAGTATTGGGGTTTAGGGGGTTAACTTTAGTATTAGGGGTCGGGGATTAGTATTAGGGTTAGTATTAGGGGTCGGGGTTAGTATTAGGGGTCGGGGGTTAGTATTAGGGTTTAGGGGGTTAATTTTAGTATTGGGGTTAATTTTAGTGTTAGTATTGGGGTTTAGTGTTTAGTGTTACTATTGGGGGGGAATCATTTATTAGGGGGGGTTATTTTCAATTTACTTTTAGATTGTAAGAGCTGACAGTTCAGCGCTTAACTGTCAGCTCTTACATAGCTGCAGCCGCGGTGAAACGGCTGCGTTATACTTCATTGCTGACAGTTCAGCTTTCTAACTGCCGCGCTGAACTGTAAGCGATGAAAATGCGGCGAAGAAGTGTCCTAGACCCTATCCATATAGATTGAAGGCTCTCAGAAAGAAGATTGGAAAGACAGGGCTCGTTTGAATCAAGTGCTAGTCCTGCATTCCATTCAAGAGTTTCTGCTCAACCCCCTTAATTATCTGAAAACTCTGAACCAGAGGCTATGCAGGTCGATCTAATAAGACGGCCACTGTCCAACGAAGAAAAACAGTGGTGACGCAATCACAATTTATGTCTCTATTGTGGTAGTGCAGGACATTATGCCATCAATTGCCCTAGCAAGCCTAAAAGAACAATAGCTATGACTGATGAAGGTGCACAGATCCAAAACCAACCCCAGACTTCAGACCAGCTAAATTCTGTCACACAACCCTTATTTTCTCTGGCACAAGGTGAAGAAGTTATGATGACTTGGCATCCTCATCTATCACCTTGCAATATGGTGGAAGAAAAATTTCAACTTCAGCTATAATAGACTCCGGAGCAGGAGGCAACTTCATGAGCATTAAATTTGCTGCAGGAAATTAAATTGAGTCTAAATTTCAACATTCACCTGTATTAATGGAAACAGTGGATGGTTCTCCACTTACATCAGGACCAGTTAAACATGAGACTGTACCCTTAGTACTGGTTCTGGAAATAAATCACCATGAGACCATCTCTTTTCAACTAATTTCCTCCACAGAGTTTCCAGTGATTTGGGGTATACCCTGGCTTGCTGTGTATAACCCTCAGATTGACTGGATGACTAGAACCTTGTCATTCGCTTCAGAACATCTACGTCCCCTGCATTGCTGCCTGGATCTGCATCTACTGCCTTGCATTGATTACAGGGAAAACAAATGATATCACTGTAAAAAATGTTATCCTTAGCTCTTATTGCTGAACTTCTGGAAAGACTATGTTCAGCTAAAATGTTTACGAAACTTGATTTACGAGGTGCCTATAACCTGGTTCGCATACGATCTGGTGATGAGGGGAAAACGGCTTTCAGAACCAGGTATGGACATTATGAATATCTAGTTATGCTGTTTTGTAATGCCCCTGCAACCTTTCAACATCTAATTAGTGATGTATTACGGGACCTCCTGAATCAGTTTGTTGTAGCATACTTGGATGATATCCTTATATTTTCTGATAATATTGAAGATCACAGAAAACAGTCCCAACAGTCCTCAACGTGGTCCCAACGTGCCCATCAACTCTACATTAAACTAGAAAAATGTGAGTTTGAACAAACAGAGATTCAATTCCTTGGCTATTTAATAACTCCAGAAGGTTTAAGTATGGATGCAAGTAAAATACAAGCTGTATTGGACTGGCCCATCCCCAAGAATGAAAAAGATATTCAGAGATTTGGGGGGTTTGCTAATTTTTACAGGCGTTTCATTAAGAATTTCTCTCGAGTAATTGCACCAATCACTGAACTCACCCATAAAGGGACCACTTTCAAGTGGACAGACAAGGCTGCATTTTCAAGATTAAAGACTCTGTTTACCTCTGCCCCAATTCTGGTACACCCTCAGCCAGAACTGCCATTCACTATAGAGGTAGATGCCTCTGATTCTGCTGTTGGGGCTATATTTTCTCGACAGACAGGACCTAAGATGATGTTACATCCATGCACTTTCTATTCCCGTCAGATGTCAGCTGCTGAAAGAAGCTATGACATTGGGAATAAAGAACTATTGGCTATAAAATCTGCCTTCACAGAATGGAGATATCTCTTGGAGGGGGCCACCAATCCAATTACTGTGCTCACAGATCACAAAAACTTGGAATGTGTCTGATGAGTTAAGAGACTGTCAGCCAGACAAGCCCGTTGGGCCCCATTTGTCTCCAGGTTTAATTTTCTGATTTCATATAGGCCTGGCTCCAGAAATGGCAAAGCTGATGCTTTGTCCAAGATATCTGATCCTCTCAACATTATAGAAGAAGTAAATTCCATCTTACTAGCGAGTAGATTTTTAGGTGTTACCATTCCTTCCACCTTAATGTCTCGCATTAAAAAGGGTTATGCTGCAGATCCAGTTTTTCGTGACCCACCACCTGACCATCATATGACTATGCTCAATGGATTTTTTGTTTTTCAACTGTGTCTATTTGTACCATAATCCGTAATATTGAAAGTCTTATGTTTATTTCATGATTCCAAACCAGTGGGTCATCCAGGAATCCAGAAAACACAAGAACTACTGCCCCAAAAAAAAGTATGTATCCCCATGTGATGTATGTGCTAGGAATAAGATTCCTCACTGTTCGCCAGTAGGCTTGTTACAGCCTCTTCCTATTCCTAATCGTCCCTGGGGATCCATTTCCATGGACTTTATTGTAGAACTGCCCCCGTCTAAGGAACACAACATCATAATTGTTGTCGTTGACCGGCTTACTAAAATGAGTCATTTTATACCTGCTCGTGGGCTCCCTTCTGCCAAACAGACTGCAGACTTAGTTATTCAGGAGGTATTTCATTTGCATGGTGTTCCTGATAAAGTGATTTCTGACAGGGGTGTACAGTTTACAGCTTTTGGAAATGTTTTTGTTCTGGACTTGGAATAAATGTGAATCTGTCATCAGCTTTTCATCCTCAAAGTAATGGACAGACAGAGAGAACAAACAAAACTCTGGAGCAATATTTGCAGTGTTTTATTAGCTACCTGCAGGATGACTGGCTAGACTTTCTACCCACGGTAGAGTTTGCCTACAACAATGCTCCACTTGTCAGAGCCCATTTTTTGCCAATTACGGTTACCATCCAAACTTTCTAGTGAGTCTTCTAATTACTACTTCCACTCCTGTAGTGGCAGACCAGCTTACTACCTTACAGCAATCCCAGGGACTATTAAAAGAAGCACTTTTGAAGGCTCAGGGTTGTTACAAAAGAGCTGCTGATAGGCATAGGAAAGCAGCCTCAGTTTATAGCATTGGTGACAAGGTATGGCTTTTTACTAAGAACCTCAAGCTTCAGATTCCATCTCATAAGTTGGGTCAGAAATATATTGGGCCTTTTGAGATCATTGATGAGATCAATTCTGTCACTTTCAGCCTACAACTCGCAGATTCCATAAGAGTACATCCCGTATTTCACACTGCATTGCTAAAACCTTTTTGTGAAAATACTTTTCCTGGACAGACCTTACCTGCCCTGGCACCAGTCCTGGTGGAAGGTGAAGATGAATATTACGTGGAAAAAATTCTTAATTCCAGGATCTTCCACAATAGGCTCTGGTGATAAGGATAGGTCTTGGGAAGTAGTGGAGAATGTTCATGCCCCACATCTGCCTATGGCTTTTCACTATTGGACTTGAATGCTAAATTCCATGTTCCTAGCTATTTTCTTTACCAGTTTGCCAGCCTGTCTTTCACATTTTAGTGTCTGTTCTAGTAGCAATGAATATACAAAGCCTTGTTATAATTATCAACTCTCCACAGCTGTGTCTTGTCATGTGCTCAATCTCTGCCTATAAAAGCCACTTCCTGTTACTGTACCTTTGACAGATTATCGTGGTTCCTGCCTGCATTATATCAAGCTTCCTACTGATCTCTATTTACCTGTTCCCGATTTGGACCGTCTGACTACTCTGATTTCTCCTACCTACTGACCTCGGGTTGCTGGACCACACTTCTACTCTTTGTTCCAGCCTCTCAGCTCTGCTAAAGACCAGATTGACACTCATGGCTCAGGGGCTCCTGAGTAAAGAGTGGCTACTTCTGGCAAAATACTTTGCTGATCTGGCTGCTGGACTCCAAAACCTGCCAACATCAGTATCATTACAACTGGTGTCAAGAAGTGGGATCTCTCCTCCCAACACTGGTCCTGTGGATTATCCTGTTTGCAAAGCTGGCCAGTTGGCCAAGGATGGTATAGCAGCCATAATGGCTGGGATCTACAATTTGAGGACCGAACCGGCCCTGCAGGATGAGCTGTGGATGAATGCTCTCAGACGGGACCAGGATTACAGAGGAAAGGTCCTCACCAGTTCCCAGGAATGGTAGGTGCACCAGATGAGCAAGAGGATGTCGTACCTGGAAAACACCCACAGGAATAATGGGTGGCTGAATTAGGAGAGCTTGTCCGTGCTAAGATGGTCATAGATTGTGGATACTGGGTGCTACAGTGGTATTCCCCACAGCTCTACCTGGAGCTGGAGGATGATACTCCCACTGAGGGCTATGATTTTGGTGGTCCAGGATTGTTGGCAGAGAATCTTCAACGGGATCTGTCCTTTGGAAGTGCATCAGTGGACCAGTTTGAAGAACTCTGGGAGCTCAGGGAGTCAGATATCCTCTGTGTGCCCTACTGAAATCTGAATGCAAATTTTTGCTAAACCAAAAAGTGGAGCTGGAGAGGGCATACCTACAGCTTCTCCACTGCATACAGCCCCTGCTTTTGAGCCTGTGAGTAGCATTGATTCCAACCTCCCAGAAAATTTCTGCCCCAGAACTGTGCCCCTCTCCTCTCGGTTTCCCCCAGCTTAAGAGCTGGCAGCAGGGTAGAGTGACGCTGGCCTCTGCCTACCTTTATCCATGTCCACAGTGCCCCAGGAATTAATGGAGATTATGTGACAGGTGGATGAGCCGGCAGCTTTGCAGTGTGCAACTGACCTCTGCCCACCACTACTTGTGTCCCCAGCATCTTATGGGAGCAGTGTGCCCTCATTGTCCCAGCCCACACCCCCAGCAGAAGAGCTGGCAGTCGGGCAGAGTGCCGCTGGCCTTTGCCTACCTACATCCATGTCCCCAGCACCCAAAGAGTTAACAGACATTGTGTGCCAGGCAAATGAGCAGGCATCCTTGCAGAGCACCACTGACATCGGGCAGGAGCTGGGTCCTCATCCGCCACCAGAAATGACGGTGTCTTTCCTGCATGCAGTGTCTTTTGCACCACCCCTCCCACTCCTGAAGACAGGGCCGATCCTAGGGTCATGAGCGCCTGGATGCAGGATTTTTTGGGGCGCCCCCTTGTTGGGCGTGGTTATATTACTAACTCCTCCTCTTTACAAATGTAGTCATGAAATATAAATTAAACTACTAACTACTTTTATTATAAATTATTTAAAAAAAAAAGAAAAGTAGAAACCCATGTGTGATTACTAATGGAGAAAATGTTTAATCACTATTATTCTTACTGAATGTGCTAATCAAGTGTGAAAATAAAAACAATACTATCATTATATTTATGATTATTTTCACATTTGATAATCGCATTCAATATTAATAACCATGATTAACACACACTCACATATACCCAGTCACTTTCAGACACACACTCACATATACCCAGTCACTTTCAGACACACACTCACATATACCCAGTCACTTCCAGACACACACTCACATATACACAGTCACTCCCAGACACTTTCAGACACACACTCACATATACCCAGTCACTTTCAGACACACACTCACATATACACAGTCACTTTCAGACACAAGAAAACATGGAAGAAAACACAAAAGGTTAAACATTGTAATTGTGATCATATTACCAGGTTGAGAATGACAGGAATAGGCGCTGGGTGTAACAGTGCATTTTCTTAAATCATGATTTGAAGAATAGAACATTTTTATATTAAACAAATAAGTATTACAGTCGCTCACCCTGGTTGAATTGGCACATGGATACCCATGTGAGCAGTAACGCCACGTCAAGGCTTCAACCCTAGTTACTGTCCATTCACACACCTTTCATATCTCCAGTCACACACAGAAGCAAATACCTTTCAGACCAGGGGTGTCACTGGGGAGCAGAGCGGGAACACAGTGTCACTTTCTCACAATCTGTGAATCTAACTCTGTTAGAGAGTGAAAGACACACAGTGTTAGAGAAAGAGAGATAGTGTAATAGTTTATTAAGTTACCTTTAAGGTAACAGCCAGTTACCAATGTCACAGCGCAAGCGTACAAAGTTACGGCTGTACCTTTGGCAGAAGAGCGCATGTGCGAGGAACACACACCACCTCACGCCCCCTTCGGATTAGCTGCGGTGACAGGTAAGTATAAGCGTCTTACTGATTGTCACTTATTAGCGTAGCAATCAATGTATAGTTGCTAAAAGTCCTATCAGTGACATGCTATGCTAGTAAGTGGAAGTCACACACGTGGGACACACAGGAGCTTAAGGAGGTGGTCACAACTACCATCAAGATAAGGCAGCCATCCCCCTGTGTGTGACTTCCACTTATGTCAACTGATGTCAACTATACATTGATTGCTACGCTAATAAGTAACAATAATCAGTAAGACGCTTATACTTACCTGTCACCGCAGCTGTTCCGAAGGGGGCGTGAGATGGTGTGTGTTCCTCGCACATGAGCTCTTCTGCCAAAGGTACGCTGATTGACAGCTGTAACTGTGTGCGCATGTGCTGTGATGCACAATGAGCAAATTCTACAGTAGAATTTGTTCGAGAAATTTGTCAGAACACCCCCTTTATATGAGCACCCCTGTCTTTACTGCCCCCCTATATATGAGCACCCCGTATTTAAATGCCCCCTTTATTTGAGCCCCCGTCTTTACTGCCCCTTTTATATGAGCACCCCCTGTCTTTACTGCCCTCCCTTATTTGAGCACCCCGTGTTTACTGCCCTCACTTATTTGAGCACCCCCTGTCTTTACTGCCCTTCCTTATATGAGCACCCCGTGTTTACTGCCCCCTTTATATGAGCACCCCGTGTTTAATGCCCCCTTTATATCAGCACCCCGTGTTTAATGCCCCCTTTATATCAGCACCCAGTGTTTACTGCCCCCTTTATATGATCACCCCGTGTATACTGCCCCCTTTATATGATCACTCCGTGTTTAATGCCCCCTTTAAAATGTGCCTCCTGTCTTTACTGCCCCCCTTATATCAGCACCCCGTGTTTAATGCCCCCTATATATGAGCACCCCGTGTTTACTGCCGCCCCCCCCCACAGAAACTAAGGCAGTACCTGAGGGGCTGCCTCTTCTTGATAGGAGTTGTGATCCCCCTGCTGCATCAATAATACACCAGGAGGATCACAAATCCCACCAAGATGAGGCAGCCCTCACCAGGGTGCTTACCCCTATGTTGGCCCTTTATGTCCCCCCGCCCCGTGTTACTTACCAGCGTTTTGAACCCAACCATGGACGCGCGCATTCCCAGACGGCTTGACAGCCGTGCGCATGCGCTGTGTACCGCTGTGTCCGATCATCTGGTAAGAAGGGGTGTGCGGGGGGTGTGAAGGGGACGGGAGGTGGGTTGCGTAGCTGGCGCATGCGCGTTGTTCACAAAGTTACAGCTAGTGATCAGCTGTAACTTTATGCGCATGCGCAATGAGCAAATTCTCCTGCGATTGCGCAGGAGAATTTGCTCCAGAAATTTGTCAGAACACCGGCTCTCCGTGTTTGACAGCATGTTTGGCTCCCCTGGCTGAAGCGGAGGAGGCTCACGATAAGGAAACAAAGACCCCCCCCAGTGCACCCGCCCACAATCGGCCCTGCCTGAAGACTCCTTTTCCTGCTCTTCCCTGGTACGTCTCTCATACTCTTCTTTAAGCTGAGGATCATAGGTTCCTTCCTAGAGAAATTCTTGTCCTCCGACTGGCGAGGCTTCAGTCTGTCGCGCCCTCCCCCCCGCCTTGTTGCTGACATGCCTGGATAAAGAGGAAACAGAAAACCCAGCTGCTTTACACTTCTGAACCAAACGCAACGTTCTGAACCCAAGAGTTGTGCGATTCAAAGTTCGTGCTGCAGCGACACAAAACATGCTGCATCTAGAAGTGAGCCTGTAAAGCAACATGCTCTTTCTAGACATAGGGATCACTACTTAGCTTCCTGGTCCTGGCTTCTGTGAAATCGAGGTTTGAAATGCAAGACTCATTTTCATTTTAGCAGTACTATTTGGTGCAGCAGAAATATCTATATAATGTAACATATTTTCACATGAAATACACTTTTATTAGTGTACAAGTTAATTATGATATGTGCTAATGAGTACTTGAAATTGTGAAAAATTCGTGTATACTGTGTATTACTAATAAAACATTTGTAAAATGGCACAAATGATGCCTTTTGCATAAACAGCTCTTTTTTTTTTTTCCCACTATGTTAAGAAGCATTGGGATTCTGAGTTTAAGGGACTGTGTCAATCAATGTCCTGTTATTATATCCCCATATGCTTGCCAGCCAGGTGCTATTTTACAGGAGCATAGCTGTGCAGCCCAGCTTATGCATAGTTCAAAACTCCTAATTGTCCCGCTTTGGGCGGGACAGTCTTGCTTTGGGAGGTATGTTCCGCTGCACTCTACCTCTGTCCCACTTTTTGGGACAGAGGTAGAGCTAAGAGGGACAGCAGGACTCAGGTGTCCCAAGCATATTAATCTAATGAGGGGCATATTAATGATATAATTATCAGGGGCATATTAATCTATTATCAGTGGCATTTTAATCTAATCAGGGGCATATTAATGATCTAATTATCATGGGCATATTAAGCAGCTAATTATCAGTGGCATATTAATGGAAAAAGATTTTCAAAGGGGTGCAGAACATTTTTTCAGTAAAAGGCCCTGAAATTTCTGATGGCCCTGCGTAGACCAGTGGCGGACCAAGGGAGGGGGTCCGCCCCAGGTGCTACTCATTATAGGGGTCCTACTGGCTGGGTGCCCAGGGTCTAAAACAGTTTATTACCCCTGTCACGAATTGACCCTACTCCAAGAGTGCATGTGACTGGGTTATGGTGGTGCAAGGGTTAAAATTAACTCTTTGTCTGCCCTAGAATAGAAATAATGGTAAAACCCCCTATATCACCACCCACACTTAATTATACTGATGTCCTAACACTGCCACCACCAAGACAATTTATAAATGGGGTGCCTTGGTCCCCCACGCAAATATGACTTAACCCACAAAATATGCTTTAACACAATATCTATGCGATTGGTCTAATCAGGTAACGTGAGTCTCTATACCAGACAAAGGCAGAACTTAATAAAGGAATATTTATTATGAACAAAAGAAGTCACAGTGCATACAAAAAAATAAAACAGATGACAAATTATTTACACCAAAAACAGATAAAAAGGAGAAATTAACAGAAAACCTAACTACTCACTTAGATAGAGAAGTACCAGTATTTTCTGTCCGAGGGACTGCGGCAAGGAAATGACGGCAACTTACACAAAATTAGATCTTGGCCCCTAGTAAGCACACTGGCCATTATTCCATCATTAGATTTATACCTTGTCAGGTCATCTCAGGTTTCCAAGCCGGCCCAGAGGTGGGAAGGTGTACCTAAACGTGCCCTCCCCCATGTGTGGTGGAACTACCCCAGTCAAAATATGGAATCTTGTTGCTAATTTCCCTCCAGTGCATGTCACATACATAATTCTTGCCTCTATTAATTTGTTGCAATCAAGTCCATTGATATGTCACACTTGCTACCCATGACTCTATACCACAGACTTCACAATAACATCCAAATGGCTCATGTTGTACCAGCCATATTTGTACTCATATTGTAGGATGTACTATTCCCTGTCTCAATATTCACAAAATGAGGCAGGGTTAATAATCTGTGAGTTATTATTAATGCATGTGTGGGATATTACTTTTGCAGGACAAGACTTCTAACTGGTAAGGGCCACTTAGCATATCAAAAGAACCTACTATCTATGATGGGATACAGACCTATGCAACATAGACTTACTGGCAACTAACTCAGTGTAACATTTCATACCTTGTAGCATCAGTTCCAGCTTCAAAGGAAACACTCAAGTTGACAAATGTAAAGTTATGCATTATGGGAAAAATAATAACAAAGCAACATATACGTTAAATGGTTTTTCCCTGGGAAAAACTACTAATGAAAAGGATTTAGGAATAATTATAGACAACAAACTTGGCAACAGTGCCCAATGCCAGTCAGCAGCTGCAAGGGCCAATAAGATATTGGCATGTATAAAACGAGGTATAGATTCACGGGAGGAGGATATCATCTTGCCTCTTTACAAATCAATGGTAAGACCTCACCTTGAATATGCAGTACAGTTCTGGGCACCAGTCCTTAAAAAGGATATTAAGGAACTAGAAAAAGTGCAAAGGAGAGCTACAAAATTAATAAGGGGTTTGGAGGATCTTAGTTATGAAGAGAGACTTAAACAATTGAATTTATATACGTTAGAAAAAAGGCGTCTCAGAGGGGATATGATAACATTATATAAATATTTGCAGGGCCAATATAAAGAGCTCTCCAGTGACCTGTTCATTAACAGAAAGGTACAAAGAACAAGAGGTCACCCCCTCAGACTGGAAGAGCAAAGATTTCATAGACAGCAAAGGAAGGGATTCTTTACGGTTAGGACAATAAAGTTATGGAACTCACTGCCAAGAGAGGTAGTGCTAGCAACCACAATAGATGCATTTAAAAATGGTTTGGATGTTTTTTTAGGAAAGCAGAACATACAGGGCTATTAATAATAGAATAAGCATTAATAAAAGAGCTTATTGATCCAAGGAGAAATCTGATTGCCTCTTGGAGTCAAGAAGGAATTTTTTCCCCCAGGAGGCAAAATTCGAAATAGCTTCCTTAGGGGTTTTTTGCCTTCTTTTGGATCAAAAGCTGTAATGATAGGTAGAAGGGTTGAACTTGATGGACTTGTGTCTTTTTTCAACCTAAATTACTATGTTACTATGTTACTATGTAAAAGCTTTTCAGATCACAAAGGTCATACCAGCTCTACCAGATAGTAGATGCAGGTATGCACTACCACAATTGTTGTGACAACCCGAGCCAATGGCACCTCTCTAATGCAGCCCGCTGGACATGGCTGGGGTGCCCAGGGTTTAATTAACTGTTTTAGACCCTGGGCATTGGTGCCAATGGCACCCCTCTAATGCAGCCTGCTGGACATGGAGGTCCCTGTAGCTCCGCCAAAACCCCCCACTTCGCACCTGTAACAGTGTTGGGAAACTAAGTTTCCAAGATGCTGCATAATCCCTCCCTCCTCAACCCTGTGTGTGACATCATGCACTAAGGTCAAAGGGCGGGTAAACAGGGCCACGGGACAGCATGTAGCCCGCAGACCAGTAAAACATTTTTTTTTTTAAATCTCTGTGTGTAAATGTGAGTCTGTGTGTTTGTAAGTGAGACTCACTCTCCCTGTAAGTGTGACTGTGTGTGTGTACATGTGAGTGTGTGTAAGTGTGACTGTGTGTGTGTACATGTGAGTGTGTGTAAGTGTGACTGTGTGTATACATATGCGTCTGTGTGTGTCTCTAAGTGGGACAGTGTGTGTATCTAAATGGGAGTGTGTCTATCGAAGTGGGAGTGTGTGTGTGTATCTAAGTGTGAGTGTGTGTCTAAGTGGGAGTGTGTGTGTGTGTGTGTGTGTGTGTGTGTGTGTAAGTGTGAGCCTGTGGGTGTGTGTAAGTGTGACTGTATGTATGTGTGTCTCTTTAGTGAACTGGAATTTAAGAACAGAGCATCCAAACATAAGCATAGTTTGCTTAGAGAATTCTTCCAGCTTGTCTACTTTGGCCCTAACTTTGAAATTCACTTTAAATAACTTTAAATAACCCACATGATATCAATTGTAGAAAACGTTTTGCTGTTTAGCAAAAAGCAAGTAGTTTTTATTTTATTTTGTTTGACATAAGAGAAAAACATATTACACCATGCTTGAAAGTCGGAACTGGTTAATAATTTTTTTGAATCTCACCACTGATGCCACTGTATCAAAGTGAAATGTACACTTTCAAATTTACTCAGTACCCCTCATCACCATTTTCAGCCAATTCTATGTAAAAGATATCTTTGATAGGATAATATGTGAACAGTAAATAATAAAATGTGTGTAAAAGGTCAGCATGACATCAGGGAGAGAGACTTTGTACATTTGTTTCACAAACACTTAGTGTGACCTCTGCCCAAAGCACAGTACCAGTTCCTGCTGATGGTGGGGAGGTGATAAGAAACTTATGGGATAATGAAAGAGTTTTGCAACAGCCTGGTTACTTTTTGCCCAGGGAGTTGTGGTTTTTAAAGAACTTCAGACTTTTACATAGAAGCAGATATACTACATTCAGTGGAGAAAGAAGAACATATTTAACTGACTGAAAACGTGCAAGACAAAAGTGAACGGGAAGATATGGAGATTGATAAAAGACAGGTATGATAGTTTGGTGTTATGTGTACGATAAATTATCTCTGATCTGTTAAACTAGTAGATACATTTGTGAAAAACGTAAACATGCAGAGACAAATTGCATATTTATTAAGAACATATATTTATGAAAGTTTATGAAAAAATCTGATAATGGTAATACAGAAGATATATTTTCAAGTGGATTCAGATTATCTGGAGAAATTGTCCTCATCTCCTTGTGGATATTTTCTTATTCTAGGTTATGTTGTTTCCATGTGTGAGGCTGGCTACTTACCGGCAGGCCGGTAAAAAATAGGCTTTAAGCCAATGTTAAGTCTATGGAGACAGTACCAAGGCCGGTATTTTGCTGAAGAAAAGGTGGCAACCCCACTCATGAAAACAAATGTCTTGTGTTTTTTTTTTTTAGAAAACAGCTACCTATTTATTTAATGCAGTAGGTTGAGAATTTTTTTATTGTTTGAATGTTAAGCAAGTGAGATTTATTAAGTAATGTGATACTGACATTTTGAAGAGTAAAATTTTCATACTCATCATATATTTCTTTGTTGTCATTATCACAGTAAAGAAGCCAATGATAAGTTTCATCTATCCTTTCTGTCATATATACATGAATATTTATGTTTGTTTTATGTATTGCAATATAATTTTAAGCTAAATTCTATTATTCACATGTATCAAGGTAACACACATGATGGTAAAATGTGTGTTTCTTGTGTTAAGGTCTCTAGTTTTCGCTCTATCAGTAATGCTAGCTAGCAATAACCTTTCACTTGCCAAACAACAGTTGTTTAACTGGTGGAGCCAATTGTTCCTATTTTTTCTAGCATATGTTTGTCTTAAATTTTCAGTTTGGTATACAACCACCACTTCTTCAAATCAACACATTCAGAAAGCATACATTGGACAGGGCCGGTACATAGCTTTGGGCCTACACAAGCTTTGTTCTGGGTTAAACTTAAACGACGATTGGTGTACACAAAGGCTTTTCCATGATATTGATATTAATGGTGTAAGAGGACTGTGTATTTTAAAAGCCTTGTTAGGTAACCGATTTTACAAATAACCTTGAAGTTTAAAAAAAAAGTATTGTCCTTTTCAGTAAAGCATGGAATTTTTTTAAAGGCAACAATTTACCATACAAAATAGAATTAAAGTATTTGCTTTACATGGCATAATCCTTAAACTTTTGCATATATATATATATATATATATATATATATATATATATCATAAAATAAAATATGTTTTCCAGGTATGCTTAGGTTTTGTTCCAATTCAGCTGCATTGTATAATGTTTCCAAATCGGCTACTTTGGCCTAAAGTTAGAAATTCCCCTCTCAGTTGTCTGCAATTCTCTCTTTATGGAGTAGACCCTTTAGTCTTTCTCTTGAAAGTTTTTAACTGTCACAGATGTATGAACAGTTATAATTTACCAAAACAAATTGTTCCTAGAGATTCCTTTGTTAGAGCTTGCTGACAAAAGATCTAAATTGACTCCCAGTTTGTTTCTTGTTTGTGAGATTATATTTCCATGATTATCACTCTGTCACACACAACCTTAGGGTAAAGTCCAGGAAAAAGTGATAATGTTAACAGAGGAGGCAGGATGACATGCCATTAGGACAATTAGAACAATTAGCTATGGCTCCAAGATCCATAGTCTGTAAGCCACAATATAGATTTGTGTTGTTGTTGTCAGCAGGGCCGGTGTTCTGACGAATTACTCGAGCAAATTCTCCTGCGCAATCGCAGGAGAATTTGCTCACTGCGCATGCGCAGAAAGTTACAGCTGATAACTCAGCTGTAACTTTATGTCCACCGCGCATGCGCGAGCTAACCAACCCACATCCCGCCCCCCGCACACCCCTTGTCACCAGCTGATCGGACAGCGGCGGTACACAGCGCATGCGCGCGGCTATCAAGCCGTGTGGGAATGCGCTGTGTCCGTGGCTGGATTCAAACAAAACGCTGGTAAGTAACACGGGGGGGGGGGACATAAGGAGCCAACAGAGAGGTAAGCACCCTGGTGAGGGCTGCCTCATCTTCATAGGAGTTGTGATCCTCCTGCTGTAGTGTTCCGGCGCCCTGTGCGGGATTCCCCTGTGGCGCCCCCCCATGTATGTATCTCTCTCCCTTCCCATGTTTGTCCCTTTCCTCTTCATTGCCTGTCTGTCTCTCTCTAACTCCCCCATACCTGTTCTCTCTCTCCCTTCTCTCTCTCCCTCTGTTCTGTCTCCCCCCCATTCTGTCTCTCTCCCCCCCTGTTCTGTCTCTCTCTCCCCCCCTGTTCTGTCTCTCTCTCTCCCCCCCATTCCCCCTGTTCTGTCTCTCTCTCCCTCCCTCCCCCTGTTCTTTCTCTCTCCCCCCTGTTCTGTATCTCTCTCTCCACCCTTCCAGCTGTTCTGTCTCTCCCCCCTCCTCTGTTCTGTCTCTCCCCCCTGACCCTGTCTCTCTCTCCCACCCCTCCCCTGTTCTGCCTCCCCCTTCCTTTGCCTTCAAAAGTGGATACAGGGAGGGGGCGGAGCTAACCGGCTGAGAGGTGTAGCTCCGCCCCCACCCTGTGAAGCAGAGCAGCGTCTGCTTCACTGGGAGCCCAGGGCAGCAAGAGAAGGTGCTGCTCGGCTCCCCATGCTTAATGCAAGCATGGGGAGTCTAGCAGCACTTTCTCATGATGCAAGTGGCTCCTCGTGAACCAGAAGCTTCTCTGCTTCACAGGTTGGGGGCGGAGCTACACCTCTCATCCGGTTAGCTCCGCCCCCTTCCCGGATCTAGAAGAGCATGCCGAGCAGAGGTCTGGTGAGGGGGGATCTTTTGATCTCCCCAATCCAGTGCCTCTACAGGCTTTTATTTTATTTTTTTTACTTTTTTTTTTCTTTGGGCGGGAGGGCGCTCGCACAGGTCGCACACCCCTAAGGTCGGCCCTGGTTGTCAGTCTAACTTATCATGATCTGAATACATTCCTGTTGTTTGCAATCTACATGAGTATTTTTTTATGCTCCAGCATCAGAAGAAGAACAGAATGAGAGATACATTAGGTCTCTTCCCAACTGATGTTCTACTCTCCAGATTCCTATATCAGTCTTACTTTCTCTATTATGTATTTCTCCATATCTTTTACGCTTCCCTGCCACACATTGCTTTATCATTACCTTTACAGCCTCAAACTTTACACACTGGAGTAATGCTATCAGACAGTTTCAAAACAGTGGTCATGCTATCAGACAGGTGTTTTCACATAAGCAACACACAAAATCTACACATAACAAGTAATTTAATAATGATTACACTTGGCAGAGGTGTCACATATACATCACCCTCTAGAAAATCTTCAATATTGTATGATTTTACTATCAAAATTTAAAGGTATAAAGCATAAAATGTAAGCCCTTTCCCAGCAATTGACATTTGCAAATATATATACATAGGGTAAAAATTTCCCATTGGACCAATATATTTATATTCCAGATGTGTCATACACTCCCGCCTCTATGATATATTACAGTCCCGTTTTTTGAATTTTCCCGCCAACTTCCGGGTGTCGCGTCACGTGACGTCACGTGATCGTCGCATCTCGTGATGCGACACCCGGAAGTTGGCGGGAAAATTAAAAAAACGGGACTATTTAAAGAAGAAGACAAGGAACAGGAATACACTTGAAAAAGCCTATTTTAAAGGAGAAACGCGTCGTGTAAGGACAAGGAGCAATCTACAGGAACACTTTGCACCTTAAAAACTGGGACTCTCTGCACTTTATAAGCTGGATGCTGCCTGTTTTTATGTAAGATTTTATATTTACTTGTGTATCATTAAAAGTGTTTTTACTGAGAATACATCTCCTTCCTCCCCTGTTCCATCACATCTACCTGAATTTGGAGCTACTTCGGAATCCTATTTTATCCAAGACCCCACGAGGGGCTCCCGAACACCCTATAGACTGAGCAGGATACTGCTCAGTAAAATGTGAGTGTGTCTATGTTTACGCACTTATATCACTTTATATTTTTTAATATACTACACTATAAGAGTTTTTTATCTTTTTTTCCCTGTGCATACTACGGAGAGGATTGCCTCCACGTATAGGGTAAATACGAGTGTGTAGTGTTTTTTGGGAAGCGCACTGTTCACGTTGTGTGTATTGGACCAACTGTAAGGTAAATTTAAAAAGTAGAAGAAATGTGTGGGTGTCTAGGTGTGTGTGTCTTGGTATCTCAATGTGTGTGTCAGGGTATTTCAATGTGTGTGAGTGTGTGTCTGGATGTCTCAATGTGTGTGAGTGTGTGTTTGGGTGTCTCAATGTGTGTGAGTGTGTGTCTGGGTGTCTCAATGTGTGTGAGTGTGCGTCTGGGTTTCTCAATGTGTGTTAGTGTGTGTCTGGATTTCTCAATGTGTGTGAGTGTGTGTCTGGGTTTCTCAATGTGTGTGAGTATGTGTCTGGGTTTCTCAGTGTGTGTGTCTGGGTTTCTCAATGTGTGTGAGTGTGTGTCTGGGTTTCTCAGTGTGTGAGTGCGTGTCTGGGTTTCTCAATGTGTTGGAGTGTGTGTCTGGGTTTCTCAATGTGTGGAAGTGTGTGTCTGGGTTTCTCATTGAGTGGGAGTGTGTGTCTGGGTTTCTCAATGTGTGGGAGTGTGTGTGTCTGGGTTTCTCAATGTGTGTGTGTAAGGGCGTTTGCATAAGTCTGTGTGTGTGTGAGAGAGAGAGAGACGGTGTGTGTTAGAGAGAGATGGTGTGTGAGAAAGAGAGAGAGAGACGGTATGTGAGAGAGAGAGACGGGGTGTGTGAGAGAGAGATGGTGTGTTTGTGTGAGAGAGAGAGAGACTGTGTGGTGTGCGAGAGAGAGAGACTCTGTGTGTGCAAGAGAGAGACATGGTGTGTGTGTGTGAGAGGGAGAGAGATGTTTTGTGTGTGTGAGAGAGATGGTGTTTGAGAGAGAGAGAGAGAGAGAGAGAGACGGTGCGTGTGTGAGAGAGAGAGACGGTGTGTGTGAGAGAGAGAGAGACGGTGTGTGTGAGTGAGAGAGAGAGACAGTGTGTGAGAGAGAGAGAGAGAGAGACGGGGTTGTGTGTGATAGAGAGACACGGTGTGTGGGCGAGAGTTGAGAGAGAAGTTGTGTGTGTGAGAGGGAAAGACAATGTGTGTGTGAGAGAGAAAGAGAGAGACTGTTTGTGTGAGAGAGAGAAAGAGAGAGAGATGGTGTGTGTGAGAGAGAGAGAGAGAGAGAGAGACGGGGTTGTGTGTGTGAGGGAAAGACAATGTGTGTGTGAGAGAGACAGAGAGAGAGAGACTATGTGTGTGTGTGAGAGAGAAAAAGAGAGAGACGGTGTGTGTGAGAGAGAGAGAGAGAGAGAGACGGTGTGTGTGAAAGAGAAAAAGAGAGAGATGGTGTGTGTGTGAAAGAGAAAGACGGTGTGTGTGTGTGAGAGAGAGACGGTGTGTGTGTGTGAGAGAGAGACGGTGTGTGTGTGTCTGAGAGAGAGAAAGAGGGAGACGGTGTGAGAGAGAGAGAGACGGTGTGTGTGAGAGAGAGAAAGACTGTGTCTGAGAGAGAGAGATGGTGTGTGTGTGTGTGTGAGAGACACGGTGTGTGTGTGTGAGAGAGAGACGGTGTGTCTGTGAGAGAGAGACGTTGTGTGTGTGTGAGAGAGAGATATGGTGTGTGTGTGTGTGAGAGAGAGATGGTGTGTGTGCGAGAGAGAGAGATGATGTGTGTGTGTGAGAGAGAGAGTGAGAGATGGTGTGTGTGTGAGAGATACGGTGTGTGTGTGAGAGATACGGTGTGTGTGTGTGAGAGAGAGACGGTGTGTGTGTGAGAGAGAAAGAGATGGTGTGTGATAGAGAGACTGTGTGTGTGAGAGAGAGAGAGATGGTGTGTGTGTGTGTGTGAGAGGGAGAGCGACAGATGGTGTGTGTGTGTGAGAGAGAGACGGTGTGTGTGAGAGAGAGAGAGAAAGATGGTGTGTGTGTGTGAGAGAGAGAGAGAAAGACGGTGTGTGTGAGAGAGAGAGAGAGACGGTGTGTGTGAGAGAGAGAGAGACGGTGTGTGTGAGAGAGAGATGGTGTGTGTGTGTGTGAGAGACACTGTGTGTGTGTGTGTGTAAGAGAGAGACGGGGTGTGTGTCTGAGAGAGAGACGGTGTGTGTGTATTAGAGAGATGGTGTGTGTGTGTGTGTGAAAGAGAAAGAGATATTGTGTGTCTGAGAGAGAGAGAGAAAGACGGTGTGTGTGCGAAAGAGAAAAAGTGAGAGAGATGTGTGTGAGAAAGAGACATGGTGTGTGTGAGAGTACCTTCCGTTGATGGACGCTTCCTAGCTTGCGCCGAGGACTACAAGCACTGCACCGGACACCACAACCACCGCAGACTCCACTACCGCCATAGCTTAACTGGAGTCTCGCCATCTTCTGTCCACCTTGGATCAGCTTCTGTCCTCCAGGACCGTGTGGGGAAGAACAAGCTCTTAGCTTAGCTAGTGATTATGCTGGGCAGGTTCCCTTTCAAGAACAAGACAAGGCTACGTTTGAAGGGTGAAGTAGAACTGACCAGAACTGTTTATTGATTCAGAAACAGAGAATATACATCTTGACAAACCAGATTGGACAAAGGAACTATAATAGGATTAAAGTTTAACCTAAGGACATACAAAGGGAAATCCTGCCTCACACCTTTCAGGATACAAAGGTATCCAGTTCAGATACATACAGGAAACTAAATGACTTACATAAAGACAATGGGAAAGGTGACATAATGACAGGGATTAAACTATAGGATCCAATCTTAACTTGGGGAAAGCACATTGAATAGGATACAGACTTGGATCCTAGTAATTACAGTACATTCCTCCCATCTGCTTGGGAGATAATTGAGTTAACCATTGTATCAGCTCAATTATCTCCAAGCTAAAATAAACAGGTTTTACACAATATTAATAACTTTCAAAATATGCATCACATTCACATAAAACATACATTTTCAGAATCAGCATACTTTAAATATCAACATAACTAAAAATCAGACAATTCCACCTAGTAGTTCAAAAGTTAATTGGAAGTCCTTTATGACCGACCGCAAGCACATTTTCCTAGTCTGGGGACACCGTCTTAAAGGGGCATTGTTCCGATTTTCACCATGCCCCACAAATGTGCTTAAAGGGCCAGCACCAGTCCCAAAAAAGTCCATAAGCCCCAATACCGCTTCTTAAAGGGCCATACACCCCAGGGCCATAGTCACAGTGGAGGAGGCTGGCAAGCAGGCTTCTCCAGGACCAAGTGCCGAAGGGCACTTCCTCACAGTGTGTGTGTGTGTGAGAGAGAGAGACGGTGTGTGTGCGAGAGATAGAGAGATGGTGTGTGTGTGAGAGAGCGAGATATGGTGTGTGTGTGAGAGAGCGAGAGATGGTGTGTGTGTGAGAGAGCGAGAGATGGTGTGTGTGTGTGAGACAGAGAGACGGGGTGTGTGAGAGAGAGAGAGACGGGGTGTGTAAAAGAGAGAAACGGGGTGTGTGTGAGAGAAAGAGAGAGATGGGGTGAGTGTGAGAGAGAGAGACAGTGTGTGTTTGTGTGTGAGAGAGAGAGAGATATGGTGTGTGTTTGTGTGAGAGAGAGAGACAGTGTGATTTTGTGTGAGAGAGAGATGGTGTGTGTGAGAGATAGAGAGAGAGAGAGAGAAGGATGATGTGTGTATGAGAGAGAGACGGGGTGTGTGTTTGTGAGAGAGAGATATGGAGTGTGTGAGAGAGAGAGAGAGAGAGAGATATGGAGTGTGTGTGAGAGAGAGAGCGAGAGAAACGGTGTGTGTGAGAGAGAGAGAGAGATGGTGTGTGTGTGTGTGAGAGAGAGATAGAGCCCAAATGCAGAGATGGACAGACTTGCTTAGAGTAGTACACACAGGAATGGAACAGACCCCCTGGATGTAGTTACAAGCACATATGAACTGTGTATGGACTCAGGATACCGATGGTACTGCAGGAACTGAGGAACACTGGTGCAGGACTCAGGATGCCAGGAACGGAGTAGGGTAACCAGCAATCTGAATAATATTTGTGCAGGACTCAGGATACCGATGGTAATGCAGGAACTGAGGGACACTGGTGTAGGACTCAGGATGCCAGGAACGGAGTAGGGTAACCAGCAATCTGAATAACACTTGTGCAGGACTCAGGATACCGATGGTAATGCAGTAATATAACACAGAGCCGAGGTCAGGGAGTCAGAAATACAGTCCAATATGCAAGCCAAGGTCAGGAAGCCAGAAATCACAAATCCAATATCAAAATCGAGGTCAGGAAGCCAGAAGACACAAAATCCAATAAACAGAGCCAAGGTCAGGGAGCCAGGAAATCACAGAAAATATGGAGCAGGAAACTGAGGACAAGCCAACAGAAGCACAGGATAACTGAGCAATGAGAGAAAGGAAGAGGAGGGTTTAAATAGGCTGAGTCATGTGCCTCAGTGATTGTTTCACAGGTGTGTGGCCGTTGCTGTGGAGACGCTGCTGAAACAGCCTATGTGCAGTGCAGTCTGGGGGATCGTCTCTGCGTGATGACAGGGGGACTCAGCTGTGTGGGCAAGGTATTTTGCTGGGATTGCACACGCGGGGACCTCCGTCGGGGGCAGGGTAGCGCGGGCGATCCTCTAGAGGTGCAGGCATAACACGGTGTGTGTGTGAGAGAGAGAGAGAGAGAGAGATGGTGTGTGAGAGAGAGAGAGAGACGGTGTGTGTTACAGAGCTCATCTGGGCTCTAGACCCAGATCATCGAGAATTTCGACTCTTTCAACCTTATACTATTGAAATGAGGCCATTTTCATCCATTGCTGCATTGATTTCACCATTCAGTTTGGATGAATGTACATTTCACCTATGTTTATTCAATACATAGTATAAGGTTGGGGAATTTGGATGAAAGAGACAAATTTCAACAGCTCAGTAGCATAAGGTAGGGGATGAAATTTGAATGAATTTTGTATTAATTAGACTCTTTGAACTGAATTCTCCAATAGGTGAATTATTTTCCATTTGTATGAATGAATATAACGAAAACGAAAATAATGAACGAATTTCGTCTGAAATGAATGAAGCAATGGACGAAGTTCGTTTTGGATGAAATAAATAACATTTTCGTCCGAATGGACGAAAACGAAATGAACATTTTTGTTTTGCCCATCTCTATTGTCAACTCACCTACTGAGTACCGGAGTAAACCAGTACTAAGCTTATGCCGTTTGAGCAGGCTGGCATGACCATTCGCACCGACAAATGCCAGCGAGCGTGCTGGTCTGTTTATTTAGAGGCTGAAGAAGTTCCCTGAACGAAACGCGTCTCTCCTGTTAAGTGAAGCTACCTGGCCAGGTTCAAAATCCTTCCTTCCTTACTGACCATATCCATGTACTATTCATGTTTTTTTGCTAACCTAATCAGCAAGTGAGTAATTTGATACTTTGTCTGTGGTTACATTCCTATTCTTGTCTGTTCATTTGTATTTAAAGGCACAGATCATTGTTTCTTGTTTTTAATGATTTATTGTCATTTCTTGTTATATTTGTGTATATTTTTCTTATATGTATTTTTATATTGCATTTGTTTTTATATATTATTACATTTATATATTTTATATTAATTTACTATCTATGGCTCTTTTATATTGATTGATACTTACTTTGTTTAACTGCCAAGCGCTGTCTACTCCCCTTCCCATTCTGTTTCCCTTTACAGTGGCTTGTCCCACTGTTTTCTCATAAAGACTAGCAGCTTATTTTCTCAATGCGACTCATCTGTCCAATCCACTGAGATATTTAATTGTCAATATCCTCAATCAGTGTATTGCTGGGTTTGTATATATTTACAATAAAAAAAATTCTTCTTTTTATGTATTTGGTAAAGGGTTCACTTTGATTTCACAAAATAGGCGCTGGGTATATCACATTTCTTCAGGTTGGCATGGTTGAAGTACAGTACCTAGGGCACCGGTTGGGGAGCGGGAAACAGCGACCTGGCCTGTGCCCAAAAATGAAAAACAGGTCCTGGCTTTTCTGGGGACGACGGGGTATTATAGAAAATGTGTGCCCCATTACAGTGACATAGCGAATCCCCTAACAGACTTGACGAAAAAATCCCTGCCACGACAGTCCTGTGGTCCCCCGGGAGAACATCTGGAATCTTAAACGGGCAGGAGATATAATAGCTCTTGGTGTCTCGTTACAGCCAGTTTTCACTTCAAATACATATATTTGCCCTCAATTTGTAGAGTAATCTTTTGTGTGGAACCATATCAAATGCTTTAGCAATGTCTTAAAAGACCACATCAACTGCCACACCTAGATTTATATTTTTACTGACTTCTTCATAGAATGCTATTAAGTTGGTTTTACAAGACCTTTCGTTCACAAAACCACGTTGACGTCTACTATTTATATTCATGTTCAAGATGTATACATTTAGCAATCCTTCAAATAATTTCTCCAATACTGATGTCAAGCTCACTGCCCGGCTGAGATTTATATTACTTTTTAAATATTGGAATGACATCCGCATTGCGCCAGTTTATTGGCACTACATCTGAAATGAAAGAATCCCTAAAGATCAAACATAATGGTCTGGCCAGAATTATGCATGGCTTCATAAGTACTCTTGGGTGTATACTATCTGGCCTTGGGGCCTTGTCTATCTTAACTGTGTTTAGTTGCTTAAACCCATGACAACATGTGACGGACTAGGTCCGTCCTGTCTGGAAAACTGTTGCCGGATGGACCTATTCTGTTAAATGAGCGGTGTCTGCAATCTAGGTTCGCAAACACCACTCAGATGGTGATGCTTTAAGCATCACTGAAATTCAGTACCTAGGGTACCTGCTATTGCTCCATGAAAGTCACAGTCGGCAATTATGAGATAAAGAGCTAGGGTCAGTAATAGATTAGCATTTCAAATGCCAACTGCTGTGGACTATAGCTACCTTGATGTTTAGCCACACATTACATGTAGTAAATTGTTTCCCACAACATTTAAACCAATAGGGAAATGTTAAAAACGTTTTCTTTTTTACCTATGTTGTTATCCTTTTCCCCCATGTTTTCAATCATGGAGACTGGGTGCCCAAAAATATAGATCAAATGCACAGGTGTGCACACTCTGATTATGCAGAGTGCTGGGTGTTATAATGTATTATACAAGTTCTGATTCAGGTGGGTCTGTACACTTGATCTACATATAGATAAAAAAAATATATACTAACCTGAAAGGAACTTTCTGGTGGTGGACCTACTGGCAACAGGTCCCATAGTAGCAAGGGACCCACAGCAAAGAAGTAAGCAATGATCTGGTCTCCCTATAACTCGGATCTCTGCTCCTTCGCCTTTGTCTCCTGCAGGCTGCATGTTGACAGCACATGCTGGAAGGGAGGTCACAACAGACTGAAGGAGTGGAGTTAAACTGATCTGTGGTCAAGGAGACCCAAATCATTGCTTCAAGTGTAGTCCTTAGGCCAGGGAGCCTTAGCCAGTGATGACTCTTCAGCTGTGTGGATTAGATGTCGGAACATCATGGGTAATGTAGTCCCTAAAGTGTAGTCCTAAGGTGCCAAAATGTTGGAGGGCCTAGAAATATGTTTGCCTGAAGAATGAAGGTTGCATTTTTATTTCACTAAATAGAGTCCTGTTTTCTGTGTATTTCACTGGTAGACCAGTACTGAACTATCCTTTTTCTAAAACGAACTCTCTCCTCAGAGCAATGGCAATGTAACACCATATCATGCCAGTGAGTCCCAGATGTGTGGTTTACAGAGCCTGGAGCTGCTAGATCTATTATTTGATTGTCAAGATGGCATTCTTCGCCATGAGGATTTGTCTTGGACTGAACAAATTGTAAGTATTGCAGGAACTAAGATACTTAGTGGCATTTCAGTGGTCTTATTATAATCTCCTCTCACAGATTGCTACCCATGAGCATGAAGCGTTTCTTTCTTCCCTACTGGAATCTGCTGACTCGCCCTCAGACTGTACTGTATGGTCCCCATCGGCTAGTGATAGTGGCATCTCTGATGATGCCCACTCCGAGCAGAAGGATAGGCCACCTCAACTTCAGTATGAAGATTCCTGCCATATAATGTCAGGCACGGGTTGGTTGACTGCAGCGGGTGATTCCACAGATCACAGTGAACATTCAGCTCAGAAACATGAATCAGGTACCTTGCAAATTACTACCAAAAACATAATGTCAGATGATATAGGAAATCTGTGTGTTTCATAGTTGCTAAATTGAAAAATAATATGTGGCGCTAGAAGAACTATGAAACATGGAAATTAGAGTATTATTGAAACAATGGGCATTTTCTACTAAATATGCACCTGTCATTCCGAACTGGATTCCGAATTGCTGCTCCCCTGAAATGCGGCTACTCAATATGCATGATTTCGGCTCCGAATTGGCTAATCGCGTCATTCAGAAACCGAATCATTAGAAACCATAGGTTTTCGACTACCTTATACGTGGCAATCAATCCTGAATACAGTTAGGATTCAGTGATGATAGCTGCATTTTGGCAATTGGAAATAAAGTTAAAAATGCAATATTTTTTTTTTTTAAATCCCCCCTTGGTGTCAGTTGAATTCCACTGGCCCCAAAATAAAAATAAAAAACCCTAGCCCCAAATAAAAATAGGGGGGGGGGCTAGTAGACCTGCCTTCTCCTAATAATAAGCTGGACTGGGAACTGGTAGCTTCCAGTCCACTGGGAGAATTATTTTAATGTATGGGGCCAGGGAAAGAATTTATTGTATGGGGCCAGGGCAATTTATGGGGGCTAGCCCAGCTCCCAGTCCCATTTATTGTAGCAGGGGTGTCAGGGCTACCTGCCCAAAGTTTGTGACTTAAATCAGCATATATTTATATTTCTATCGAGGAAAGGATTGCTTTAATACATTGTTATTACAATTATAAAGATGTTCTGTTCAATGGTGTGTGTGTATGTAATGAAAAAAGTATGGTAAAATTAGGGAAGTTTTTCAATGCCTTTAAATAATAACTTGACTATTGGGTTTGTTAAAATCAGTTCACTCCAGTTGATACAAATAAACAAGTGCTTTAATTTGTGCAAAACAGACCGAACAATGGTATGGACGGTGTAACGGGATAGGAGACCACACCTTACGCGTTTCGAGTATTATTACACTTAATCATAGGTAGGTCACTAAGTGAACATGAGGCAATTAAATACAAAGTATGCATTCATTAAATTTACATGTGCTTACATAAAATAAAACTTTAAAGAAAATGAATGTCCATAATGGCCCATGTGTAGTAAGTATGCCATTTCACTTGTGCCATCTGTCTCAGTACATTGTTAGTGTCTTTAAGAAAGCTTTTTTGCTGGCTAACCAGTGGCTATAGGTAAATATTAAGCCACTCGGATAACCCTTCCCCTAAACTCCCAATGCTTGATATAATGGGACGACCCAGTGGATTGATTAAACTTTTATGCACTTTGGGTAAATAAAAGATTGGAACAACCGGGTCATCTTGGTACAGATATTCTAACTCTGTGGGGCTTAATATCCCTAGATGGTCTCCTATACCCTGTTACACCGTCTGTACTATTGTTTGGTCTGTTTTGCACAAATTAAAGCACCTGTTTATTTGTATCAACTGGAGTGTGGAGTGCACATCGTTTTTTGTTTCTTGTTACTACTCACGCTTGATCAGCGTTGTGGAGCACCCACTTTTCTACTCCGAACGGGACATCTATTATAAGCCAGTAAGAGGAGCCAACCAGCACCTGTTAGGTGTTATTCTCTGGAAAATCATTAGCACACCCATAAAAACATATCTACAGTGACACATATAAATGGTTGAGAATGATGCACTACATCAGTGATGGAAAACTTTTGACACATGTGCTAAAGTGTAAACGCACAGACTTCCACTATGGCACACAGTGCCTTTGGAGGATCCATGCAAAAACAAGCAGCCCTCATGCTTCAGGTTGGGGCCTTGGCTGCAAAGTTGTCATGTTGCAGCGCAAAAGAACAAAACCCCCTTCAGGTGAAGCAACTCACTGTGCATGAGCTGACACAGTACACTGAATATGAAATGTACACTGCACCGGGAGGAATTTCTGACTAAAGTCTGAATCATTCTGAATCATACAACTAACGATAAGGTTGAGGGATGAATCTTTGTGTGTATGTATTTGTGTGTGAATGTGTCTGTATGTGTGTTAATGTTTATCTTACATAGTAATTAGGGATTATCCTAGCCTTAGTGTAGTGATAATTAGAGTTGAGCGAACCCGCAAATTACGATTTTGGACCCCGGACCCGAACACGGACATTCCACTGTATGTCCGGGTTGGAGTTCGGGGTTTGGCTATTCATATCGCCTTAAATTTAAAATTATGGTTTTTTTATTTGCCCTTTTTTGGGACTAAAGAAAAGAAGAAACAAAAAAGAAGACCTCAAATGGTAAGTATGACATTTTTTTTTTTACAGGTTAGTTTATTGCCCACCTCCCTCACTATTATTAGGGTGAGGGGGGGTAGGTAGGCATTTTTTTATTGGGGGGAAGTGACTAGGGGCTGAGCACCCCTAGTCACTTTATTTGTGGTCCCCACCGCCGCTCATGGGTGAGGACCGGGGGGGACACTAGGTCTCCCACTCATTATTATTTTAGGATCCCCACCCGCTGCTTATGGGTGGGGGCCGGGGGGACATTAGGTCCCCCATCATTATTATTTTAGGGTCCCTACCCACCGGCAATGGGTGGGGACCGGGGGGGGGACATAAGGTCCCCCCTCATTATTATTTTAGCGTCCCCACCCGCCTCTCATGGGTGGGGACTGGGGGGACACACTAGGTCCCCCCTCATTATTATTTTAGGGTCCCCACCCACTGGCAATAGTATTTTCGGGGTCAAGTTCGACCCCGAACCCGGACGTTTTTTCAGAGTTCTGCCGAACCCATCGAATCCGAACATCCAGGTGTCCGCTCAACTCTAGTGATAATCAAAATTTTAATAAGGAGGCAAGTATTTCCATAACTGCCTTTACTGAAACCTAGAGTAGCAAAGAAATAGTTAACAGTTCAAGAGAAAAAAAATCAACCAAGCAGAAACAAGTAAGCAGTATAACAGTCTGAGAAAACCTTCCTTCCTCCTATTTCTTTGGTGGAGCCGAACAGGATGATGATTGCCCCGTAAACAGTTCAAGGAAGAATAATCCCAATGAGCAGATCAAACTAAGAAGAAGAAGAAAAATCTTGTGGAAGTAAACCATCCCCAAAACATGTGTCATATAACATGATATTCAAAACAACAATATATTAAGTCATAAACACACCAACATAGCCAAGTGAACCAGTATAATAACCCCTAATGAATAATGGGGAGGAAAATACCCACCTCCTGTCCTTATTAAAATTTAGATTATCACTAGACCAAGGCTAGAATAATCCCCAGCAGGACAGGAGGCTTCATATTTGCAATTTTAACGCCCCGTCACAAGAGCAAGAGAAGCATGTGCCCGATGACAGAAGTAGAAAGTTCGAAAAGGTAGATTACCTAGACCAATCAACAGCTGTAAGAATGTCCAACAAGAGTCCAAGGCAAGGAAAGCCGCTGCACCGCTAAATCAAGGCGCGCCAAAGGAATTCTTAATGCCCACGAGCCATAGAAGCCATCTGATCCATCGAGCAATGGCAGGAGCCAAAACCGATCAAAAGGATTTGATACATGAAATTAAAGGGCCCTGAGCAGAGATGCGAATGACGGCTGTAGCTAAAAGGTATGAGTGAACACAGCTAGCAACGTACAGTTTAGGACAGTCTGGAAAATAAGGATAGGTGACCTCTGAAGAGTGTCCCTTATTTCTACGAGACATGGAGACTGAAACCCCCTCAGGGAGAAAAGAAAAAGACTCAACGTCCGGACATCCGAAACATGAAGTAACGATATGAGGCACAAGGCTAGTTTAGCAGATAGCTGTTGGCGTGACAGAGAGACATTGTGAAGCCATTCTTCCAAGAAACTGAACAAGATTGAAACATCCCAGAAAGATGAGTATTTCATGGAGGGAGGTCTAGACATCTGAATGCCCCGAAGGAGACAAAAAATGGAAGGATCCGTACCAACCCCAGAACTGAGAATAGGTATGTGAGCCACCGAAATGGACGACCAAAACAAATGAATGCTTCAGTATGATTTTCCCTGTGTATAGAGGTTTGATAGGAAATTAATAACTGCAGTTATAGGTGCTGTAAAGGGATCAAAACATTGTCCCAGGCACACCATGCCTGAACATATGATTTTTGAGTTCCCAGGAGCCCAAGAGTCCCAGAGCAAACCTCGAGCTGTCTCCAATAGCCTCAGCACAGCCCACGAGCCCCTGAAATGGTGCAAGCCACTAAGGTTAACCTGTGTTGTAGGATCAGTGGGTGAGGATTCCCCCTTCCCCGGATCTAACAGTAGTTGAGGGAATGAGGAGAGAAGAATGGGGTGGGCACATGACAGCTCCAGTAGGATGGTAAACCATGGTTGAGTACTCCATAAGGGAGTGATCAACAGCACCATGATCATCTGATGGAGAGCAAGGTGGAGACACATCAGGATAATGGCAAACAGGGGAAAGGCATAGGCCCCCATGGGAGGCCATGTCTGAAGAAAAGCATCTCCAGCTGTAGAAAGAGGGTCTGGGAGCCAGCTGAAGAAGCTTGTCTTATGCCTATTCTCCATGGAGGTCAAAAGGTGCAGATGAAGGGGACCCCAGAGAGGAGCAAGAGACTGAAATACCGACTGGCAGAGGTGCCAGTCGCTTATGTCCCTCCAATGTCTATAGAACTAATTGGCTATTAAATTTTCCTTCCTGGGTATGTATTCTGCCCTGACCGAGATATGGTGGTCGAGACCATACTCTTAGAGGTCTTTGGTAATCTCTGAGAGGAGACAAGATAGTGAGCCGCCTAAACGGTTGATGTAACGAACGCCGGACTGTCCTTGGTGAAGATTCAGATTGCGAAAGAGCCAGCTATTAGTTTGAGACAATTGATATGGAGCTTTTGCTCCTCTGATGTCCATGTACTGCCCGTAGCTGCCGCGTTGTAGGCCACTCCCAAGCAAAGCGAGGGGGCATCCAATTCCAATGTGAAATCTGGTAGGGAACCAAAGATGGCCTGCCCATTCCATGCTTCCATGTGAGTCAGCCAACAGCGCAGAACTTCGGCCATGAGACAAATACATTGATCATAAGTCCTCGACGACCATAGATGGGCCTTTTAAGCATTGCAAAGTCCGATAATGAAGGGGGCCCAGGAAGATAGCCTGCAGAGAGCAGACCGATCACTGCAAGGAGACATGAGGATGATGCAAGAGGCTCCATCTTGAAGTGCCTGTACACGACATAGAAATTGAGAGCCTGCAAATTTATAACTGGTCGGAACATGCCTGTCTTTTTCTGAACCAAACATGTTGCTCAGGAAGTAAGGGGTGGTCTGTAGAGTGTTCTATAGCCCCTTTGTCCCTGAGGGAACACAGTTTTTTATATATTAGTTTGGAAGCGGGTAGGCACAGATGCAAAGGGTATGTGTGCATATGCTGAACCAGGGACAGAGAAAAATCTATATGAAAACCCCTGACTGTCTGAAGGACTCAAGGAACCTGAGTGATGTGTTCTCATTGAGCTAAAAAAATGAATGAGCCTGCCAGCAAAAGGAATATGAGACATAATCAGGATTGGTCTTACTTTGAGGTGGTCTTGCTCTGTAGGATGGCCCATGATAGAACAGGGTGTGGTTATATGATCTGTAGTAGTGAAACTGGTTGTCTGGTTGGAAACAGGGTCTAGAGCCCGTGAAGGCAGCACGGCTAGTATCAGGACCCCTCTGCCTACCAGCCCTGGAGGAAAAACATTCCCTGACATGGAACACCCATCTCAGTGAGGACTGCTTTGTTCAAAGACATAAAAATATTGACATGCTTGTTGAGGTCTGTAACGGAACAGCTACCCAAGGCTGGTAGCACCCCTGTCCGTTGTTTGAAATAACCTCCTTAGCCACTGATTACAGCTCAGCATCCACCCAGCAAACCTTTCCTGGAACCTTGTTCTTTGTACATAAATAGCAGACAGGACCACTAGCAGTTATGTACAACAAGAATGAACCACAACTTTATTTGAGAAACAGCACAGACCTATAAACCACACAAACATGACATCACAGACATTAGTATAGAATTGGGGGATGGAACTAAGTATAGTTCTTCCACTAGGTCCTCCAATAAACTGGGTCTAGGAATACATTATACTTCCAGGCTGCAAACCAAATAGGAATTACCATACAATGAGTAAACCTAATTACAAAACATGCATTAAGACACATAATGAACACAACATAATCAGTTTAACAGAAGGACATACAACCGGCAAATCCTGCCTTACACCTTTCAGGATACAAAGGTGTCAAGTTCAGCTACATACAGAGCACACTCAATTAAAGTAACTTGTTAATTGATGTCCATCACTGTACAACAGGACATTGAATTACTTAGATGAAGACAATGGGTAAGGTGATATAATTACAGGGGTTACAGAATCAAATACAATCTTAACCTGGGGAAAACACAGTGAATGGGACAAAGGTTTGGATCCAAGAATACACATCTTGGCTGACATCCTGAGTGTCTGTGTTTGAAGTCCAGTTGAAAAAAGGGTTCCACTGGTGCCCTCAAAGTGTGTACCCCCATACTAATATATTAATAGACAGGGTCCATAGTCCACAAGGAGTCTTCTGGCCCCCAGGGCCCTCCATGAACCCCCATCAAAGTGGATCTTTAAATCCATTTCGTGACAAGGTTTCTGAGGAACCTCTTGTCAAATTGGGCTTAGGGAGCCCAATTATTTGGATGCCAGGTCAGATCAGTTTTGGTCCAATTTTAATAATGCCATTGCTGCATTGGTGTTGCCCAACGGACAGATAGCATGCTTGATCCATTCTCTGGTAAGTTACAGATTTAAAGTGGAGCCATCAGCCAGTGCCTGATCCGCCATAAGAAAAACTTGCACTAGAGGACCCGACACATCTAGCAATTTATCCTGAGCCATCTTAAGTTCTTGTTCTATTCTTTTATGGGGGTCGCTAGAAATGGTCAGGTTGTGGGAGTGATGAGAATCCCCAGAAACTGAATCAGCCCGGTAATGTGGTGCATCATGGGCATCCTGTGCAGGGTCAGGATCAGATTGATGGGCTGCTAAAGCTGCCGTCAATGAGGCTGCCAGGGTGGATAGCAGCCAAGCCTGCAGGGTGGCAGGTATGGGGTTATCCAATCTGTCTTCCATGAGTATAGTATAACGCTCAATACAGTATATCTGAAAGATATAAAGATGGCCTGTCTTGCCATAAAATATATGTTTAAATAAAAACTATCGAGTTTAAGACTTTGTCTATTCTTGCTTTCCGCTGCTGATCCTTAAATTATTATTTTTTACATTTTTACTAAAAATAAAAATCACATTTCTCCTTGGATCATCAAGCATTAAATAAATATTAATCCCAATACTAACATACATAGACCTGTATGGTCTGCTCTTTTACAACAATATCCAGGCACTTATGAAAAACATCTAATGTATTATTTGGCACCACCTCTTCAGGAAGTGAATTTCATACCTTTATGTCCTTACTGTAAAGAATCCTTTCCACTGTTGTAAAAAAATCTCCTATCCTCAAGTCTTAGCGGGTCACCTCTTGACATTTGAATTGTTCTGTTAATGAACAGATCTTTTGAGAGCTGTTTCTATGTGCCCTGAACAAATTTATATAATTCACACATCCACTGTAAGACTCAATTTCTCTAGTATGTACAAATTTTATTTCTCTAGCATTTTTTATAACAAAAACTTTCAATTTCCCTTGTTAGTTTAGTAGCTCTCTTCTGCACTTTCTCTTACTCTATAATATACTTTTTCAAAAAAGGCACCCAGAATTGAACTGCATACTCAAGGTGGGGTCTTAACATGGACCTGTAAAGAGGCCGAATAATATCTTCCTCCCATGAGTTAATACCCCATTTAATACATGCCAATATCCTTTTGGCCCTTGCAGCATCTAGTTGACAGTGTGCACTACTGCTTAGACTGTTGTCTACAATTACTTCCAAATACCTTCCCTTAGTAGATTTCTCCAAAGAAACACTATTTAAACTATGTTTTTTTTTTTTTATATATAACTGTATATTATTATACTCAAAATGCAAAACTTTGCATTTATCTGCATTTAATCTCAGTAGCCATTTGGCTGCCCAGTTACCACATTTGTCCAAATCCTCTTGCAATGAAGACACATTTTAGTCAGACTACATTACCCTACTTAATTATGTGTCATCGGTAAACACTTGTATGTGGTTCCTTATGCTCATTCGGAGATCATTAATAAATACAAATATAAGAAGAGGACAAAAGAGATAAGAGTACCTCAGGGATCTCTAAAGAAGAGGGAGAAGGATATGACATCATTTGGTCGCTCACTGCTTCAACACTAGAGCAATATTGAACCAACAGAACAAGGGATAATAATTTTTTATTGCACTTTTACTGATTTAACATAGTGCGTGTTTAGATATATGGAAGATATCTGGGATGTCTGTGTATATCTATCTTTCTTTAACTCTCCACAACCTATACTCCAACCTTCCCTATATTTTTATTTAACCCTCCCCAACCTGTACTACAGCTTTGCCTCTATCTTTATTTAACCATCTGTCGGTGCATTTCGGACATGTTTCGGATGTTTTTGTTTCGGCAGGTATCTGTGTGGAACTGGCTATGATGTCTGAATTGCGGACATATTCGAAGGCACATCTGACCTGCATGAGTGCCATGTAGGTGATCCAAATACATCCACAATTCGAAGGCACCATTTTGGTGTTGAAAATTGGCGCATATTGAGTAGACCCTCATGTGTTTTACATATCTGATTTAAATGGCTAATGTGATCATTGTTTGTTTTAATCATGCTTTCACCAATTTTTCTTCAGATATGTGTGCAGAACAGCCTTTTGATGCCGATAAGCTGAAATTACCCTCTCATAGCACTGCCTCATCACACCATCTTACAGTAAAAGACCTTCTGTTATTCAATACTTGTGACATGGTAAGACAAGAACATTAATATGATTTTAATTGTTTGGTTAAGTTTTGCAAACCCATACATCGAAACACAGCTGTAATTTATAATATATTATATATCAACTCTTGATCTGCTCTTTATGCTTTTTTATTCAACAGCAGGTTGTGGTTTCACCACATGCCACCTTTAACCAAGGTATAGGTGGGGAACTGAAGCTGACTGATGATGAAAGGAAATTGCTCAGTAAAGAAGGTGTAACACTGCCCACTCTACTACCACTGACTAAAGTAAGTAGATACACAACCATCTAGGGTAGCTGAAAAAATCTTCCATAAAAATGAATGACCTTTAAAGAGGCAATACTGTGTGGATGCATGCATTTGTTCTTACATGTGTGTTTGCGTATGCATATGGTATGCCTACATGTGTGCATATAATATGTGTTTTTGTGTATCTATCTACATAGATCAGGGGTGTCCAAGTTTTTTCTGCAGAGGGCCTCTTCACCATAAATGTCTGTGTGCTTGGGCCAAATTATGTTTTTATTGTGGGAATATATATATATATAATGCATAGTTACCAACATTTGAAAACAATTTCCAGGGACACTGCAGCTCAGCTTCCAATTACTTAAACATTGACCATACCTACTACCCAAAGCTCTGCCCACTTCACATAATTAGCATAATGTAACTCCACCTACTTCTCACGGTGTAGATTATATCACCAAGGTCCCCCACAATATTACCATGCATCCTTGGTATACAACAGATACATTCACAGCACAACATCTTCATCAGGCAGTATCACTTTACATGAAATATAGTAAGACTGTGTGCTTCAGTCAGAGAGCTGTCTGTACACCATAAAACATACATTAGTATAAACCTACCACTTCTGCTGGAAGGTCATTCCATGTATCCACTACCCTATTAGTAATGTAATACTTTCATTAGTCCCTGGTCTTATCTTATATCTAGGATATAAGATAAGACCCATTAATATGCCACAGCCAGATTGCAAATGAAAATGCCACAGACATTTTCCCCATTAATATTCCACTATTAGCCTGCCCATTAATATTCCACAGCCAGATTTCCAATATGCCATAGCCAATTTTCCCATTAATATGGCACTATTAGCCTGCCCATTAATATGCCACAGCCAGATTGCCAATTAATATGCCACAGCCAATGTTCCCATTAATATGGCACTATTAACCTGCCCATTAATATGCCACAGCCAGATTGCCAATTAAAATGCCACAGACAATTTCCCATGAATATGCCACTATTAGCCTGCCCATTAATATGCCACAGACAATATGCCCATCATTTGCCAGTATTATTTTGCCCATCATTTGCCAGTGTTATTTTGCCCATCATCTGCCAGTGTTCTTTTGCCCATCATTTGCCAGTGTTAGATTGTCTATCATTTGCCAGTGTTATTTTATCCACCAATCATTTGCCAGTATGTTTTTATCCATCAATCATTTGCCAGGATGATTTTATCCATCAATCATTTGCCAGTATCATTTTATCCATTAATTATTTGCCAGTATTATTTTATCCATCAATCATTTGCCAGTATCATTTTATCCATCAATCATTTGCCAGTACTCACCTCTTGGCTGCTCCGTGTCCCTGCCGCGTCCTCTGTGCTGCAAGCTTCACTCCTATAAAAAAAAAAAACAGCTGCTGTGAGCGCACAGCCGCACGTACGGTGACCCACTGCGATCGCGAGACAGTCCATTTTCCCAGGACTGTCCCACAATCGCAATATTCGCGGGACATTTGCATAGTTGCCAGGACTGTCCCAGGAAATCCAGGACAGTTGGCAACTATGTTAATGGATGTGTGTGTGTATGTATTTATGTATATATATATATATTTATGTATATATATATATATATATATATATATGTGTGTGTGTGTGTGTATAGTGTTCACTGTGAGTATCACAGGCTCCACAGCAATGCAATACATACATATGCAATCACACAAACAGACACACATACCCAGATTTATTTAATACTTAGACACCTACACACCCATTCACAAACATACACACAGACAGACTTACACATACTTACAATCAATTTATAAATTTTTTGACATGTTTTTGTTGTTGTTATTTTGTCTTTCACTGTTAAAATACACCAACCATTAAAAATATAGACTGCTAATTTATTTGTCAAATGTTCAAAATCAGAAGGGGATTAAATACTTGTTCCCTCATTGTATACACACTTGCACACACAAACACAAGTAGAAATTCACACACAGCTACACAAACACATAGAAACCTAGAATCTTAGCTCCAGACAAGAACCATTCAGCCCATCTAGTCCAATGTCTAAAAAAAAAAATGAATTAGCCCCATGCCCTCTTATATCTAGGATAACCTTATGTCTATACCATGCGTACTTAAATGCATTCACTGTATTCACCTATATCCCCCCACTGGAAGGCTATTTCATGCATCACCATGCTCTAATAAATACTCTAATTTAAGACTATGTTCTCTTGTTGCGGTAGTTCTTCTAATATTAATATACTGGGATTACCATTTCCTGGTGACTAGTATCAGGATACACACTGTCATACCTTGCTATTGCTCCCACAGCACCTAATTGCACCCATATAACTTAGCCCAGCACCCAATCCACTGACAAGGCTTGCCCAGAACCCAGATTGTACTCACAGGACTTGCCCTTGTATCCACTGATCGTGCAAGAGCACCAAGTTTTCCCACATACAGAGAACTTGTCCCAGCACCCATTGCATTCAATGAACTTTCCCCAGCACCCATTATATTCACATGACTTGCCCGAGCACACACTGCACTCACAAAGCTTGCCTAGACACCCATTGTGCTTACAGGACTTACCCCCAGCACCCAGAATGCATCAATGCCTTACCCCCTAGCACCCACATTCACAGAACCTGCCCACAGCTCCTTGTGCTTGCTCTCCTCTCCCTTCACCTTATATTAGATTTGTTGGCAGATAAGAACCTTACGGGCCGTCTAGCGTGCCCAATTTTGTAAATAATTTTATTAGTCCCTGGCCTTATCTTATATCTAGGATTGCCTTATGCCTAACCCACGCATGCATGCTTCTAACACTTCCACTGGAAGGCTTTTCCATGCATCCACTACCCCTCTCAGAAAATAATACTTCCTGATATTACATTTAAACCTTTGTCCCCCCTAATATAAGACTATGGTGGTCATATATAAAACATTCCTGCATTGCAAAGTGTCGGAAGTTAAAAAACAAAGCACAATCGCTGTTTGATATGCATGATTGCACTTTTTTATAACTCCCTACACTTTGCAGTGAGGGAGAGAGGGACCTCCGTCAAACTCCATTTGGCGGAGGTCCCATAGCACCAATCAGGTGCTGATTTTTTTATACTTTGGCTGCACTGAAATAATGAGTGGAGCTCAATTATGTTTAAATATTTCACACTTTTTCCTTCTCTAACAGAGTTAGTCCACATATTGATTTGAAAAGATCTACCCACATCTTTTTTTCCCAGGATGTCCAGGCTTTAGGTTTATTATCTTTCTCTTGTTTGCTCAGCCAATCATAGTATACAGGGAGTAGTTAGGGTTTCTCCTTTCTGGGAAATAAATCCTCTATATCTTTAACTTTTTTTTCTTTCTCCCTTTCCGTAAGAAGAGTTCACATAATTTTTTAACCTCAGGAATGTGAATATTTCTCCTGAGGGTAAATTTAATTCCTCTTGGAGATGTAGGAAGGATTTGATGTTGTCACCCGTTATTATATCGGCCATTGTGAAGTCCTGGCTATGCTGCCAGTTTTTTAGGGAAATGTTTTCTATGTTAAGTTCTAAAATCTTTATTGGAGTAGATAATGCGATCGAATTTTCTATGTTGAATCTTTTTTTGATCTTAATCCAAAAGGCTATTAGGTCCATGATATAACTGGGAGGTTGTCTTAATATTAATTCTTTATATGCTCTGTCATTCAGCCATAGGATAAATTACATATTATAAATCCCAATCAAATCCTTTTCAAGTTTATACCATGCTTCTCCTTTAGCCAATGTTACCTGCCATTTACTTATATGAAATATTCTACTAGATTCATAAGATCTGACTATATTTGGTAGGCCAAAGCCCCCTTTATTTGTTTTCTTCATAAGATATTCTCTGCCTACCCTTGTTTTTTCCCCACCCCATATATACACAGAAAACAGCTTAGATATAGGGCTCATTATTGGTAACATCCTAAAAATGTATAACCATTTTGGAAGAAAATAATCTTTGACTACATTTAATCTACCCAACCAGGATATCTCCATCTTTAACCAGGTTTTTTTTTTTTTTTTTCTTTTTTAAATCTTTCTTTTATTACAAATATACAAATATACAAAATATTATTATCAGCATATCAAAAACAGTACACTTAAAATATACATCCAACTTACATACACATATTATACACGACTCGTGGGGGCAAAAAAAAAAAGGGGAGCTCAGGGGAATATAGATATGAGATTCCAGTTGGCCCATCCTTACGGTCTGAGGATTCCTATTATCCTTCTTTCCCCCCTCCTACTCCCTCCCCACCCCTCTCCCTCCTCCTCATCACCGCCACCTCCACTTCCCCCATCTCCCCTATCCCCACATACAGAGACAAAACATAACAAAAGTGGCATATTTATTCGAAACCCCTTTCTGGCACCAATTTTATATCTTTTCTTTAGTCTCTAGTCAGGGCATCAACATCTTGAGCTTTCTCCCATCTCCTACCTTCCCTTCAGTTTTCCTCTCTTAACTTCAGTTCTTCTATGGTGGTTTATTCAGCCATTGTCCCCAGATGTCATAAAAAATTGCCCCTTTCATTCTGACCATAAAGTATCCTTTTTCCATCAGACATTGGTGTTTGATCTGTGAGGAAATCATTGACCACTTGATTTTCTCTTTATTTTTCCAATTTCTGGCAATTGTAATTTTAACCGCCATTAGTATCTGGATAGTTAAGCTTTTTTGTTTAAAGGTATTACATCCTATATTAAAATGGAACAAGGCTCCCTCTGGTTGCATTGGAATTCTAATACCTATTAGATCAGATATTATATCAAAAGCTTGTTTCCATATTTTATCCACCTTATTGCATGACCACCACATATGTAGTAGGTCTGCTTGTTCCTCTTTACATCTCCAGCAAGCTGAGTTGTAGGTATTATCAAATTTTTGAATTTTCATTGGTGATATGTGCCATCTGTGCATTAACTTAAAATGTAATTCCTGAAGAGATAAGCAGTGGGTAATTTTCTTAATTTCTTTCCAACTCTTCCACCAGTCTTCTTTGTCTATAGGTACTAGTAATTCTCTACCCCAACTGTCTAAGGGGCTATTCTTTATGTTCAGGTATTTACTTTCCAAAATCTCGTACCATATTCTTATTGTTCTTTTATTAAGATTATTGCTTAGCAAGTTATCCAATTTTTTGTCCTTTATAGTGGTTTTATATTTTTTCAAGTACGATTCTATTCGAATGAAGAGAAAGGCGTCTTTTGGCTGAATATTCAGTTCGAATCTTAACTTAGAGAAATTGTTAAAATTAGTTGTTTCATATAAATCTTTAATTTTAAGCCCTTTGTTTCTACAACAATGTGGAAGACTTAAGTTTGGGATGTTTACCTCTAGAACTCCCAATGGGGCATTCATGTGTAGTCTGTCAGATATTTTGTTGTTTTTTTTAAACAGCATCCATGCTTCCATTGTATTTTTAGTAACTCTAGATTTAGTCTGTTTTACCAATATTTTAAGGTTTTTTTGATTGTACCATAATATCATTTCAAGATTATTTATCCCCCCCAACTCCTGTTCTAAGCTATACCAATCTTCCATTTTAGCATTTGCGGCTTGAAGTTGGTATGCGTGGTTTAACAGGCTAGCTTCTTGGTACCTTTCTAGGTTTGGAAAATTCAGACCCCCTTGGGCATTTTTACTTTGTAAATATTTTTGCGCAATTCTTGGTCTTCTACTGTGCCATATAAATTTATTTATGAGAGTGTTAAATTGCCTAATATATGACTCCGGGATTTTTATTGGTAACATTCGTAATCTGTAGAGCCATTTGGGAAATATATACGATTTTATTACATTTAGTCTACCCATCCATGAGATATATAGGTTTTCCCATTGTTTTAATAAGTGGTTAGTTTCTTTAATAAGACATGAATAATTGGTTTCCATCAATTTTTCTGGGTCAGATGTAATCAAAATTCCCAAATAATTCATACCTTCTTTTGGTCATTGGAATTGATATTTATGTTTTAGGAAGCTTTTATCCTCTGAGCTCATCCCCCATGTTATTATCTGGGACTTCTCCATATTTATTTTATAATTGGATATTCTTCCATTTTCCGTAATGACTTCGAAGACCTTCCCAATTGACTTTCTGGGTGAGGTGAGGGTAAGTATCACATCATCAGCATATGCTGATAGCTTGCACTCTGTTGAGTTTGTTTTAAAACCTTCAATTAGCTCTTCCTGTCGTATTTTACTTAACAACGGTTCGAGTGATATAATATACAACATTGGGGCCAATGGACAACCCTGTCGGGTTCCGTTGTTGATGTTAAATGAGTCTGACTTTATGCCCTGTCCTACTATTGTGGCAGAGGGGTTTTTATACATTGCCATAATACTGTTTATTGTTATTTCCCCGAAATTGTAGCACCTTAGTACTTCTTCCAGGTATGCCCAGTTGACCCTGTCAAAAGCCTTCTCGGCATCTAGTGACAGGGCCAACAATGGGGCAGTCCTGGATTCAGCCAAATCTATCAAGTCCAATATCTTTCTAGTATTGTTATTAGAGTTTCTGCCCTGTACAAAGCCTACCTGGTCCCGATGAATTATATTTGGAATTATACTTTTTAATCGTTCCGCTATAATAGATGCATATAACTTTGTGTCACCATTTATAAGAGAGATTGGCCTATAGTTCGTCATGAGGGAGGCATCCTTATCTGGTTTTGGAATAGGTGCGATGTTCGCTTGCATCATCTCTATTGGAAGTGTTCCCCCTTTCCGTATTTCATTAAACATCTCTGTCATGTAGGGAGCCACATTGTCGCATAATTTCTTATAGAATTGATTTGAATACCCATCGGGACCAGGCGTCTTGTTAGGACTCATTCTCATGATAGCATCTCGAACCTCTATCTCCTCAAATGGGACCTCTAGGGATTCCCTTTGTTCCATATCTATGGGATTCAGGTCAATCTTAGCCAAGTAGTTCTTCATTTCTTCTCTGTCTTGACATTGTAAGGGGATGTTATATAAGGTTGAATAGTATTCCCTAAAAGCCTTTCCTATTTCGTCTGGACTTTGGGCTACACCCTGCTTTGTAATTATCTTAAGAATTCTTGCTTTAGCTTGTTTCTTTCTTAACTGATTTGTGAGTAATTTATTGGCTCTATTACCAAGGTAATAATTTCTTTGTTTGAATCTTAATAATGTATTATTAGCTCTAGTGGATAAGAATTCCCTAATATCCTTTTTGATTTGTATTATCTCCTTTGAGATTTCTTTAACAGGATTTTCTTTATTGATCAAATTCAATTTATATAGTTTTATGTACATATCTGAGATCTTAATATTTCCCTTTTTCCTTTGTTGGGCATCAATCTTTATTAATTGGCCTCTTAGAACACATTTGAAGGCGCACCATGCATTTGTAGCAGAGGTCTCCCTATTCCAGTTTTCCTTAAAATAATCCTCAGCGGTTTTAGCGATTTCCTCCAGGTTGTCTGTATTTAGTAGGACGCTGTCTCTGATTCTCCATTGAGGTCCCCTTTGTGCATAAGAGCTGTTTATTTCTACCGTTATTGGATCATGGTCCGACCATGCAAAGGTTCCAATTTTTGTAGCGTGAATATCTTTTAAAACCCAATGTGAGGTCAGAACCATGTCCAATCGCGAGTAGGATTGATGACATTGTGAAAAATAAGTATATTTTTTCTCTAGGGGATTCATCATCCGCCATACATCGTAAAGTTTAAATTTTGCCAGGGTTTCTTGAAATGCTTTGGCCTGTGTCTTGCACACTTGATCGATTTTTCTTCCTCTAGGTATCTTTTTGTCCATATCGACGTCTATCACGCAGTTATAATCTCCCATATACAAAGGGGTACCCTGCACATAATCCTGTATTTTATTCAATAAGCAATTTAAATATCCAATCTGTTTTTTATTTGGGGCATAGACATTTAGGATAGAGTATTTTTTATCATTTATGTTACAGACTAGAAATATAAATCTTCCCTCTTCATCCTCCAGTCTATATAGTTCTTCATATTTAACGTTATTAGATATCATGATTAGCACCCCTCTTTTCTTTTTCTTTGATAACGATGAGTGAATAACAATAGGAAAGAACCGATTTCTAAGTCTAAGAGCATCCTCGTCTCTACAATGCGTTTCTTGTAAACAACAACAATCTATCTTCTGTTGTCTTAACATATCCAATAATGTTAGCCTTTTTTGGGGGATGTTGATGCCCTGAATATTCAACGACATAAATTGAATGGTGTCACCCTTCATCTCTTATTTGTTTTTTTGTTTGTTTGATAAAAGGTTCCATATGCCACATATAACAACTTGTACTACTACCATATATACATACATAACTTACAAACATTTGGTGGATTCCCACCTTCAACTTGTTTGTTTGATTTGGGGTGTCTACCCTAGGCATCCCAAAAAAAAAAAACCCCGATTTGAGTTTACGGATGTCCATGAGGCATGTAAGCAATTGGTCTCGGCTCGGAAAAGGAGAGGTAGAGAGAGCGGGGAAGAGAGAAAAAAAAAAAAAAAAAGAGAGGAATTCAACATAATCATTAGCCATAACTATGGAAAATATGGCATATGCTCAGCACCGACATAAACCTTTCCTAGGTTCCTTTCCTTCCCTTTCCCCTTCCCTTCTCTCTCTGTTAATTTAAATGTTTCCATGTAAATCTTTGAGCACCATCTGGTTTATCAATTCCCCACTCCCCTATCTTCCTCTCTCTTCCCCTTCCCCCTCCTGGTGTAATTAAAGAAGGGGAAGAGAGAACAAAAAAAAAAAGGAATCCCGGCAATAATGAAGGTTGTGGATTATATTTACCTTCTTAATTTGTGTCCCTTTATCTCCATTAATATATTAATACATTTTTACAGTGCTTTTATATTTCTAACTGTGATTGTGTTTTGCTTAAAACTTTACATGTGTATTGTCCTACAAACCTTCTTTGAACTATTCCAATTAATTCAGTGGTTAAAATTAAGTAATTCAGTAATTAAAACTTCCCATTTTAAAGCATTAAGAGATTACGAGTGTTATTATTATTTAGTCATAACCATAAAGTGTATAGCGAAGTGTGTACAGCAACAAATAAAGTAGTTAAGAAGGCATTATTTAAATAACTACAGTGCTTTGTATATGTGCCGAGTGTTTAAGTGATTCATATTAATCTTTTAAATGGTTCAAGTGCTTACCAGTTGTGCTCATGCATTACAAAACACTAGCCTAAACTATAAATAATATTAGTGCACATTTAGGTTTCCATTATATTTCCACCTTTCTCTTTTCTCTTAATTTTAGCAGTAGTGGGCCTACTTTGTGCATAACGAGGTAAGGAATGGTCAATTTTCATTCTATTCTGTCAATTCTTGTCCTTTGTTTTGTATTATGCCCAAATTATTCAATTTAGAACGCTGTAATAATGATAGAAAAAGTCGGAAGGGAAAGGGAAAAAAAAAAAAAAAAATCGCTCCCCAGTCCAAATAGTCCATCAGCAGTTACTCAAACATTTAAGGTGTTCTTTATCCATAATTTTGCTTCTTCAGTTGTTCCCACTATATGAGAAGTATCGTTAAACCTAATGTACAGTTTGACCGGAAATCCCCATGTGTATTTAATTGTACGTTCTCTCAGTAGGTCTGTAAGGAATTTGAGTGATTTCCTTCTCTGTCTTGTCTCCATTGATAAGTCTTGAAAGAAGAGTAATTTACCAAATTTTTCCTCTGATGGTGTAAAATTCTTTGCGGCCATAAACACTTTTTGCCTGATTGGGAAGGCGGAGAATCGTACAATAGTATCCCTTACATATTCACTTGGGGAGTTTCAAACTCTAAACAGTCTGTGTGCTCGTTCAATGCCTATTTCGGAGTCATCTTCCTGGATTTTCATAGTCCTGAATAATTCCTGAAGATATTCTATAATTCTGTCTGGTGTTATACTTTCAGGTATTCCTCTTATTCGTATGTTTTTTCTTCTTGCTCGATCTTCAGCGTCCATTATCTTGGTTTCAAGGTTCCCTATTTTTTGTTGCATTGTTTGTTCTTTCTCTTTAATTGTTGTGAGCTCAAATGTTATGTTAGTTATTTCATCTGAGTTTAATTTAGTCTTTTCTCCTAATTTTTCCAACTCCTCCTTAAGTTCTTTAACCCCTTAGTGACCGAGTGCTATGTTGCATTTGACGTGCCTTGAAGACCAGAATTCCATTATTTTTGTCATACGTTTACTGAACTGTGAATTTCTTTCTTTGTGTTCAGTCCACCCACACAAATTATATATCATTTTTTAAAGGACAGATAGGGCTTTCATTTGATACTATTATTTTCATCATATGATATCATTTACTATTAAAAAAATAGAAAATATGATGAAAACATGCCATAAAAAACACTTTTTCCAACTTTGACCTGATTTTTTTTTTTTACACAATTACAAATGGTAAAAAAGACCCCGTCTATATATTTCTACTATTTGTCCTGAGTTTAGTAATATCAATGTTTCCTTGTTTGTCTATGTTTTATTTCACGTAATAGGGCAATAAACAATATTAGTGTTTTTTTTTGTTTTCTAACCATTTTCTTCTACAGTGATTTTTTTAACCCGAACCCTAAATTTACCCCAACTCTAAATTTAATCTAACCCTAAATTGACCCCCACCCCTTAATCTAACCCTTGTAATCATCCGAACCCCCATTTAACCCTAATTATTACCCTATTTGGACCCTAACCCTAGATCTAGGTTCAGTAGATCAAGGGTTAGCTTTTTCCATTTATTTATTTATTTATTTTATTTATTTAATTAATTTTCTATTTTTAACTGTAATACCGCCTAACTGCCTGTAGGGGCAGTCAAGTAGCGGTTTCAGAGCGACGGAAGAGATTTTTTTTTTCTCTCTTCCGTCGCTCTCCTCTGGGCACGCTGTATCGGAGGAGCATGCTCCTCCGATACAGCACACACCCGCGATCACCGGGTGATCGCGGTGCCCAGGAGGGCACAGATTGTGTTGCATGATGCCTCTATCGAGGCATCATGCAACACTTTAACACACATAGGCAGTGATGAGCTTTCACTGCCTATGTGTGTTTGCGCGCATACGATCACATTCGCTGTGATCGTATGCGCGCGGGGGGGTCGAGGGGGGGCTGAAAGCCCTCTCAGAGGCTGCTTCGGATCCGAAGCAGCCTCTGAGAGTAGCTACAGACATGTAGTGTTGCGCTAATGAGCGCAACACTACATGAAAACGGAGGACGTATATATACGTCCTCATGGTCCTTAAGGACCATGCTTTTCAGGACGTATATATACGTCCACATGCATTAAGGGGTTAAAACAGACATTCAGTTGTTCTTTTATCAATGATGATTGCAGGTTTAGACCCTTTTGAAACTCTTCCTTCATTTCCTCTTTGATTATTAGGAATTGAGATGTTATACATTTTAGTATATCTTCTTTTGATATCTGGGTTGTATGTATTTCAGGACTATTCATTGTGGAGTTGTCTAAATCCTGTTCTGTGGATATATTGGAATGGGTATCTGTAGATCTATTAGGATCTGTACTTATAGATTTGTCAGATTTTTCTTGTAGTTTTGCGGGTTGGGGGGAGAAGATTGGTGCCACATTTTTTGAGGACTCATGTCTTCTCTCCCTTTTAGATATCATTTTAGCTTCATTAGATTTTTTTGAGGCCATTTGTAGATTATATTGTACAGATATCCCCTCTTCCTTATTATTTCCCACAGTTTTGATCTTAACTTCTTTGTTAGTTTATATATGAGACCCAGACATAGGCTTAAAGTGAAACCAGTTATTCAAGTTCTAGGTGTCTGTACATTCCGTTTACTGCTTTTAAGATTCACAATGCTCTCAGTCCTTTTCCTTTTCTCTCCTTTTTCCCCTCCCCCTTTGCAAGACGGTGGATATATTTAAGTTGGTTTACTCACTGTTTGCTGATCTCACCAACCGTGTTTGTATATTTTTTCTGACGTCTTGCGTTTGCCCTTTTAGTTGCCTTAGTGTCTGCGTCCCAGGTGCTCCTGGCTTTCCACTTGTTTCACTCGCTTCCCCTTTCTCTCCTCCACTTCTCTATTTCCCCTCTCTCTTAGGGTCGCTATGCGTCCTCTTCGCAACCAGGCTGCAATTTTTCTCCGCTTTGTAACCCGCTCCTTTCCGCTTTGCTCTCTCCGTCACTGCCTTCAGTCCTGCTACTTCGAAACCATGCTTCCGCCTCTGGACATCCTCACGCTCCGCCCCTCAGCGTCTTACATCACGTCCGTCCCGTCTCTTTAACCAGGTTTTTGTTAACTTTTCTTGTGTATCCCCATACAGTCTATCAAAATTTTCTTTCATAGTTGACCTGTAATTCGGAGTAATATAAATTCCCAGATAAGTAAAGCCCCAATTAGTCCAATCAAAAGAGTATTTATTTATCATTCTAAGCCTAAACTTCTTGTTGATGTTAATCATTAATGCCTGTGACTTAGTAAGATTTAATCTATAATTCAACCATTTAGAATACCGATCTACCTCCTGCATAAAGTGCGCTAGTGATTAGACATGTGCAAAACTAAAATTTTCGTTTCGTTTTCATCCATTCGGACGAAAATGTTATTTATTTAGTCTAAAACGAGTTTCGTTCATTACTGCATTCGTTTCAGACGAAATTCGTTCATTATTTTCGTTTCGTTAATTTTAATTCGTTCGTTTTATAGAATACAATGTAATACTATTGGCTTTCTATAAACCGAACAAGAGCCCCATTCATAAGAAATTCTTATGAATGGGGCTCTCGTTCGGTTCATAGAAAGGCAATAGTACTACATGTGTTCTATAAGCCGAAAGTCTATAAACCGAACATTCGGTTTATAGACTTTCGGCTTATGGAATACATGTAATCCTATTGCTATTCTATAAACCGAACGTTCGGTTTATAGAATAGCCATAGGATTACATGCATTACATAAGCCGAAAGTCTATAAACCGAACGTTCGGTTTATAGGCTCTCGGCATTTAACTATACAGAGACAGAGTCTCCATTCATAAAATTATGAATGGAGACTTTGTCTCCGTGTAGTAAAATGCCGACAGCCTATAAACCGAACGTTCGGTTTATAGACTTACGGCTTATGTAATACATGTAATCCTATGGCTATTCTATAAACCGATCGTTCGGTTTATAGAATAGCAATAGGAATACATGTATTCCATAAGCCGACAGCTTATAAAGCGAACGTTCGGTTTATAGGCTGTCGGCTTTTAACTATACGGAGACAAAGTCTCCATTCATAATTTTATGAATGGAGACTCTGTCTCCGTATAGTTAAATGCCCACAGCCTATAAACCGAACGTTCGGTTTATAGGCTGTCGGCTTTTAACTATACGGAGACAAAGTCTCCATTCATAATTTTATGAATTTAGACTCTGTCTCCGTATAGTTAAATGCTATTGTATTCTATAAACCGACTCTATTTCGGCTTATAGAATGCAATAGTACTACGAATGGACGAATGAACAAATGATTTTCGTTTATTAACCATTCGTTCATTCGGCTTTCGTTAGCTTAGCATTTTCGTTCTTCGTTTTTCGGGCGAATGGACGAAAATGCTATTTTCGGACGAAAATGCATTCGTCCGAAAACGAATGCACATGTCTAGTATATATTCACATGCAAATTGCTTTTTTAATAAAAAATTATGATATAAAAAAATTAATTTCTTGTTTTTATTTCCTTTTATGTGACAATGCTGCCTCTCTCTTTCCCTTGCCCCCAGATTTGTCGCTCTCCCCCCCTTAGTGTTGTCTCTCTCTCACCCTCCCTTTTTCTCCCCCCTCGCTCCCCTTGTGTCTGTCTCTTACCCCCTCCCTCCCCTTGTTTCTCTCCCCCCCCTCGTTACTCTGCCCCCCCCCTTGTTATTCTGTCCCCCCCCTCACCTGTTTCTTGCTCCCTGGTGGCTAGTGGGGGCAGCCCGGGGATGTATGACTATATATAGACGGAAGTTTCGGGCAGCATGGAGGATGTCTGCACGATTCGTGCAGACATCCCCCTGCTGCCCGATTCTCCCTGGTGGCTAGCGGGGCAGCGGAGGATGTCTGCCGCCCGGAACGACCGCCAGGACTATTATGAGGAAGCCGGAAGTACCCAGCTTCATCATAGAAGTCCCGGCGGTTGTGCTGGGCGGCAGCAGGGGAGATCTGCGCTCATCGCGCAGACATCCCCTGCTGTTAGAGAGGGGGATCCAGGTCCAGATTATAAGACGACCTCGATTATAAAAGGGGTATTAACACTTCCCTTGCTGATCACAGTTTCTTTTTACTGTGATCCGTTTCCTTCCAAGTTTATGGACCTCATTTAGTTTTTTCAAAATAAATTTTATTTTGTACATTTTTACTATATTACTTATATTCTTTTCATGTATTAATGTAATTACAGTTAACTCCTACAAGCCTGTGCTGTGATTATGACCAGAGCAAACGTTAACCCATTTGTGACGTTGGGACGGTCTATGCCGTCCTGATTTTAAGTCCCTTAAAGTCGTTAGGACGGCATAGTACGTCCTGTGTTAAACAGCTCATATCGCGGCTCGGATCATGCTGCAGGCACTTGCAGCGGGATCCCACCTGTCCGATGAGGCCACTTTAAGTGGCCTCAGTCTGACAGGGGAAATTTAGCTGGTGCTCAAAACGAGCACCAGCTACATTTCTCTAAATCGTGCGTGACGTCCGAAGGGCTTGCAATTTTTAGGCAGGGACCCACAGGGTGATTGGGTCTCTGCCATAGTGTTCCTGGCTAACGATCACCTTGTGATCAGTGGCCAGGAACAAATCGTGACGTTTTGGTGCTTACGTCATTTGGGACGCAAGCACCATGCGTCACAAATGTATTTTTTCAATGTATTTTTTAATACTAAATTCAAATCATTTCATGCTATTGGCAATGCATTCTATAAACCGAAATAGAGTCGGTTTATGGAATACCAATAGCAAAATAGCCAATACACATATATTACATAAACCGACATAATGAACGAATTTCGGTTTATGGAATGTAATGCAATTGGCAATGGCATTCTATAAACCGACTCTATTTCGGTTTATAGTAATGCCATTGCAAATAGCATTACATTATACATTCCATAAACCGAAAGTCTATAAACCGAACGTCGTTCGGTTTATAGACTTTCGGCTTATAGAACAGCAATGGCATTACATGTATTCTATAATCCGAACGTCGTTCGGTTTATAGACTTTCGGCTTATAGAATACTATTGGCTTTCTATAAACCGAACTAGAGTCGATTCCCCATTAAATAAGAAATTCTTATGAATGGGGAGGGACTCTAGATAGGTTTATAGAAAGCCAATAGCATTCTATAAGCCAAAAGTCTTTAAAACGAACGACTTTCGGTTTATAGAATACATGTAATGCTATTGCTGTTCTATAAGCCGAAAGTCTATAAACCGAATGACTTTCACATTTATATGTTTATATGTTAACTATACTGTTGTAGCTGGCAGGCCGTCCTTGGTATTTTCCTCGAAAAAAGCACTAGTTTCCCTTTTCAAGTGTTCAATATTATTCTAGTTTTTCAATAGATTAATATTTAGCCTCCAAGCACTTCTGTTAGTTGTATCTAATGAATCTTGAATTTGTAAAATAACTGCTGAATTATCCGACCAGACTACATCATCTATTTCAGCTTTACTACATCGTTGAACGCCGCACGCTCCTATTAGAAAATAATCTAATCGAGAATATGAGAGGTTTGGTTTTGAAAAATGCATGTACTCGCTTTCTTCGGGGTTTAGAGTACGCCATGCGTCATACAGATTGTTTTTAAAAAGAAAATTTTGAAACTTTTTGGCATTGCGTACAATAAGTTTATCAATTTTTTGACCCTGGGAGAACTTTTTATCCATTTCAGCATCTAAGACGCAATTCAAATCTCCTCCCATTATTATCAGACCCTGTGCCACTCGTTCCATTTTTTCATATACTTTATTCAAAAATGTAATTTGATCTTTATTTTGAGCGTAAGCATTCAACAAGGTATAAACCTGATTATTTAACCTACATACCACAATAATATATCGACTATTTCTATCAATCTCTGTATACATTTCTTCAAATAAAACGTTCTTAGAAACCATAATCACTACACCTCTTTATTTTGTTTTATAATAAGAGTGAATAATAGTAGGGTACATCTTATTTTTCATTATTAATTTTTCCTCCTTCCTGTGGGATTCTTGAATAAGGCCTATATCAATTCGATGGTTCATTAAATATTTAACTAAGATCTGCCTCTTTTGGGGTGTATTGAGACCCTGAACATTCAAGGATAAGAAATTAATCATTTATATTGATTGAAATGCGCAAATAAATTTTTTTGAGTCACATTGTGGCACATCCCCTTACAAATTAATATTATTGACATTAATACAAACATTATACAAAAAACACAAGCCCTTCTCGGGCTAACTATTAGACATGTGCAAAACTAAAATTTTTGTTTCGTTTTCGTCCATTCGGACGAAAATGTTATTTATTTCGTCTAAAACGAATTTCGTTCATTACTGCATTCGTTTCAGACAAAATTTGTTCATTATTTTCGTTTAGTTTTATTCGTTCGTCTTATAGAATGCATGTAATACTATTGGCTTTCTATAAACCGACGAGAGCCCCATTCATAAGAATTTCTTATGAATGGGGCTCTCGTTCGGTTTATAGAAAGGCAATAGTACTACAAGTATTCTATAAGCCGAAAGTCTATAAACCGAAGGACCTTTGGTTTATAGACATTCGGCTTATAGAATACATAGAATTACATGTATTCTATAAACCGAAAGTCTATAAACCGATGGACCTTAGGTTTATAGACTTTCGGCTTATAGAATACGTGTAATACTATTGGCTTTCTATAAACCGAACGAGAGCCCCATTCATAAGAAATTCTTATGAATGGGGACTCCATTCATAAGAATTTGGAGGTGGAAATACTATTGGCTTTCTATAAACCGAATTTGAGTCCACATTCATTAGAAATTCTTATGAATGGGGACTCTAGTTCGGTTTATAGAAAGCCAATAGTATTACATGTATTCTATAAGCCGAAAGTCTATAAACCGAAGGTCGTTCATTATGTCGGTTTATGGAATGTATATGTAATGCTATTGGTATTCTATAAACCAACTCTAATTCGGTTTATAGAATGCCAATAGCACGAATGGACGAATGATTTTCGTTTATTAACCATTCGTTCATTCGTCTTTCGTTAGTTTAGCATTTTCGTTATTCGTTTTTCGGACGAATGGACGAAAATGCTATTTTCGGACACGAAAACGAATGCACATGTCTACTAACTATAGGCAGCACCCAACCCATTATGGGTCTGCATTAACCCTTACAGTGTTCTGCCCTTACTTTATCTGAACACTTAGTGTAGCTCTTATTTTAGAGCTTAGGAACAACGGGGGTATGAGGTGGAAAAAGTAGAAAAGGTAAGAGGAGAAGAAGTAAAGAGGGGATAAAAAGGATTACAAAGAACACTGAGAAATGAGGGAAGGAAGGAGGATGAAGAGGAAAGGAAAAAGAGAAAATCACAGCAGGGACAGTTACAACCAAATAACTTAAATATGAAACAAGAAAGAAAAGGGGAAAAGTATTCCCATTTCTTATGGGTGATTCGTATATGGTTATTCTTATATGGTTATGCCTTTAAATTATTATTATGTGCTTTCAGTCACTGTAATTACTGTAATTCAAAATTTCAGCTAAATATCTTATTCTGAGAAGGGGGAATAAAAAGAGCATACTTTCTAAGGCATTAAAGTGATTCTATTCATATATAATACCAGTTGTGACTAGTTATCTTATATGTGATATATTCATTCAGGTTTATCTTATAAAAAAAAGAATATCTTACATGTGTATTATGACATTAAACCTTAATCTCTAAAACTAACCCTCTACAATTTTTCTTGACTCATATATATATCTCATTTTATACTTGTGAAAAAAAAAGGAAAAAAAATGTTCTTTATAAAGCCTTAAAGTGATTTGGTTCATATATGAATCCAATTATGATTATTTATCTTATATGTGGCCTGTACATTCAAGTTTATCTTATAAAAAATATATATATATCTTACATGTGTAATGTAACATTAAACCTTAAGCTCTAAAGCTAACCCTCTACAATTTTTCTTTACTCATTTATGTCTCATTTTATACTTGTGAAAAAAAAAACCCAAACCTGGTCATGTTATCTGTCTCCTCACCCACTCCTCCCCCCCCCTCCCCCCACCTCCCTCATCCCGATATTACATTAATTTTTTTGTTTCTACATTATCCCCTTCTACACATAAAATATTACCTTCCCGGGCATAAAAGAAAACATATATACTTTTACATATTGTCCCTGCTTCTCGGCTATCTCCCCACCAGATTCTCTGTTCTCCGCGACCCGTCCTCTGCCTCCCGAACTAGCCCTTATTCAAGCCTTTTCCGTCCAACCATTCTTAGGCTCTTTCTACTGAGGTGAATATAATTTTAGAAAATTCATAGTTAACTACCAACTTTGCAGGGAATCCCCAGTTATATTTTACATTTTCCCTTCTCAAAATCTTAATGACCTCCATGAATGATTTTCTGAATAGCTTCGTATGTTTGGACAGATCAAGATAGCATGTTAGATGCTGATATTTCTCTGGAATTGTGGCCTGCTCCCTAAAGGCATTTACAAAGGCTATACGACATAAAGTCTAATAATCACGTCTATTGGAATGTCTGGCGAAATACCTTTGGGCTTTGGAATTCTATTAGCTCTCTCAAATAAAATGTAATCTTTTTTTTTGCCTGATATTTAAGGTATCAGATAGCTCTGTAAGATATTCTTCCAGCCCTTCTTGCATAATATCTTCCTTTATTCCCCTGATCCTTAGATTAATTTTCCTATATATACAACAAGGTAGTGGGAAAAAGACTTGACGCATTTCGCGTGACTAGCACGCTTAATCATGTCTTCTGCAGAGTCGGTTTTTAAATCCAGCTAGCGATATTTGATTCATTCTGTTGGATTCTTTTACCACAAGTTTCTACATCATTCTTGATTTCTTTTATGGATAGTTTAATACTGCTTAAATAGCAGAAACTGTGTTTCAAGGCACTTTTTTAGCAGGTCAACCGTGAGAACTTGTGAGTCTGCATCTCCTGATATATCCATTTGGGAACCTGCTAGCTCTATTCCGCCTTTGATTACCGACCCCTCCATCTCATCTCGCGATTGGTCCAGTGAAATGTTGGCCGGAGTAAACATAGATGGAATTTTTTTTATTTTTATCCTTCTTTTTGTTCTTTTAGCTCTGTAGCTTTAATATCTTTCTTTTTTATCGGATTTTTAGCTTCTCCCTTTTTGGTTGAAGCCATCTTTCTGTCCTGCTGCCCTTTATAAACTTACTTTACCCAACTTCCTTATATTCTCTTCCTTATACACTTTTACTGTGTTGATTCCCTTTTCTGTATTTAAATGTTTCTATCATATCCCCCCTGTTACGTCTTTCCTCCTAAGCTATACATGTTAAGATGCTTTAACCTTTCCTGGTAAGTTTTATCCTTCAACCCATGTACCAGTTTAGCAGCCCTTCTCTGAACTCTGTCCAAAGTATCAATATCTTTCTGTAGATACGGTCTCCAGTACTGCGTACAATACTCTGTGAGATCTCAGCAGTGCTCTGTACAATGGCATGAGCACTTCCCTCTTCCTACTGCTAATACCTCTCCCTATGCAACCAAGCATTCTGCTAGCTTTTCCTGCTGCTCTATTACATTGCATACCTACCTCTGAAATTATTACTCCTAAATCCCTTTGCTCAGATGTTGAGGTTAGGATTAGTGTTGAGCGAACCCGAACCGCACAGTTTGGGTTCCTACCAAAATTTACGGTTTTTGGACCCCGGACCCGAACACGGACATTTCACTGTATGTCCAGGTTGGAGTTCGGGGTTCAGCGATTTAATGGCATGTTTTGAAAGGCTGCAGGGCAGCCAATCAACAAGCGTTTGACTCGTTTGCCCTTAGAAGCCATCACAGCCATGCCTACTAATGGCATGGCTGTGATTGGCCAGTGCAGCATGTGACCCAGCCTCTATATATAAGCTGGAGTCATGTACACGCACATCACATGAGCTCTTCTTAGTGTAGGGAGAGGATGCTGCAGCTGTGAGGGACAGATTTTAAAAAATTCTGGTGTTGAATCTGCAAACTACAGCGATTATTTAAACTACAGTGATTATTCAAATTACCATGATTATTTTAGTGGGTGCTATACTACATATTTGTACCCTGCCCTGAGCCCAGTGTCACAGAGTGTGCAGTGCACTTGCAGCTGCATGTGTGCCAGGCACAAGACTTTAATCCTGTTCTGTTATCTCAGTGGGCAACATCCAGGCATTTTTAAATACTGCAAGTTGTTGGTGTTAAATATTACATTTGCGTCCAGCACTTCATATCTGAGAGTCAAATAGAACCGTCAAATACTGGGCTTACAGCGCACTTTGAAAAATTCTAAGAGTTTTGGGTGGTAAATAGTACATTTGCATCTTGCGGTGCACTTCATATGTGAGAGTCAAATAGAACAGTCCAATACTGTGCTTACAGTGCACTTTGAAAAATTCTATTTGTTTTGGGTGCTAAATAGTACATTTGCGTCTTGCGGTACATTTCATTCAGTCCAATAAACAAAAAAACTAAAAAAAATTGCCCTTTATGCCTTGGAGGTGCTGGCCTGCCCTGCAGCCAGTGTATTGTCTGAACATGTGTTTAGCACGGCAGGGGGCGTTATCACAGACAAGCGCAGCCACCTGTCCACAGCCAACGTGGACAAGCTCACGTTTATTAAGATGAACCAGGCATGGATCCCACCAGACTTCTCTTTACCTTGTGCAGAATAGACATTTATACCAGCCTCACCCAGTCATTGTTATACTCAAGTGCACTTATTCTTTGTTTTCTGTTGTTATATGTCCCAATATTTTGGGGGCTACCCCAATTTAAAAAAAACAAATAAAAAACAGTGTTGGCTACCTACTCCTCCTGCTCCTCCAGCGCCACTTCCACCTTCACCGCCACGGTCACCGCCTCCTCAACCTATGGGTCACTTAGTATAAACTGAAAGAGAATACCCTGCACTCCAACCGTCTCTCAAATGGATAATTCTGTTGATCCTCCTGGCAGCCATGCTTTAGATTTAGATTTATATTCTTCCAAAGCTAAAATCAAAGATTCCATCTAGTGCTATTTTATGGCTCAGCTGTATTTGTAATTTGTATGTATTTTATGTTATTTTAAGTTATTTCCCTATCCACATTTGCTTGCAGGGCACTTGTCCTCCTCTTACCCACATTTTACTTCATTTTGCAGCCCTTTTCAGGACTTTTTTAGAGGCATTTTAGTGGCCAAACATTCGTGTCCCCATTGACTTCAATAGGGTTCGGGGTCAAGTTCGAGCACGGACCCGGACATTTTTTCGAAGTTCGGCCGAACCTGCCGAACCCGAACATCCAGTTGTCCGCTGAACTCTAGTTAGGACTGTACCAAATATTCTATGTTCTGCTTTTGGGTTTTTATGCCGAAGGTGCATAATCTTGCACTTGTCCACATTACACTTTTTCTAGTTTAGCTAAATGATTTGCCATTTGGCTTATCTCTGCATGCACATCAACCCTGCTGTAAATCTTTGTGTCCTCTGAAATAATTAATGCTATATCCCAGTATCAAATATTCTATAGTGTGCCCCTGAGTTTTTACACCCAACAGACTCCTACACAGACAGAAATGCATGCACATATAGACACTCAAAGACTATTACACTCAAATCCAGACAGATACATACATACAAACATACACACATATATTCCTCCCCCTTCCCTTCAAAAGCCTTATCCCTAGTGGTATAGTAGGATGAATCAGACCACAATCTGATGTCCTTCACTGTGCAGCACGCTATGTAACCAGGTCACATTACATTGGATATGATTATACTCTGGTGTGCTGTGTCAGCTCACACCCCAGAGGGATTCCAATTCCTTTCTATCGGGCCGCAGCTGCAACATGACAATACATAATAGGTAAGTACCAGAACCACTATTTTCATACAAAAAGTTATCCAAAGGTATCCAGTGCTCATATTCGGTTGAGGGGAGGGGATGTCAAGGATAACATGGGTAAGCTGTTTCGGAACAAATATGATACAGAAAAGGTATCTGAGAAAATGGATGGCACAAAAAAAGCTGTTTGGGGACAGATATGGCACTGGCAAACTGGGGGACTCATTTGAAAGCTTTTTGAGGGGGCTGCTAAGTTTATGGCATGTTATGCAAAATGTTTGCTTAAGAGAATATCACACTCATTGGCATGATATTCAAAGTTTATGTATTTATTGCCCATTGGTATCATATACAAAGTGTATGCAATTACTGCTCATTGGCATTACATACAAAGTTTGTGCATTTACTGCTCATTGGCATTATATACAAAGTGTATTCATTTGCTGCTCATTAACATTATATACAAAGTGTATGCATTTACTGCTCATTAGCAGGATACACAACGTTTATGGATTTGCTACTTATTGGCATCATGTACAACATTAATTTATACATATCACTCTGTTCAGAAGAGTGCAGTGCTAGAAACAGCTGGGATACTACTGGGTCAGAGTGTGAGGGGGCGTAGCTTTCTCCCACACGCAAGGGGAGAATGCCCCGCCCCCTCATGCTCTGCCCTGTTGGAGCACCGGGTGTCAGTGACATCCTGGTGCACACTTTGTTGTAGCGGCTCAGAGGTGCAGCTACCGCTGCCACTCTCAAGCTCACCTCTCTGGCTGGCTGGCTGGCCGTTTGTTGGACGCCCGTGCTATAACAGTACATGCTGTTTTTATTACTCACTTGTGCACAATGCCTAACCAGGACTCTGCTCTTTCCTAACAGTATGAGGAACGGATTCTTAAGAAAATCAGACGCAAAATCCGAAACAAGCAATCAGCCCAGGAGAGTCGAAAAAAGAAGAAAGAGTATATGGATAGCTTAGAGAACAGGTATACATGTTCAGCAACAACGTCTCATTTTAACATTGCTCTATTTCTCTCAAATGTTTTTATCATATATTTTTTCCACAAAATTTCCATGTTGTTTCCTTTCAAACAAGACAAAAAAGAAAAATGTTAACTCTAATCAGGGTTACCATAGAGGTCTGCTTTTACTCAAAAAGAATATAGAATATATAAATATGCATAGGATTTACCTCTTCTGGTATTCCATTAGTCACTACCAGCCATAGGGCACTGATAGTGGGTGTTTGGACAGCTTTTACACTTAAGACTGCTTTCATTACATGACAAAATTGTTCACCATAGCATGACTATACACTATGCAGCAGCAGCATTTTAGTTATTTTTGGTAATAGGCAACAGTAGTAATTTTGCCAAATTTACCCTGAATAGTGACCTTCTTTCGGATGTCGCATTAGTTTTTTCTCCTTGGGCCACAAATCTGTTGCTGAACAAGTGGTTTACTATTTTTTCACCATGGTGATTAGTTGCTTTAAGCCTCTGTCAGCTGATTTGTAATAAGTCAGCAAAGCCCATTAGGATTGCATCCACAGCTTGAATAACCACTCTCAGCAATACTGATTGTTGGGTCACCAATAAGTAGTGAGATTTTTTATCACCATTAAATCTGGTCCAGTTATTCTTTTTTATTACCTAACAGGCTGTGATGGGTGTTATTTGTCAATAAGCTGGTTCCAGTTATTTCCTTTGACCAGAAACATATGATAACTTCCCATTTGTTAACTCTATAGTGTACTTCTTGGTATAGGCCACACAGGGGTGGATCCAGAGTCTAATCTTGGCAGCGGCACTGCACATGTCTGTCTGTCTTTCCTCTCCTCATGTCCGTTTGACTTTTTCAAATCTTCCTCTTCTGTCATTCTCCTCTCCATTCCTATGTCTGTCGCTCTCCTCTCCTTTCCCATGTCTGTTGATATTTTCTCTTCCATCCTGTCTCTCTCTCCTCTTCTGTCCCATGTCTGTCTCTCTCTCTCCTCTTCTGTCCCATGTCTTTCTCTTTCTCCTCTTCCTATATCTGTATTTCTTCCGTCCCATGTCTGTGTTTCGTCCATCTCATGTCAGTATCTCTTCCGTACAATATCTGTGTCGCTGCCGTCCCAAGTCTGTGTCTCTTCTGTTCCATGTATGTAGCTCTTCCTTTCCCATGTCTGTGTCTCTCCTCTCCCTTCCCTTGTCTTCTCTATAATCTCCCTTCCCTTCTCTGTCTTTATAATCTCCCTTCCCTTGCCTGTCTCTATAATCTTCCTTCCCATGTCTATCTCTATAATGTCCCTTCACATGTCTGTCTTTCTCTCTTCCTTCTCATGTCTGTCTCTTTAATCTCCTTCCCATGTCTGTGTCTCCTCTACCTCCTATGAAAGTCTCTCTCCTCTTTACCCATGTCTGTCTCTCTCCTCCTCTCTCATGCTGTGTTCTCTCCTCTGCCCCATCAGTGTCCCCCCCACCTGTCAGTATTTTCTCCCCCACCTGTCAGTGTTCTCTCCCCCACCTGTCAGTGTTAGAAGAGCCTATGTAGTACTTTAATACATTACAGTACAAAGAAAGTAATCCCTAAAAAAATGCAGACAGCAAAAACGTGCAAGATTTCTGCTTATACAGTGATCAATGGCAGGGAAGGGGTTAATATACAAGAAATGGCTTTCATAAAATCTGAACATTTTATAAAATTGTATTTTAACACTAATACTGAGCTGTCTCTTTCCCTCACAAAAATGTAAGTGAGGAGAGGGAGGTAGATCCAAATTGATCAGAACAATATTCCCAAATATTGATCTGACCAGGTGAATGGTGATGCTCATCTGAGCAATCACAAAACTCCTTTGCCACTAATTCACTGTTACTGATCGCTATACATGCACTCAAACAGCTTAAAAAACTCACAAATATTTTTACTTTACACATAACCCCCTAGCGAGTGTAATTAATCACTAGAAGGTGTAAAAAAATAGTCCAAAAATATGCAGACATCAAACATTTTCTATGCCATCAATATAATTGCATAAGCAGTGATATACAGCAAGGAAGGGGTTAATAACTTTTATAAGAACCTTTGTAGTACTGTAATAAATTACTATACTAAAAAATTAACCCCTTAAAAATGCACAAACTGTGAACAAATGTGCAAAATGTGCTGACATGCAAGATCACTGCTTATGCATGATCAATGGCAGGGAATGGGTTAAATGCAGGGAATGGATTACAGCTAAACACAAACACCCTAGAAATGTCAAAACAGCCATTGTCACCAAGGGAAAGTCAAGGTGAAAATGTCTTGTCACTAAGGGGTTAATGTTGCTGACTGCCTCGACTTGCTATGCAGTCAGACAGGTAACGTTCTCCTGGCTGACTTGCCCATCAGATTGCATAACAGTGAAAATTTCAAAATAAACTTTTCCACAGCTGTAGAATACCGTGGTGGCATGCTTTACACCAGTTGATCAGCAGCATGGCACTGTGAGTGCTTGTATACACCCATTCCATGAAGTTCCCACTGCACCATTTTTGTGCTGATATCAATGTCAGTGAAAGTTTGGAACTCTTCAGCTATTGAATCAGCAGAGCATTGGCGACTTTTTTTTTTAAACACCATGCGCCTTAGAATTCGGTGACCCCACTCTGCAACTTTACGTGGTCTTCCACTTCATGGCTGAGCTGCTGCTGTTCCTAAATGTTTGCACTTTCAAATAATACCAATTAAAGGTGACCGTGGAATATCTAGATGGGAAGAAATTTAATGAACTAACTTATTGTAAAGGTGGCATCCTGTCACAGTACCATGCTTTAATTCACTGTACTTTTTAGAAAGACTCATTTTTTCACAAATGTTTGTAAATACAGACTGAATGTACAGATGCTTACAAGCTGAAGATATTCTAAATGAACTGCTGCTGCCACATGGTGGGGACCTGCATTATGCATACTTCTTTCCCCTTTTTGTCTTGCACTGCAAAGGCAGTGTGATGCTTTGGGTAATGTTCTTCTGGGAAACCTCAGGTCCTGCCAGCCAAGTGGATTGTGGATACTACTTTGACACATACCACCTACCTAAGCATTGTTGCAGACCATGTACACCCTTTCATGGAAAAAGTATTCCCTAATGGCACCGGCCTCTTTACAGGCAAAATCATCCCAGTGTTGTTTTTAGAAATCCAAAACCAAAGTCATTTCTTGAAGTCCCCCTTAATGGAGGGTGCATCATTAAGTTACAATAGTGCCTCTGGAGGACAATAGTTGCCCCTCGTAACTTCAGTTGAAATCTCCACAGACTGAGCTGCTGCAGTGTTTTGTGTGGGTAATCACAGGAGAAGCCTGTTGAGGCCTAAGTGTTCTGCCAATAAAGTCCCGATATGAAGGTTTTGCATATTCTGCAGCTTCTTCCCATTCAAAGATCTCTTGCCCATTTTCTTTTCTCATGTTGTCAAGTAGTATTCTTGAGTTGAGTCAAGATCAGCCATCTAATTAAGGACATCTAATTAATTCAATTCAATATTCCCTATCTTCCATGGTGGAGTATGAGCATCGATATGATCTTCACTTGGGCAACAACCACATATCTACAGAATAGTAGTATGAAGTAATTAATTATTACTCAGCGGGCTTTCAGTTCTTCAATCACAGTTATGTTTAGAGTGCTGTGAACAAGAATTCTGATGTTTATTGGCAACTTCATTTGTGACAAAAATAGTATTTATACACTCAATATTCAAATCTAACTGTCATCAACTAAAAACCTACATGTTTAGGCCTGGCATATTCACTAAATGCATCTGCTCATACATATTAGTTGATATTTATGCAAAAGACCACTAAATGGATATCAATACATTTGGCTAAATGGACCATATCTGTCACAGTTGTGATGTGATAAAATGGTAGACCTTGACTTCGTACCACTTAACCTAATCAATTGGTTGATCAGTGCAATTAGCCTGAGAATTTTACTGACAAATATTTTACATAAAAAGGTGAACACAAAGATAGTGCCTAGTATTGGTGCTATCCCCATGTGCACCTATGTAGAACACAGACTCCGAAAAGATGGTACTTTGCCTATTCCTGGTATTTTGTCAAACACTTAACATATGAAATATTGAATGATGCTGCAAATGTGCTATGCTGATGAGATCAAAAATATTTTTGCAATATGCACATTTACTGATGTATTCACTTTTTCAGAATGTCAGCTTGTGCAGCTCAAAATCAGGAGCTACAGCGAAAAGTCTTGCGACTGGAGAAACATAACATGTGAGTGAGGAGGTGATTGAAAGAAAAGATTTTGAGAAAAGACGTGTTGTATTATTGAAATATTTGGTCCTACAATTTTTTCTCTCTGGTGTGGCCTCTTTTGCAAGCTTACTAGGGAACGTGGGCCACCTCTTCTTGATCAGAATCACTTAAAAATTGCAGATGGGTTAATTTATGAGTGTTCAGTTGTTACAGCCCCTTAAGTGTCTTCTGACCTTAAGTGTCTTCTGTACCTGGATTCTGCATTTCCATGCATTTTGAGCTTTCATGCCAACACTCCTACCCAGGGGCCTGCACCTCTGTCTTCTTGGGTCAGTGGTGTTTTGAAAGACAGTGTCACAATATAGAAACATAGAATGTGTCGGCAGATAAGAACCATTCGGTCCATCTAGTCTGGCCAATTTTTATTTTTAGTACTTTTTTTAGCCCCCCATTCCCGGTCTTATAGCTAGGATAGCCTTGTGTCTATCCCACGCATGCTTAAAATCCTTGACTGTGTTTACCTCTACCACTTCTGCTGGAAGGATATTCCATACATCGACTACCCTCTCAGTAAAGTAATACTTCCTGATATTACTTTTAAATCGTTGCGCCTCTAATTTAAGACTATGTCCTCTAGTTGTGGTAGTTTTTCTTCTTTTAAATATACTCTCTTCCTTTACTGTGTTGATTCCCTTTATGTATTTAAATGTTTCTATCATATCCCCCCTGTTACGTCTTTCCTCCAAGATATACATGTTAAGATGCTTTAACCTTTGCTGGTAAGTTTTATCCTTCAACCCATGAACCAGTTTAGTAGCCCTTCTCTGAACTCTCTCCAAAGTATCAATATCCTTCTGGAGATATGGTCTCCAGTACTGCGTACAATACTCCAAGTGAGGTCTCACCAGTGCTCTGTACAATGGCATGAGCACTTCCCTCTTCCTACTGCTAATACCTCTCCCTATGCAACCAAGCATTCTGCTAGCATTTCCTGCTGCTCTATTGCATTGCCTACCTACCTTCAAGTCCTCTGAAATTATTACTCCTAAATCTCTTTCCTCAGATGTTGAGGTTAGGACTGTACCAAATAGTCTATATTCTGCTTTTGGGTTTTTAGGCCCAAGGTGCATCATCTTGCACTTGTCCACATTAAATGTCAGTTGCCACTGCTCTGACCATTTTTCTAGTTTGGCTAAATCATTTGCCATTTGGCTTATCCCTCCATGAATATCAACCCTGCTGCAAATCTTTGAATCATCAGCAAAAGACATACTTTGCCAACAAGACCTTCTGCAAAATCGCTAATAAAAATATTAAAGAGAATGGGTCCAAGTACAGATCCCTGAGGTACCCCACTAGTAACAAGACCTTGCATCGAATATACCCCATTGCCAACAACCCTCTGTTGCCTGTCACTCAGCCATTGTCTAATCCATTCAACAATATTGAAATCCAAACTTAAAGATTTCAGTTTATTGATAAGCCGTCTATGTGCGACAGTGTCAAAAGCCTTACTGAAATCTAGGTAAACAATGTCTACTGCACCACCCTGATCTATTATTTTAGTCACCCAATCAAAAAAATCAATAAGATTAGTTTGACATGATCTCCCTGAAGTAAACCCATGCTGTCTCTGATCTTGAAATCCAAGCGACTTTAGATGTTCAACAATCCTATTCTTTAACAAGGTTTCCATTATTTCCCCCACTACTGAAGTAAGACTTACTGGTCTATAGTTGCCCGCCTCCTCCCTACTACCTTTCTTGTGAATGGGCACAACATTAGCTAATTTCCAATCTTCTGGAACTACTCCCGTTAACAATGGAGTAGAATATAGATTCAGGTATATTTAATTAGCTTCAAACAGGATAGAACTATAACTGTAAACCCATTTGAGCAACATGAGAAGGATTGTACAAAGCTTAAATGTAGAGTTATAATTATGCTAAACCAGTGTAACGCACATGGTCCAGGATGGTAAAGGGACCCTGAGCGCCCATCAGGAGCTACAGTGCAGGGTGGAGACAAAGGTCCCGGTGCTGGGTAACTGCAATCTCTTTGAGGTTTGGGACCCCACGTTTTTACAGCACAACCAGGCCCTGTGGAGCAGCTGCTGCATCCAGGTACCAGGGCTTAAAAGGAAATTAACTAAGTGATAGCTAAGCAGAGCTATAACAGAAAAGGAACCGAGGAATAGCAGAACTAAAATACAGAATGCAGGGCTACAGGACAGAGGGTAAACATAAGCAAGAAAGCAGAAACCAAACTGAGGATAAGCGATACAAGGCACATGGTGAAGGGACACAAAAGGCACATATAAAAGGAACAAACATAAATACAGGAACTAGCCTAATACTAAAGATGGCAAAGATGGGGGTTTGGTTCAAACAAATTGGCCAATTTAGATATTAGCTTGCCAACCACGTCAAGGTACCCCACATTAGACAAGTCCCTAACTAAAACATAATATTAGCAAAGCTAAAACAAATAGAATCTAAGACAAGACATGTGCAAAACTAAAATTTTCGTTTCGTTTTCGTCCATTCGGACTAAAATGTTATTTATTTCGTCTAAAAGGAATTTCGTTCATTACTGCATTCGTTTCAGACGAAATTCGTTCATTATTTTCGTTTCGTTTTATTCATTCGTACGAATCAATTGACCTACCCATTCCATAAACCGAAAGTCTATAAACCAAACTTCATTCAGTTTATAGACTTGCGGCTTACGGAATACATGTAATGCTATTGGCTTTCTATAAACCGAACTAGAGTCCCCATTCATAAGAATTTCTTATGAATGGGGACTCTAGTTCGGTTTATAGAAAGCCAATAGTATTACATGTATTCTATAAGCCGAAAGTCTATAAACCAAAGGTCGTTCGGTTTATAGACTTTCGGTTTATAGAATACATGTAATTCTATGAATTCTATAAACCGAAAGTCTATAAACCGAACGACCTTTGGTTTTTAGACTTTCGGGTTATAGAATACATGTAATACTATTGGCTTTCTATAAACCGAACTAGAGTCCCCATTCATAAGAAATTTATATAATTTAACATAATTTGTAAATCTATAGAATTATATAAGTAGAACCTATTTGAAGGTTCAAGACCAAAAGAGTGCGAAAAATTGACCATCCATATTCTATTGGCATCCAAGTTGGAAGTGGCAAGGAACTGGAACTCCACGTCGGTTCCGACTTGGCTCCAGGTGAAAGAACAACTCAGACACCAACTAACAATGGAAGCCGGAATTGAATGGCAATTTGGCACAAGGGCTAAGAAAAATTCTAAATGGGCAGAATGGTTAATAACTTTAAAGACGGAAATATAGGATCCCGAACACACGACATACGGGCTCTTCTCTATATTTTTCGTTCCTGGGGGGACACCGCTGCGTGGTCGCGTCTTTCTTTTCTTTTCTTTTTCTCTCTCTCTCTCTTCTTTCTTGGTTTGTTTCCCTTTTTTTTTTTTCCTTTCTATCCTGGTTGGGTGCACCAACCCCTTAATTGAATTTATAGACCCAAAAACACTGGACTTAATCGGGGGGCGGGGTATCCCACAGGGGAGGTAGGAGCAACAGGTCACTACTCAATATGCAAATAGGCATTAGAAGTAGGTCGGTCGGGGGGGGGAGAGGGGGGGGTTTGAACAAAATAGTGATAGAATATAGAGGTAAGGGGAAGATGGGATGGGGAATTAAGCAGGAAACAGAGTCAGACAAACGATATATGTTGACCAAAAGATGCAATGTGAAGTGACCTAATTGGTGAAACCATGACCAAATGATAAGGAACACTGGTAAATTGTCTGATGGCTAAAGAAAAAAAAAAAGAAAAGGGGAAAAAAGGAAGGAAAAAAAAAAAAAAAAAAATTATAGTGTTTCTATGTGAACACTGTGCCATTTGGATAAACCTCACCTCTATAGTCCTGCTGCACACACATGGTTTGCATTTGCAATCGCTAACATAGCTATTGCATTGGAAAAATTCACACGCCAAACTGAACACCAGCAGCAATTCTTAAATGGGATTGCCCCTTTAAAACACAAAGGTATGAAAGAAGTATGAAAAGTCTACTCTGTGTCATAATTACAAAATAATAACAATATAACCTGAAAATTAAGATTTTCCTCTGTAACTTTTCAATAATTCCACAAGTATGTAAGACATGGCATTTATAAAAAAAAAAAAAAAAAAGAAGAGGTGCATAGTGCAGAACTGATCCAAAGTATATATTATTATAGCAATATATTTGTAATTCACTCACACATAAGATGAGCTATATAATGGATTAAATTCCACCACTTGACCAAACTGAATGTAAGTAAGGAAAGGTACTCAAAAAACAATGATGATAATAGGAATGTAGAATACAATTATTAACACAAACATGTATTGCACACGCATATGATGAAGACTTTCAACACAGATCACAATCCCATATGAACATGTAGGAAATGAATGCCAGACATTTTGGGTCTGGACTGCCTTTTATGGGCTGAAATAGTCCAACCTGTTACAGGAGGTAATCTCCATACAAGTGATCATAAAAATGTGTGCTTAGTAGCCTTCCCTATGATATATTTCACTCGGCTCTCCATAAAATTGAAGGGTATCTCCTGATACGTTGCGTAGAGAGTACGTTCATATCTCACTGTCAAGATCGAAAACAGGCCAAAGCATACATGAGGTTAAAGAAACACTCCTCACCACAAGACAACTGGGTTCCAGCTTGCTGAGGAGAAAAGCAGTCTGTTCAGGTCACAGGTAGGTGTTTACTCGGGTGCTCAAATCATTGCTGACAAAAGAAATCATGTGAAATGAAGATCAGTGAGCACTCCAAGATTCTTGCTTACACCAATGTGTAAAATTAATTATAATGAATATCACATCCAAAAAACAACACATGAAACGGTGAGAATAAACTTACTTTACGCATTTCGTGTTGAATTGTGCGTTGAATCTTAATCATAAAACACAATTGAGGTTGCTGTGTCCTTAGTGCAAAGAGTTATTGCTTGACTTGAAACTATTCTGGACCTTTTTTCCCCTTTTATATCACATGTGTAAAATACTTACAATATAAAGGAAAGGTTCCATATAAAACTCCAGGGCCAGAATAGAGGCAATTATCCTGACCGAATCACTGCCTCCATGATGATCCATTGACAATAATTTCTTGTCTTCCCCTCTCCAGGTCTCTTCTGGAACAGCTCCGTAAACTACAAACTCTGGTATCCAGTTCTGCAGGAAAAGCAGCTCAAACGGGTACTTGTGTTGCCGTAAGTGTATTCATTTGATTTATCAATCAACCATAATGCACCATCTCTTACTTCTCTCAAGATGCACCATCTCTTACTTCTCTCAAGCTCCCTTCATCTTGTCATATCATCACCTTCTAACCACACCCTACCTCAAGCTACTACCACAAAACATTTTCCCCTGTCGTGTACTCAGGGTTCGTGGACCCTGGGCCCGACATCCCCATTTGATAAGACTGCTATCAAACTCCATCCTCCTTCTTCTCACAATGACACTAAAATCTACTCTCCCTTCCTTTCCATGCGTCTTATCCAACCTATTCGTTCCATTCATCTCATGTCCAATGGAAACAGTAACCTCTTACAACAGCATGCTTGCCTAAGCCCTTGACAACATTACTGCTGATCATGGGCATCCGCAGGATTGTTTCCAAGAGGAACAAACCAGCCAAATGGATGAATGAGATGTGTATTCCACAGCAGCTGTGGAGAGGAAGCATAAACAGAAACAGGCCATTCCAAGGTTAAGGAAGTCAGAGTGAATGGGAGAGAGACCAATAGGATGATAGGAGGGATATAAGGGAAGCTGGCCAGTAGGGTGAAAGACAGACAGTTAGTGGTCAGTGGGATGAATGAAATCCATGGTAGTTGGAAGACGCTAAAAGAACTTGGGCAATACCAAAATGAAAGGTTGTGAGTGAGGTGAGGGAAAGAATAAAATAAATAATAATTTAAAATAATAATTTAAAACCAGTAGTAAAAATGGTTTTTAGAGAGCAGACCAAACCACTCTAACAGGAGGTATATAGAATTAAATAAAAGCTTTTTGCTTAAATTCTGTCTGGTAGGTGTTTTTCTATGATCTCTATGTCTAGTTAACCTAACCTAAACAGCCTACTTCTTCTCCCTCCCATTCTGCAGGTCCAATTTCCAGGGGGGGGGGGCATGTTCCCTCTCTTGCCCCCCTCCCTCTGGACACCCATGTCTCTTCTCAACATTTAACACCCTCCTCTGCCCCCACTCTGCTCCCCGCCTATGGCCCATGACCATGCTTCAACATTGTAAAACCATACACTGGCTTCCCATCGGGTGTAGAATAAAATTCAAACTACAAAAGCCCTCAGCTCTTTGGACCCTAAATCTGAGGGATACAATGTAGAAACATTGTATTCCTCATTAACTGACACAACCCTCTTGCATTACACGTCACCTTTTTCCATTTACGCCTGTGAGACTTTAGCCACGCTGCCCGTGTCTTTGATAGCCACATCAACAGAGCAGCCAGCTCTCTTTCCTCACTTTCATTTCTCAAGTCCCTCAAAACTTACCTATTACTGTTACTACCATCAGCTTTCCCTTTGACCTCTTTATTCACCTTATGCCACCTGGCACCCCACTCATTCTAATTGTTAACCTTGCAAGCTCTACCTCTCTTCATTATAAATTAATTAAGGGCTCTCTTCATTGCAATTTTTTTTTTATCAGTCTGTGTCTGTTTCTGCAATGTAGTTTGTAGTTCTCGTCTATGCTCTGTACCAAGTGCTGCATGAATTGTAGGCGCTATGTAAATTAATGTTAATGTAAAGCAGGGGAAGAGAACGTCCGGCCATATGTGGTGCACAAAATCATTTGGTCTGGACCCCTTTAAAAAAATGCAAATAAAACAAACAAACAAATGCTTGCCTGCAGAGACTCTGGCTGGGAAAATCAAGAGATCTCCCCTCACCAGCCTCTCTGCGGCGAGCAGGCAGCTGGATTGTCTGTGCAGTAGCAGCAATATGGGTGATGGGGCATATCCTGGTGTGCAGGAGTATGTCCTGGATGTGCAATGTGGGTGATGGAGCCTATCCAGGGGTATAGCGGTTAGTCCTGGATGTGCAACATTATCAATACCATCTAACATCACACTTCTCACCAAAGAGAAGCAGTTCCAGGTATCACATTAGGGGTGAGTTAATTAAGTGTTTGACCAAATGTAGCAGGCTAATTTTTAAGTTGATAATTTTATATGGCCTTGGAATGATTTTATAAATATCCAAATGGCCCTTGAAAGATAAAACGTTCCTCACCTCTGAAGAAATGTAATGCAATGTAACCATCCAAACCAATTTTCTTTGACATCTTTTCTTGCTCCCATCTATGCAATATACTCTTTCTCATGGTTAGGTCATTAATGCCTGAAGAAGGGACCTAACAACCTGGTCTTGAAAGCAAACTCTCAGTTAGTTCATAAACAGTATCATTTTAACTAGTTTCCTGTTTTATCTTGACTCACATATACTATCACATACAATTGCAGTCCTTATTTGAAAAAATCCACTTCCTTCTATCTTGCCTCAGTTATTCATTTCGATATTGTTTTTAACACCCCAATGATTTTCCCCCTAACAATTATCACACATCTATTTCTATTTTAGGTTCTACTTTTGTCTTTTTCTCTCGTTATCTTCCCAACCCTCAGTCCATTCACAAGAAAAAAAGTGCAAGAGGGTAATGATTTCCTTCCTGTCAGAGGTAAATGTTAATTTCTCTCATTTGGGTTAATGCAATTATATCTGAGAATTGAGTGGATTTTATTCATGCCTACATTTGCTCACTTTTATTGCTTACTATTCTATGTATTGGGAATTTGAGGGGACCCAACTTCAACAGAGCCGAATGGGGAAAATAGATGAACAGAGGCAACTGCAGAAGAATGACAATGTATATGAGAATGAATCCAATTAAACCAGGAAATTTAATTAATATAGTGGATATTATTTTGGGTCCAACTGACCCTTGTTTTTTTTCCCTAGTCGTAGGGTACCACAGCAGTTGTTTAGTATACCTTAGTTAGCCCAATTGTTCTTCAACACAGGTGACTTTTCTTGCAAAGAATAGTTTGTTCTCAGGTTTTAAAAAAATGTTTTTATTGATTCATCTCCCTCTACCTGGGCAAGTTAGAGGTAGGGGAATAGGTAGGGACTTAATTTAATTGTAATTTATTTTTTTAAGGGGGGCCATGGGAAGCCCTCATCCCCATTGCTAGTAGGTGGGGCCAGAAGCATTTAGCCAGGCTATGGCCTCATTCAGTGGCAGACTGGGTCCAAAAATATTGGTTGCCAGGAGACACAGAGGGTCCACCCACAACTTTCAGGCTACCATTTAATTTTTATAAGCAATAAATCAAATTTTCCAAAAATGCATATGTGGAAAAAAGGTAAAATTAATCCACAGCCATACATCACAGAAATGTGCGGAGTGCATATTGTATATTTATAAATATGATCGGTATTTGACATAGTTAGTGGAATATTACTGCACATTCTTATCTAATTCATTAAACTCCTTTGCCAAGACGCATCCTGAGCTGGCTTAAGCTGCTCAAATTAATACTTCAATAGTGATTCTATTTGGCATGAGTCCCAAAGGGTGATCCACCATTCATATTAAATAATCAATGATTTTTTTATTCTCATGATTTACATTCACAAGTCTCCCAAACATAACAAATCCTTACCTTGAAATCAGTAAAGGTGCTGGATTTTTTATTATTCAGTACTGCTGTTACATAATGGGTGTTGATTTATATAATAATAATACAATTATATGGCTTGCGGGTACTTGTATTGTAATAATAATTATAGCTATACAGAGCCCCCCAGTCATATGATTTTATTAATAACATACAGATCATCATACAGCACCCCCATCCATGTATACAGGACCCCCTAGTCATATCATTTTATTATTATACAAATCCTCATACAGCCCCCCCATTCAGGTATCCAGCCTGGGGGCGCTGTATGATGATTTGAATAAAAATAATACATTTGTATGTCGGGGGGGGGGGAGGGGCTGTATACCTGGGTGGGGGCGATGCAAATGTGGCTGCACATTTTTTACATGAGTTGTGGCTTCTGGAGATCAGGGACCTTTACAATTACCTACAAAGGTAGGTAATGTGACATGCACCGCACTGTTAGGAGGAGACTGTTAGTGCGGTCTTTCCTCCGTAGAATATGACCTTAGTGTCACTCTGTCTCCGCGTGAGACATCACACGGTCATTCTACACGGTCAAGTCAATGACTATATCTCCTCCATAATGCTGGTCTCAGTAGAGAGACTTTGTAAAGTGAGGATGAATGGGCTGTAGCTGATGCAGACTGTGACCAAAGCGTTGTTGGTGCCATAATCACATAAAACTCTAAATGATATGATCTTTTTTGTCATTCAGTTTTCTCCAGGTCACTTCATGATTCTGCTTCCTCCAGGACATTCCACTTCCCATCTGAACTCCAAGATAATTCACGCTGGGGTGGTCGTAGTAATCAATCAAGTGAAAGACATCTAGGGCAATTAAGAAAATACTTGGCAGACATATTAATCAATCAGACAAGACATTCAGTGGAGCATGAGTCACTTGCAGTAATGAATCAAACAAGATATCTCAATGAAGAGGGGGTTTCTCAAATTATATTAGGTGAAGTAAATAAATATACAGACATTCCAAAATCACATAACCAGATGGCTCACATCTCTTGGAATGCGTCACTAAAGCAGGATGATGAGCTGTAACTTATAGCCTCAAGTTGAACAAATGTTTAACAGTTTATATTCACAGCTCAACTACAAGAAGACAACTGATTTAAAAAAGGATGTATAAAAAAAGGGAAAAAAATAAACTAAAATCATTTCAATAAAAGCCAAAGTGATTGGTTCCTTTCTTACATTGCTTTCAATATGTATTATTTGACTTCAGTTATATTGACTAAAATAGCTGTTGATAGCTGTAAATACAAGACGTGTACACAAGCATTACACCTTTCAACTGCTTTCACTAATATTAGAAGACAATTAAAGATAATATGAGGAGTATGATCTTTTTAATAATAGTAAAAACTGTAAAACCATAGATGCCTGAAGAGTCAAGTTTTATAGCACGGGGAATAAACAAAGCTGATTAAGGGAGATCAATCCTAAACATCTCCTCACTGTGGCAAGGGTCTACAGGTGCAAGAGTGCAGGGCAGAGTGGTCATGAAGTCATAATGAAAATTTGATGGCGTTGTGCCATACTGAATATTCATTATGGCTTCATGGTCACTCTGCCCCACACTCTTGAGTAGGTCATTGTCAAAAATGAGAGGGCTAATTTGATTGTAATTATGAGAGTCAAAGGACTACTCCCATCATTTTCAAGCAAATACGTCTTCTGATTCTGCAATGATATACGGTTGTTTAGGCAAAAACAACCGATTATCACTTGAACTCAAGGTAGAAGAGGTAAAAAGGACTCTATGGGCTAAACTGAGCACAAATAGCACTCCATCACATCGATCTGCAATGATATACAGTTGTTTAGGCAAAAACACCCAGTTATCACTTGAACTCAAAGTAGAAGAGGTAAAAACGACTCTACGGCCTAAACTGAGCACAAAAAGCACTCCATCACGTCGATCTGCAATGCCATACAGTTGTTTAGGCAAAAACAACTGGTTATCACTTGATCTCAAGGCAGAAGAGGTAATAACGACGCTACGGCCTAAACTGAGCACAAATAGCACTCCATCATGACGATCTGCAATGATATACGGTTGTTTAGGCCAAAAATACATGGATATCACTTGAACTGTTTATAGCCTTTTTATTACTCTCATAATTACAGTCTAATTAAATTAGCCCTCTAATTTATGGTAATGACCATGAACCCATAATGATAATTTGGGTGAGGTGTGCCATACTGGCATGGGCGTTCAGAATGGGGGGGGGGCCAGAAAGGGCTCTTATTCCCCCTTCCCCCCTCTTTGAAGCATTTCCCTAAAAAGCCCAGGTGGAGACACCACCAATACAAATCTGAACAAAGAGTGTATCGCTATTCGATCTAACTCTCTCCTTCTTCTGCCCTTTCAACTACTGTCTACTTCCATTTCCTGCTTCACTTACTTGCACATAGTTCCTGACCAGTGTTACATATACATAGTAGTTTATGTTGAAAAAAACTTGTGCCCATCATGTCCAACCATTTTCCTAATCCTTGCTTACTGCTGTTGAACCAAAAGAAGGCAACCCCCCCCCCCCCCCCCCCCCCACGCTTTATTCAGGCATGGGTGTTCGGAGAGGGTGGAGCAAGAAAGGGCTCTTATGCCCCCCTCTTTGAAGCATTTCCCTAAAAAGCCCAGGTGGAGACACCACCAATATAAATCTGAACAAAGAGTGTATCGCTATTCGGTCAAACTCTCTGCTTCACTTACCTGCACATAGTTCCTGACCAGTGTTACATAGTAGTTTAGGTTGAAAAAAAAACTTGTGTCCATCATGTCCATTTTTCTAATCCTTGCTTACTGCTGTTAATTGCTGTTGTTCCATCAATTTCGAATTCTGATTTCCAAGGGGAAAACAAATCCCTCTTGTACTGCCTTTACTAACATACATAGCCCTCTATGTTCTGAGTATCCAGGCCCTTTTTAAAGGCATTTATTGTATTTGCTAGCACCACCTCTTCAGACAGTAAATTAAATACCTTCATTGTCCTTCCTGTAAAGAATCTCTTCCACTGTCATAGACTACATCTCCTTTTCTCAAGTCTTAACAGGTGACATCTTGTCCTTTGTACTATTCTGTTAATGAACAGGTCTTTAGAAAGCCCTTATATGGGCCTGTACATATTTAGGTAATATTATCATATACCCTCTAAGACGCCGTTTCTCTAGCGTGTACAAATGTAACCTTCCTCATACCTAATACTTTCCATTCCCTTTATTAATTTTGTAGCCCTCCTTTGCATACTTTTTAGTTCAATAATGTCTTTTTTGATGCACTTAAAAAAATATATTAACCAATGTTAATAATAATTAGCAAAAAATATAGAAGAAAATGTATACTTATCACAGCATATATCACATAAAACTCAGTGTAACGTAAAAAAAAGAAGCAAAACATGTGTAATATTGCCAATACAAGTAGAGCTAAACAAATCCCCCCAATATAGCACTCACACATACCAGATCCTTGACACTCCGCTCTATTTAAAAGGCTCTGCAGGACATTAATCATCTGTCCATTGGGCTTAAAAAAACATCTTCACAATCCCAAACAATAATCTCCGAAGGTTTAAACTGTTAGGGAGGCATATTGACAAAAACATGGTATAGACTAGATTGTACAAAAGAGATATCTATTGGCCACCGCTATATAAGGCTTACTTAAAAAAGAATAAAAGATTGCATATAACAAAAATGCACTTGCAGATATAAACTGCAAAAAAGTCCTCAGCAGCTAGTGCAGATGACTAAGGTCCGCCAAGGTTGATTATAATCACAGCGTCACGCTTATCCTACACATTCTGGCTAGCTGATGTGTAGGTTGCTTAATGCTACGTCCCCCCTCTCTCAGTTCAGCGCAGAAGCGTTTAGTCAAAATAGGACTGAGGAAATAGTTTTTCGACGAAACGGGTCTGTGCAGAACTAAGATAGGTGGAGCACCATGAAGTAACCTACACATCAAGCCAGTCAGGAGAACGTATAGAGTAAGCGGGACTCTCCGCAATTCTGATCATTCTTGGACGGACCTTTGTCATCTACATATACTGATAAGTATACATTTTCTTCTATACTTTTCTTGAATTATTATTAATACTGGTTGATAAATATATATATATATATATATATATATATATGTTTTTAAATTTCTTTATTCACGTAAGAGTATATGTTAAACAATGGTAACAAAGGTACCAGACGTGTGTCAATACATAAGTAGCAAGATTAACAGAGAATAGGTACCTTAGATAACAAAAAACAATACAGTTAGTGTCGAAGAGTGTGACTGACAATTGTTTCTGGCATCGTACGCCCAATTATACCTCATTTATACTTTACACCATATCCTTAGCAATAAGGGAGGGGAACACCCAGGAAACATTAATACAGTATAGTGTATGAATAGAGATTTTGAGTGTACTAAAATATCCTATGGGGGTTTTATATACAAAATAGAAACGGTTATGTATGTGGAAGTGGCTGCTCCTGGGATAGGATGTCGACCTAATAAAATGTGTGAAGAGAACCAATTAGTGGTTTGGAAAGTCGACAAAAGTGATGTTTGGACTCGGTTGTCCAAGGTATTTATCTAAGGGGACCAGTGATTTTGTTTTGGTTTCCTTATGAAGTGAGGATTCCAGCTAATCCATTTGGAATAAGTATTGGAGTCTAGTCAAGACCATGGATAATAGAGGGTCTTGGGATTGATTCCCTTGTGATAGGATCGCCTTTTTAGAGACGGCAGAATCTATTATTAACATGGTTTTCATTTTGGATGGTAGGCCGTAATCATGTTCAGAGAAATGTGTGTTGAATAAAGCCCACTTTTTGGATAAGTAAAATGGGATGTGTAGTTGTTGGGTAACAAATGTGTGGACTTCTTTCCAGAAATTTGTATATGAGTATAAGACCAAAGACAGTGTAACTGATCAGCATTGGATTGTGCACATTTCACTTTAAGATCTTTAAGATACCAAGATTTTGGAGGCTAGGTTAGTGAGATCAATGAGTATGACTAAATCATACTGTGGAATGTCTGTCGCCCAGGAGTACCTGAACCTGGAGATTCTAAATCTAGAGTTGGCCGGATAAGAGTGTAAATTGTAGGAATTTTTGATGTTGGGGTTGCATTGACAATGGTAAGATTGTCTAGTGGATTGGATTTGTCAAGATCGGTAAGGTGAGGTAAAATAGACGAATGGAATCTAGATAGTTGTAGATAGTGTTGAGGATGGATTTTGGTTGTAGGGGCTATGTTGTTTAATTCCGTCAGTGGTAAAAGTTTGGTCGTGAGTCTGTCAAGAAAATTAAATAGTAGGCAGTTGTTTTGAATTTTTAGAATTTTAAAAATGGCATCAGCTGTGCCATTCTGGAAATTCGGATTGCCCAGTAGGGGTTTGAAAAGGTCCAATTTAGGCCCAGTCTTTTCCGAATTATTTTCCAGACTTGCCAGGTACAGCTTAGCAGAGGGTTATCAAGTTGGTCTGGAGACCATTTGAGTTTTGGGAAATGCAGGAGGGAGGCCAAGTGGATACCAGGAGAGAACTGTTGTTCCAAAGCAGACCAGGTGTATTTTGTGCCTTCCAGGATCCAGTCTAATGCAATTCTATATATAGCTAGATAGACTGTTGTCCTGCAGGATTGGCAGATTCAGCCCCCATTTAAGTAGTATAGGACGCATTTGTAGGGGGTATAACATTCTGGGAAATGTGACCATTTTATATAGGTGGCATCTACCTGTAAAAGATAAGTAAAATTTCTCTCAAGTTGTGAAGTCTGTCTCAATTTGACGCAGCAGCGGTTTAATGTTTAATTTATAGAGATGAGAGAGATTTGCACGAATTTGTAGTCCCAAATATGTCATTACAGTAGTAGCCCTCCATTTAAATGGAAAACTAGTTCCCCATCCCCTTTTGGCCAATGGGAACATTGCTAATGCTTTTTGTCTTATGCTGATTAATTGTAAAGCCAGAGGCTTGTTTAAATTGAAGAAGAATTTCTAAAATAAATAGGAGTGAGCGTTTGGGATCAGCAAGAAACAAAAGCAGATCATCTGCAAAGGCGGCCGTGTGAAGTACCACGTTGGCCACAGAAATGCCTTCCACATGTGGGGACATTTCAATATTTCTGAGTAGAGGTTCGATTGCCAAATCAAAGAATAAGGGGGAGAGGGGGCAGCCCTGTCTAGTGCCTCTGATTAATTGGAACCAGTCTGAATTTAGATTATTTACCGTGACCTGAGCTGTGGGTTGATGATACAGGGCTCTAAATATATGAATAAAAGGCATGCCAAAATGATGGAATTTGAAAAAATGATTAGGTAGTGCCATGATATTCTATCAAATGCTTTGTCAGCATCACAACTAACAATGATGGCTGCCTTGTTTTTGCATAGGATTGATTGATGGATACCTGCTATGACTTTACGGACATTCGAAGTGGAAAGCCTATTTTTGATGAAGCCAGTTTGGGGTGGTGAGATTATTTTGGGAAGTATGTTTTGTAGCCTAGCCGCCATAATTTTAGAGAATATTTTAATGGTGTGGGAAGTTTATCCTTATCCTTATTTTGATCACGTCTGGTGGAGGATTTTCGTGGATTTTCCATAAATTTCTCCATGAAGACGTCCTGCTCAGGACCCTCACAAAGGATGGAAAATAACAAAGTGAAAGAAGAATGAGAGAAGGAGAAAGTGCAGGGAGTGAGAGTGAGAAAAGAGAGCTAAGAAAAGAAGGAGAGGAGAGACCATAAAGAAATGCTAGGAGAGAGAATAGTTAAGGGGGCGAAATTCAGCAATTTTGGTTATGGCATTTGGTACGTGACGACGTACGGTAAATATCCTTGTGTTCGACCAGTGCCGGAGTTCGGTAGTTTGTGGGTTCGTGTACACGGGAGTCGTAATGTTCATTGGCTAATTTGGCTGCTTCTTCCAAGGTAGTGGGTCGTCTGTCTCGCAGCCATTCCTTCTCTGGCTGCTCCATGCCGTTATAAAAATGTTCTAATAGAAATAACTGTAAAATTTCCTCACCGGTCACAGCTTTACTTCCGCTCATCCAGTGATTTGCCGCCCATTCGGTGCGCCCATTCCATGTGCATGTCGTTCGGCTTCTTTTTCGTGCTACGAAATTGTCGGCGATACGTGTCAGGAGTTACAGCCTACCGCCGCAACAGTGTCTCTTTGACCAGCGCATACTGGGTTACTTCCTCAGCGCCCAGAGTCCGAAATGCTTCCAGGGCTCGTCCGGATAGTTTCCCAGACAATATCGTGGGCCACTCTCGGTTGGGAATCTGGTGTAGGGCACATTGCCTTTCGAAGTCCGCCAAATAATCATTGATTCCCGTCTCGCTCTCTAGGAAGGGTCTAAAAGCCGCATAGGGTATCTTTGGCCTCCCGGTGTGGTCGACAGGAACGATTACCTGCGGTGCTTCGGCATTGCGGTGTGCGGTCACTAGGCTGAGTTCGTGGGCTCTAGCTTTCTGTATATCCTCATCCGCTTCTGCCATCAGCTGCTGTACCAGTTCCATCGGTGGGTTCGGCCCGTATAGCGAGAGCCTCTCCCGAACAATCCTGGTTTTTTCGTCACTACTCGTGGTCGGGGTTTCTGCCATCGTGAAGCTCTGATCGAGTTCGGTTAATTCTGCGATCAGCTCCCTTCTCAGACGGTTGCTGGCGTGCCCCCCTCTGGTTTCGAGTAAATCCTTTAGGGTCGTACGTTTCAATTTGTTGTAAGCGCTCTCCATCCGTTCAGTATCTCTCCTAGGATTTCCAGGACAATCCCACCTCTGCCACCAAATGTTACGGTTACTCCCAGGCTAGCTGGAAGCTGGACCGCTAGAAAGTCTGGATCCCAGTTTAGAGAGAGAGAGAAGCCACTTTGTCTCGATATCCAGATGGATCTTGTAAGTGTAGATCAATCCCACTAGCTATTTTACAGCTAGGATACTCTTTCCCCACAAAACGAGTCAAGGCTGCGATTTGAAAGTCAAACAAGAACTGACCAGAACTGTTTATTGATGTAGAAACACAGAATATATACAGTTGAACATCTTGACAAACCAAACTGGACAAAGGAACTATAACAGGATTAAAGTTTAACCTAAGGACATACAAAGGGAAATCCTGCCTCACACCTTTCAGGATACAAAGGTGCCCAGTTCAGATACACACAGGAAACTAAATGACTTACATAAAGACAATGGGAAAGGTGACAATAATGACAGGGATTAAAGGATAGGATCCAATCTTAACTTGAGGAAAGCACAGTGAATAGGACAAAGACTTGGATCCTAGTAAATACAGTACATTCCTCTGCTTGGGAGATAATTGAGTTAACCTTTGTCAGCTCAATTATCTCCAAGCTTAAATATAAAGGTTTTACACAATATTAATAACTTTCAAAATATGAACATAACTAAAAATCAAACAATTCCACCCAGTAGTTCAAAAGTTAGCTTTTTGGGGCATTTTCAACATGCTCCAAATATGTTTTTAAAGTGCCATACACAGTCCAAAGGCCCAAATATCATTTTTAAAGGGCCATACAACCCAGGGCCATAGTCACAGGGGAGGAGGCTGGCAAACAGGCCTCTCCAGGACCAAGTGGCGAAGGGCACTTCGTCACAGAGTATTTCCAAAATACTTGGAGATAGTAAGTGGAGCAAAGTTATTGAGGTTTGATGACAAGTCTCCTGTGTGTATGCCAAGTGGGGTAGAAGAGTGGGTTGCAGCACCCATTCAAAGTATATAGTATATGGTGGCACTAAGTAAGTATAACAAGCTGGTACAACTCAAATGCAAACCTGACAGATAGTGTTATGAGCGTCGCTGTCGAGCAGCGGGTCAGCCAATTCAAAGTACTCCCCCTGCAGAATTGCGCAAGGATCTGGATGGTCCCGTTGGAGAAGGGGAGAAGAACCAACCACCGTCAGATCCACCCACAACTCTGGAAGGCCGTGCTGAGATCCAATTGTAGACCTGTAACGAGTATGATGGCCGATTTTGGAGAGAAATCGCCTGCGGTATTCCACTGAAGGGCCAGACAGCCAGGTAAGTGAAATTTCCAGCGTGGGAATAGGAGCCCTGAAGTACCGGGGAGCCAATCAGATGTTGTGGTTCGAAGTTCATCAGCAGCAGGTCAGTATATTGGTCTCGTTCAGGTCAGGATGATTGCGGGTGCGGGAAATGCCAGGCCTCGAGCCACATATAGGGTGGTAGCTTCCGGGGAGAATAGGGGTGCTCCTGCACAAAAAAGCAGTTCCTCTGGAACAGCAAAGTGGAATATTTTTTAAGCGCATCACTCTCTCACTTTTTCATTTTATGTTTCTGGTGTGAGGGATCATATAAGTGATTGGAGCTTATTATTCACATTTTTTTGCATACATTTTGGGATTTTATTTCCCTTTCACTCCTTTTTTAGTTGCCATAATTAATTATTATACACCCTAATTTGCACCATTCATTTCATAATGCCTTGACAATTTGTAGGCTCTCCAAGGTATTACATCTAGGGACTGTGTAACTCACACTGTGTAACTCTCTTGCCTCTCTCTCCTCTGTGTCACTATATAGTCTGTCTCTCTCACTTTATGTCACTGTCTAGCCTGTCTATCTCCCTCTGTACCGCTGTCTAGATTGTATCTCTCCCTTTTGTGTCCCTATCTAGCCTGTCTCTCTGTTTCTCACTCTCCCTCTGTGTCATTATCTAGACCAGCGATAGTGGACCAACGTTGCTGGACCGGAGTGCCCAAATTTTAACAAAATGCAAGTAATGCTCTAAAAAGTGGCAATGTACATATATGTAGATGGGGATAGAGAAGTACATATCATGTATAGACTTCTCATTTGTATACACATACATTATAGGAATTCTAAATGTATGTATATGAGCAGGGGGATAATAGAAACTGAACAGGTAAAATTTTTAACAGGTAATATTTTGGGTAATGTATCTTCAAAAACCGTTAAAATCTAAATCTATTCAGATAGATACACAGCACACACAAATACATTCACAGTGGTAAGGTTAAGGGAAACCCAACTTGTGGCTCTGTTTGGAATGGCCCTCATGAAATTAATGGTGTAGAAATAGAAAAAAATATTAATAACGTTCTAAGTGGACTGTAGGATTGTCCCTGTCATTAGATACAAAAATACACCCAGAAAATATTTATAAACAAAATTTTAAAAAAAGCATAGAAGCCTGAAAGAAAAAATGTATGAGCTTTAACAATACAAAGGCTTCACTTAATAATTAGGGAACAACCAATATACAAAATATGAAGAGCCACTAAAGTGATAAATTCTCCAGGCAAATAGATACAGGAGTAGATAGTTTACATCAAGGCATGGCTCCTTTAAAGAATTCTAGCAAAAAAAAAACCAAGCAAAACTGGATAGATATATGTGAAAATATTATACTTATAGATGTATACATTTTAGATAATATATTCATGCAAAAATAGAAAAAAGTATTTAACTGCATTAGCGTCATAATGTTTCGGTAGAATATCACTTGACAGAGTGGCTATGTTTCCACAGACATGGATATAGATCTCCTGAATATGCAATAAGACTTGGCTCCTGGTGCAAGTAAATACTGTAGCAGATAATGTATAGGTTGAAAAGACCAATGTTTTCTCAAAGAAACATGTCCCAAATATATATTATCACCTTAGTGAAAAAGTGATAAGCGCTAAACAATATAGTATGTGAATGAATGCAGCAAACACTAGTGTAATTTCCCCAAAACCAACACAGTAAGTACAATAATAAAGTGAAAAAGTGTTGCGCAAAAAAAAGGCGATAAATAATAATCAACAGTAAACACAGTGAAAGTGAGAAATGCAGGAATATGATGTATACTTATCCTAAATAACAGGCAAACTCATAAGCAGGATATATGTAAAAGAAAAAAGGGAGACACAACAGGGAATCCAATGGTGTAGTACAAAAACAATAAGAAATATATAGAAAACCGTGGCCCCCAAAGGAATTACACTCACGTGGTCCAGAGCCTGAGAACTGGCTCTGAGTGTAATCAGCAGAAGGATTACAAGTCCTATGATCCGTACTGGCAAGAGTAGATGGTAAATCAGTTTCCCATAAGCAATGAGGTCTCAAGTATAGAATGTATCTCGGGAGGAAACACATATAGGAACCAGACATAGTGAAGTAAATACCAACAGGAAATATTTATTGGCCCCTAGCACATCTGAGACTTAAATTAAGACAATAAAATAAAAGCGCATAAAATCACCAGTCCCGGGGTGTAGGGTGATGAGTCCGCTTGGTGTAAAAGACGGGACTTCCACGTGGATAAAATCTGCAGGGAAGCAGCAAGACGGGAGACAGCTGTGTAAAAGGAAGTAATCTCGTGTGGCGTCACTACTGCGACGCGTTTCGCCTCAGTCGGCTTCTTCAAGGCAGTGACGCCCACACGAAATGTCGACGTCTTTAAACGTTCTCCGCAAACTCGTTGCTATGGTCACATATATACACAAATGATCACGTGTGTTTCTGCAGAGTTAGCTGAAGGAGCGGTTCTCATCGGCCAATCTCCATCAGACGAGCATAATCAAATATGTGTAACATCCAGCCCAGCACTAGCAGCAAGTGAACAATCATAAAAATAATAAAAATAGTAGTACAACATAGCGGATAAAAACCACAAACATGTAAATATGTATAATACGTAGCACTAGCGGCAAAATATAAAAAACTGTACAATAAGCATCTTACATGGCTGTATATAGGAACATGGGTACATGTATAAATATATACACAGTAGCATAGACATAAATGTTGACAGTACTCCAAATGAGTCAAACGGGCATCAGCAGAGAATGAAGGTATATTATCCCAAATTATGGTCTCACTGGCATCTGGGACAAATTACAATAATAAGGGAGGGAGAGGGGAAGAAACAAAAATGCGTATAAACACAACCATGAACTCATACATAGTTATATCTGGTGTTCTACAGGAATGGAATGACACACACATGCAGAACATCCAAATTGCAAAGATAGTAATAATAATAACAACAACAGGATGTTTCTAGGGTATGGCAGGCTAGAGGAAATTATATAGTTCGAAGTCTGCATTGAGACCTCTAGGTGTCATAGTGTCCAATTCAAATATCCACCTCATTTCTGCTTGTCCGAGGGTTTTAATTTTGTCCCCTACTCGCCAAGATGTTTTAGGTTTATCTATGGCCATAAAATATAATTTAGATGGATCTTTTTGATGGGTAATTGCAAAGTGATAAGAAACACTATGTTTTTCGTAGCCATTTCTAATGTTCCTGATGTGCTCTGCAATACGGATTTTGAGGGTTCTGGACGTCCTACCTATATAGTGCAATCCTCACGGACACCATAACATGTAAATCACTCCACTAGTCTCACACGTGATAATGTCTTTGATTTTATAAGTTTTTTCCGAGTGAAAAAAAATATTTATTATTTTTATGATTGTTCACTTGCTGCTAGTGCTGGGCTGGATGTTACACATATTTGATTATGCTCGTCTGATGGAGATTGGCCGATGAGAACCGCTCCTTCAGCTAACTCTGCAGAAACACACGTGATCATTTGTGTATATATGTGACCATAGCAACGAGTTGCGGAGAACGTATAAAGACGTCGACATTTCGTGTGGGCGTCACTGCCTTAAAGAAGCCGACTGAGGCGAAACGAGTCGCAGTAGTGACGCCACACGAGATTACTTCCTTTTACACAGCTGTCTCCCGTCTTGCTGCTTCCCTGCAGATTTTATCCACGTGGAAGTCCTGTCTTTTACACCAAGCGGACTCATCACCCTACACCCCGGGACTGGTGATTTTATGCGCTTTTATTTTATTGTCTTAATGTAAGCCTCAGATGTGCTAGGGGCCAATAAATATTTCCTGTTGGTATTTACTTCACTATGTCTGGTTCCTATATGTGTTTCCTCCCGAGATACATTCTATACTTGAGACCTCATCGCTTATGGGAAACTGATTTACCATCTACTCTTGCCAGTACGGATCATAGGGCAACAGAGGGTTGTAGTCAATGGGGTATATTCGATGCAAGGTCTTGTTACTAGTGGGGTACCTCAGGGATCTGTTCTTGGACCCATTCTCTTTAATATTTTTATTAGCGATTTTGCAGAAGGTCTTGTTGGCAAAGTATGTCTTTTTGCTGATGAAGATTTGCAGCAAGGGTGATATTCATGAAGGGATAAGCCAAATGGCAAATGATTTAGCTAAACTAGAAACTAGCAGTGGCAACTGGCATTTAATGTGGACAAGTGCAAGATTATGCACCTTGGGCGTAAAAACCCAAAAGCAGAATATAGACTATTTGGTACAGTCCTAACCTCAACATCTGAGGAAAGGGATTTAGGAGTAATAATTTCAGAGGACTTGAAGGTAGGAAGGCAATGCAATAGAGCAGCAGGAAATGCTAGCAGAATGCTTGGTTGCATAGGGAGAGGTATTAGCAGTAGGAAGAGGGAAGTGCTCATGCCATTGTACAGAGCACTGGTGAGACCTCACTTGGAGTATTGTACGCAGTACTGGAGACCGTATCTCCAGAAGGATATTGATACTTTGGAGAGAGTTCAGAGAAGGGCTACTAAACTGGTTCATGGGTTGAAGGATAAAACTTACCAGGAAAGGTTAAAGCATCTTAACATGTATAGCTTGGAGGAAAGACGTAACAGGGGGGATATGATAGAAACATTTAAATACATAAAGGGAATCAACACAGTAAAGGAAGAGAGTATATTTAAAAGAAGAAAAACTACCACAACTAGAGGACATAGTCTTAAATTAGTGGGGCAACGATTTAAAAGTAATATCATGAAGTATTACTTTACTGAGAGGGTAGTGGATGTATGGAATAGCCTGCCAGCAGAAGTGGTAGAGGTAAACACAGTCAAGGATTTTAAGCATGCGTGGGATAGACACACGGCTATCCTAGCTATAAGACCGGGAACGGGGGACTAATAAAAGTACTCAAAAAAAAAAATTGGGCAGACTAGATGGACCGAATGGTTCTTATCTACCGACACATTCTAAGTTTCTATGTTTCTATAGGACTTGTAGTCCTTCTGCTGATTAAACTCAGAGCCAGTTCTCAGGCTCTGGACCACGTGAGTGTAATTCCTTTGGGGGCCACGGTTTTCTATATATTTCTTATTGTTTTTGTACTACACCATTGGATTCCCTGTTGTGTCTCCCTTTTTTCTTTTACATATATCCTGCTTATGAGTTTGCCTGTTATTTAGGATAAGTATACATCATATTCATATATTATCACCTTATTTATCAACTGTAGCAAGCAAGCAATAGCGCTCATTAGTATGAAAAATTGATGTTTTCACAAAGACAGGTGTAAATATCCTTGTGCATGGGCATCCGCAGAAATTTTCTGGGGGAGGGGGGGGGGGGCATATTTTTACTGTCATTATGTGCCAGTATTTATCCATTCAATATGCCAGGATTTAGCCAGTTAATATGCCAGGATTTTTCCCCTCAATATGCCAGGATTTTGCCATTTAATATGCCAGGATCTAGCCACCCAATATGCCATGATTTAGCCACCCAATATGCCACGAATTAGCCACCCAATATGCCACGATTTAGCCACCCAATATGCCAGGATTTTGCCCCTCACTATGCCAGGATTTAGCCACCCAATATGCCTGGATTTATCCCCTCAATATGCCAAGATTTAGCCCCTCAATATGCCAGGATTTTGCCATCAATATGCCAGGATTTTGCCACCCAATATGTCAGGATTTTGCCCTTCAATTTGCCAGGATTTAGCCACCCAATAGTCCATGATTTAGCCCCTCAACATGCCAGGATTTTGCCCTCAATATGCCAGAATTTTGCCCTCAATATGCCAGGATTTTGCCACTCTATGCTAAGTTTTGCCACTCAATATGCCAGGATTTAGCCCCTCAACATGCCAGGATTTAGCCACTCAATATGCCAGGATTTAGCCCCTCAACATGCCAGGATTTTGCCCTCAATATGCCAGGATTTTGCCACTCTATGCCAAGTTTTGCCACTATATGCCAGGTTTTGCCACTCAATATGCCAGGATTTTTCCCCTCAATATACCAGGATTTTGCCACTCTATGCCAGGATTTTGCCCTACAATATACCAGGATTTATCCAATCAATATGCCAGGATTTTGCTCCTCAATATGACAGGATTTTGCCCCTCAATATGCCAGGATTTAGCCACCCAATATGCCATGAGTTAGCCACCAAATATGCCAGGATTTAGCCACCCAATATGCCAGGATTTTGCCCCTCAATATACCAGGATTTAGCCCCTCAATATGCCAGGATTTACATAGAAACATAGAAACATAGAATGTGTCGGCAGATAAGAACCATTCTGTCCATCTAGTCTGCCCAATTTTTGAGTACTTTTATTAGTCCCCTGTTCCCGGTCTTATAGCTAGGATAGCCTTGTGTCTATCCCACGCATGCTTAAACTCCTTGACTGTGTTTACCTCTACCACTTCTGCTGGCAGGCTATTCCATACATCCACCATTTAGCCACCCAATATGCCAGGATTTTGCCCCTCAATATGCCAGGATTTTGTCACTCTATGCCAGGATTTTGCCCCTCAATATGCCAATATTTGCCCCTCAATTTGCCAGGATTTGCCCCTCAATTTGCCAGGATTTTGCTACTCTGCCAGGTTTCGCCACTCTATACCAGGATTTAAACCCTCAATATGCCAAGATTTGCCCCTCAATTTGATTGTATTTTGCCACTCTATGCCAGGTTTTGTCACTCAATATGTCAGGATATTGCCACTCAATATGCCAGGTTTTGTCACTCAATATGCCCAGATTTGCTCAATTTTTGCCCCCCTCCTACCCCCCATTCCCCAGCAGTTACATACATGCTGCTCTCCGTTGATTCCTCCATGCAGTCTAACCTCCTGCACGGAGGAAGGAAACTCCGGTCGCATTTTTGTTAATTTATTGAAGTCGTGCGACATCAATAACGTAAAAAAAAAAAAAAAACGCGACCGGAGTTTCCTTCCTCCGTGCAGGACGGAAGATGCACGGAGGAGACGACTAAGGTTAGTGTAGCAGAGAGCTTAATGGCAATGTTAAGCTCCCTGTTACATCAAAGGCAGTGGCGGGGTGCTCTTTTTTTTTCTTTTTTCTTGAAAATCCAGGGGGGGGGGGCAAGCCCATGCTGTTGCCCATGGGTGTGTGTCTTCTGGCTTAACACCTGTTTCAAGAAAATGATGCAGTCAATTGCGTTTCATATGAACATACTGTAATCAAGGTGATCAAATACACATGAAATAATATTTGCACAATCTTCATTATGATGCATCAAAGCACAAGTCGGTGGACCAAGCCTCAAAATCACTTAAAAAATCCCCACTTGCACGGCTGTATAAATGAGTAGAATTCTTATAGAGAGGGATGGTCTCCCCATTAATGCTTGTTAAAATCTGTGCGATTGGGAGCATGAGGTGGGGGAACACGTGGCACTCTGGGTCAGGTTTATCAATGACATCCTGATGTTATGGGAGTTGATGGCGTCCATGGTCTGTCCTGCAGTGGAATCTGCAAGGTACACAATCAATGATCATTAACACCACTCAGTGTTGCTCCAATGCCTTAATGTCAGGCATATTAGCAACACCAAAATTTGATGCTCATGCAAAAGGAAAAAGAGGCTAAAAAGGATGCACCTAACCAGGAAGGACTTTAAGAACCTCAAGGCACTAATGTCATTACTTGGTGAAAATGATAAACAACCTCTAGCATCGTACACAGACCTAAAGCCAACTAGAAAGTTCACCCCTATGTTCAATGACTATGCACACATAGACATCTTTATTAAAAAAGGCCTGGAGGAGATTAATAAACTTTAATGTAAACAGAATAATACATTTAATGAGAGACAAACCTTGAGGGAACTCCAAACCAACAGATAAGAGGGGTATATAGTCAGACTGAATCAATATGACTATAAAGCCATGGTGATGAAAATACTAACTGACCAAGAAACATATATAGTATTCCCCAAAAAAAACAAATCTTGAAATCCTTAACAACAATGATTTCAACCTCAGATTGACACATGATTTTTGGGTCAAGAAAAGCAACTTTCTAGACTACACTCACAAAAAAGATAAAAAGGGACCTCAGTGTCCAAACCCCTCAACTGGGGCATTCCTACAGGTCAATACCTGAGCCTTAGAATAAACTGAGGACTTCAAGATAAAGGCGAAAGTATTATAAACAAGATTCATAGGAAGAGGACCTCATTCCAAAATGGGTCCAAAACCAATCAAAGAAGAAGAAAAACATATAAGATGCATTGGGACATTTGATACAGGGTGGCAAGAAACATAAATCCTGCTGCACAGATATTGGTCCATTCTGCACGATAACGAACATCTGCATCCAGTTTTTTCACCCCAAGCCTCAGTGACAATAAGAAGGGGCTCCAGTCTGAGGGACTCCTTGGTCCATAGCCACTTTGAATCAAAGAAAACTCCCCCAAACATCACATTGCTACTACACCACTAACTTCAAGTAACCCAAGGCTGTTTTGCATCTTTCATTATTGCAAAATACCTGACTTTTCTACCACCACTCACTTCAAGTAACCAAAGGCTGTTTTGCATCTTTCATTACTGCAAAAGATCTGACTTTTCTATCCACCACTCACTTCAAGTAACCCATGGCTGTTTTGCATCTTTCATTAATACAAAATGTATATGAAGAAGATTCTAGCAACTGCTCCAGATTGGGCCCTCTTATTACTTGTAAGGCTGTTTCGCATCATCTTTCATTACTGCAAAAGACCACCACGCACTTCAAGTAGCCCAAGGCTGTTTCGCATAATCTTTCATTACTGCAAAACACCACCACACATTTCAAGTAGCCCAAGGCTGTTTTGCATCATCTTTCATTACTGCAAAAGATTAGACATGTGCAAAACTAACATTTTAGTTTTGTTTTTGTCCATTCGGACGAAAATGTTATTTATTTCGTCTAAAACAAATTTCATTCATTTCAGACTAAATTCATTCATTATTTTCGTTGCATTTTATTCATTCGTGCGAATCAATTGACCTACACATTCCATAAACCGAAAGTCTATAAACCGAACGTCGTTCTCAGTGATGATTCTCTTATATCTCTCTGCTGCCTTTGACACCATTGACCACTGCCTCCTTCTTAACAGATTATCCTTGTTTGGCATAGGTGGTATGGCACTCTCTTGGATCGAGTCATACCTATCTGAGCGCTCCTATTCAGTGTCGCTTGCTGGAGTGACTTCGTCACCTATTCCGCTCTCTGTTGGTGTTGCGCAAGGATCAGTCCTTGGCCTGCTGTTATTTTCCCTGTACACCACCTCTCTGGGAGAACTCATCTGCTCTTTTGGTTTCCAATACCACCTGTACGCGGATGATACTCAGATTTACCTCTCCTCCCCTGGCCTCATTCCCTCTCTAGTGTCACGTGTAGTGCAGTGTCTGTCAGCCATCTCCGCTTGGATGTCTGATCGCTACCTGAAACTTAACCTTTCCAAAACAGAACTGATTATCTTCCCTCCCTCAAACTCTGTCTCTTCACCTGGGTTCACAGTCACCGTGGGGTCACTTTTGACTCTGCTCTCTCCTTCGTTCCTCACATCCAATCTTTAGCCAAATCCTGTTGGCTGCACCTAAGAAACATTGCACACATTCGCCCGTTCCTCAGCGAAAAGACCGCCAAACTACTAGTGCACTCGCTTGTGATCTCTCGTCTGCAGTCTATCCAAAACTCAGCTGCCAGACTCATCTTTCTTGCACGTCGGTCTGATTCGGCAGTTCCTCTCTGCAATTCCCTCCACTGGCTCCCCGTCTGCTCAAGGATAATATTTTAAATTCTGTCTTTAACCTACAAAGCCCTCCACTCCTCCGTACATTGCCTCCATTGTTAACCGATACCTCCCTGCACAACCTTTGCTTTCATCAATGGGACTAAAACTCTTCTCCAACCTCATCACCACCTCTCACTTGCATCTCCAAGATTTCACCCAGCTGCCCCCTATCTCTGGAACTCCCTTCCACAGTGCATACAGCTCTCTCCCTCCTTTTCAAACTTTAAAAAGTCCCTCAAAACTCATCTCTTTAAAGAAGCTTACTACCCAACCCACTAGAATACCGGTTAATTTACCTCTAGCTGATCCCACCCATCTGAAACACACATAATTCATCTTGGCCTATCCTACCTACTGCCAACCATCTACATTACTGTACTACAACTACCCCATTCCCTCTAAATTGTAAGCTTGTGAGCAGGGTTCTCTACCTCATGTACCAGTCTGTTCTAGTTTGTCTAACTTAGTATGTAGTTCCCTTTTATGCTCTGTACCTAGAACTACGTAAATTGTTGGCACTATATAAATAAATGTTAAGGTAAGGTAGATGTTAAGGTACAACAGGTTTGCACTAGTTACCGAGAAAAACAATACATACTAATAGTGACTGTGATCCATGGTGTAGCAGAACATAAGCATGTTACTTACAATTAAGCTGCTGGGCATAGATCCCTTCAGTCAGGGATTTGGTTGTGGGTTCTGCGATGTGTGTGGCCACACAGGGCCAATCGCAAAGGAGAATGGGGATATGATTCTCATATGAATCATATCCCTGCTCCCAGGCATGAATTGGTGTGAGACAGCATGAAGGGAACAAGGGAGAGACCTCCCTCAACCAGGGCCGTCTTTAATAGTGATTGGACCCTGGGCAAGCATTTGCTTGGGCCCCCTGGACCCTGCCCCCTCCCCTGCATGCAATCCCGCCATCCATCACAATGTTACCCTCCCCCCCACACACATATGCCATAATTGTTGTGCCATTCAGATGCCAGTAATATTGTGCCATTCAGAGCGCAGTATTATTGTGCCAGTCAGAGCCCAGTAATATTGTGCCAGTCAGATCCCAGTAAAATTGTGCCATTCAGAGCCCAGTAATATTGTGCCAGTCAGAGCCCAGGAATATTGTGCCAGTCAGAGCCCAGGAATATTGTGCCAGTCAGAGCCCAGGAATATTGTGAAATTCAGACCCCAGTAATATTGTGCCAGTCAGATGCCCAGTAATATTGTGCCAGTCAGATGCCTGTCATATTGTGCCAGTCAGATGCCCAGTATTATTGTGCCAGTCAGAGCCCAGTAATATTGTGCCAGCCAGATGCCCAGTAATATAGTGCCAGCCAGATGCCCAGTAATATTGTGCCAGCCAGATACCTGTAATATTGTGCCAGTCAGATACCAGGAATATTGTGCTTGTCAGATACCAGGAATATTGTGCCTGTCAGATACCAGTATTATTGTGCCAGTCAGAGACCAGTAATATTGTGCCAGCCAGATGCCCGTAATATTATGCCAGTCAGAGCCCAGTAATATAGTGCCAGCCAGATGCCTGTAATATTATGCCAGCCAGATGCCCAGTATTATTGTGCCAGTCAGATGCCCAGTATTATTGTGCCAGTCAGAGCCCAGTAATATTGTGCCAGCCAGATGCCCAGTAATATTGTGCCATTCAGATGCCCAGTAATATAGTGCCAGTCAGAGCCCAGTAATATAGTGCCAGTCAGAGCCCAGTAATAAAGTGCCTGCCAGCCAGATGCCCAATATTATTCTGCCATTCAGATGCCCAGTAATATTGTGCCAGCCAGAGCCCAGTAATATTCTGCCATTCAGATGCCCAGTAATATTGTGCCAGCCAGAGCCCAGTAATATTCTGCCATTCAGATGCCCAGTAATATTGTGCCAGCCAGAGCCCAGTAATATTCTGCCATTCAGATGTCCAGTATTATTCTGCCATTCAGATGCCCAGTAATATTGTGCCAGCCAGAGCCCAGTAATATTCTGCCATTCAGATGCCAAATAATATTGTGCCAGCCAGAGCCCAGTAATATTCTGCCATTCAGATGCCCAGTATTATTCTGCCATTCAGATGCCCAGTAATATTCTGCCATTCAGATGCCAAATAATATTGTGCCATTCAGATGCCCAGTAATATTGTGCCAGCCAGAGCCCAGTAATATTCTGCCATTCAGATGCCCAGTATTATTCTGCCATTCAGATGCCCAGTAATATTGTGCCAGCCAGAGCCCAGGAATATTCTGCCATTCAGATGCCCAGTATTATTGTGCCAGCCAGATGCCCAGTAATATTGTGCCAGTCAGCCCAACGCCCCCCCCCCCCCCCGTTCCCAAGTACTTACATGAAGCTGCTCCGTGTCCCCCGCCGGATGTCTCCTCCGTGCAGTCTTCCCTCTTGCACGGAGGAGGGAAACAGTCGGCCGTCGCATCCATCGGATGCGGCTTGCCGGAAAAAAGCGTTCACAAGCGCAATGCGCTGTGAACGCGGCAAGCAGGGCTGGGGGCCCACGGGACAGCTGCCTAAGGGCCCCCCAGGAGTAAATGGGCCCAGGGCAGCTGCCCCGTTTGCCCCGCGTTAAAGACGGCCCTGCCCTCAACACCCCTGCCAGTCCAGGAGGGTGCCCCCACAGACCACTAAGGTAGGATCCTGCGAGAGAGGCTTATATTCTTAATTAATTTTGTTTGCTTTTAATTTAAAAAAAATCTACTGCTGTATACAACGCTTCCCATGATTTTCAGCCAGCCAAGTGCCCACCATGATGCTGGCTGAGCATCATGGGAATTGTAGTTCACAACATTTGCAGCTTTATCTTGACTGCACTTGCAATGAGGCAGATGGTATGACAGGTGCAACTCCCATGAATGTATGGGGTAATATTTGAATATGGATCTGTGAGCTGGGGCATGTCCTGCATATATAATATAGGTGCTGGCAGGGGCATGTCCTGGATCTGCAACCTGGGTGCGCAATTTATACAAAATAAGGCAAAATGATACCGAAATCTAGCCAACATTCACACAAACTATTTAGTATTATTGCTTACAGAGTGGTTTTATGTAAACAAATTATACCAAACTAAAGACCCCTGTATTTGTAGTATAGCCTCCATCACTAAACAAGTACTGACATTTAAATGGAATCACTCATGTCGGAGACTAATACAAATTGAGACAGCCTTTTACTAAGTATTTTTTTACTTTTTTTTCATTTTCAACTACAAATTAAAACATGGTGTGTTTCCTTTCTCTGTGGCTCAGACGTGATATATATCTTTATTTACACAGAGTTACAATTACATATACACTGCTCGGGGTTGAGTGTAAACATTTTTAACGTGATTTATTTATTTTTTATTATGAAAGTACAAAATACATAAATTGGATTGTCATCATTTTCAAACCATATCACATCACATATAATCCAGGGTCATTATACAGTAAATACAGAATCAAATGGTGTATCTCCACAGATTACAAACATACCTACAATCTACAAACATACATATCAACCCGTGAGAACCCAAATGTGGAAACAATTTCGACCAGGCCCCCCAGATTGATACATTCATTTAGTTTATTTAGGTGCTTTGGGTCATTTAAGTCAAGTGTTAGTTTTTTCTTGTTCGATTACTTTAATTAGGTCTTCCTAAATACTTAGATCTTTATCAAATCCCTTGGATCTTTGAACTCCCTTTTCCATATGTAATTGGTAGAGCAGTTGGTTTGTAAAGGAGCTAATAGAAGGTGCTAAATTGCTCCTCCAGTGTCTTGCTAATAAGGCCTTTGCCGTTAATATAAGCAGTATATTACGAATGTTATTTGGTATCTATTCATTCCTGGCCATTTTAGGTGTAGCAGTGTGGTGTCTGGGATATCCTCTCTCACTTATCATTTGCTGGATATCTTTTTTTTATTTTAGTCGGAGTTAGAAACCATCTATTTAAAAGCTTGAACTGGGTTTCCATCAGGGATAAGCTATGGACATCTTTACCTACTCTACCCATGATAGAATACCAATCTGCAATATTTATTGTCAGGTTTAGGTATTTTTCACCTTGCTTTTATTGCTGTGGGGTTTGCATGTTTTCTTGTTTACCTGATCAGATTTATGCATTTTGATAGGATCTTTTTATTTGCCCTGTATATAAGATCCATTCCAACAGGTGGTATAACTCCCCCCTATCTAGTTTAGTTCTTATATTCAAGATTTTTTTACCCTTGGGTAAGTGAAGATTTCTTTTGGTTGTAGATTATATTTAGTTTCCAGTTTGAGGGAAGGGTATCAATATTCCTCCCTGATCCAGATTCTCTATGGTAAGGATATGATTTCCACTTTTCTAACAATACATTTTCTATTTCTGTTTCAATAAACGCTAAAGGTTGTTAATCCATGATGTTATTTCATAAATTTTGTATTTTTTTAATTCCTTCCCCCATTGGAAGATTCTGTTTCATGACTACGGAGGTAAGTGTAAATAAAGATTTACATTAATATACACACTTCCAAACTACACCAAAAAGAGTAAAATAAACATATAGGAATAATAAATGGTGTCTCTATATGATCAAAAAGCAACTTGCTGACACAATACAAATAAGAGCCACTTAGCAGATATGGGCCAAGACAGTGCAAAGTCATGGTAGTAAAAGCAAAATTGTATAGCTCAAAATAAATAAAATGGGATCAATAAAACAGAATAAAAAAAGCTATACATACATAAAATTAGTGCACGCAAACATAGGTGCAAAAAATAGTGATATAGAAGTACAAGTGAACAAAAGACATATATAGCTAATAGACTATAAATAGACTAGTGCCAAAATAAATGTTACAAGAATATCGTTTTAATTGATAAAAAAAATAAGAATGATAAAAATATTCTAAAAAGTATAATACATACATATACATAAATTATATGATTATAAATATATAGAAGAATAGAAAAACACAGTAAATAAATATAAATACTCCTTGTTCTAACCAGAAAAAGAAAAAAAAGGAAAAAATGTAAATAACAATAAAAATAATACAATTTAAGAAACTCTATGTGGGAAATAGAAGGCACAGAGATTAGGAGTTTTGGGTAAAGGCTTTGAACTCAAAGTCTAAATTTAGGCCTTTGGAATATAAAGTATCAAGCTTGTAGATCCATCTTGCCTCATATCTGTCCAGTTGGTCTCAAAAGCTCCCTCCCCTCCAATTATTCTTGACTTGTTCAATTGCCATAAAGTTAAGCCACCAGGATTCTTACAAATTTCCCATATAGAGTTTCATTTATTGTATTCTTTTTATTTTTATATTAATTTTTATTTTATTTTTTTTGTTATTTTCCTTTTTCTGGTTAGAACAAGGAGTATATCGTTTTTTGCCGCGAAACGGTTGACTACGTCACAAAAAACACACTATTGGTGGTGATGACGTTGACGTAAACGGACGCTGAGTGGGCGGAGAGTCCAGGAGGTAAGCGGACACTAGAAAGACTGATGTCCGTAGGTCCATGAGGAGAGCCCAAGCGAATGAAGCTAAATAGAGCTATGCCCAGGTCCTTTTTCTAATGACGAGATCTAATGAGCGACTAATGATCCAAGGACTAGTGATTAAGAGCTGCTGCCAGAAAATAAAAATTGCACCCTGCCAAAATAGTTTATTCTTCTACCTTTCGCGGTAACAACTCGACGAGAGCTCAAGCACAAGCAAGGAGCAGTCGAGATAAGTGCAGATTGGGTTCCCCAGGGATTGGATATCTCAGCTGAATAGAACATGCTGACTTTGTCTCTATATAGCTGAGGAGTCTACAACAACCTGCAACACAAGAGAATTACAGAGAGAAGAGGCAAGAATCCCTGAGGGAAACCACATAAACCCCTGTGAAGTATCCCTGTGGGTCGGAAAGGGCAGAAAACTTTTCTGAATCCTTTCTTAATGTAAATAGCTGCGTGAATTGCCTGTTTTATAATTTGTAAAAAGTCAGGATGGGAGACCCAGCGTTGACCTGAATTGGAACTCCAATCCTATTTAAGTAGAAATTGGACTGAGAACCTCAGATATTACTAGTATTATCAATATACCGTATTTGCTCTATTATAAGACGACCCTGATTATAAGACGACCCCCCAAACTTTGGATATTCCTTTAGGAAAAAAACTAAAAGCCTGAATATAAGACTACCCTATAGGAAAAAAGTTAAACTTGTATATATTCACATGTAAATTGCTTTTTTAATAAAAAATTATGATATCAACAAATGTATTTCTAGTTTTTATTTATTTTTATGTGCCAATGCTGCCTTTCTCTTTCCCTTGCCCCCATTTTTCTCTCTCTCCCTCCTCCCCTTGCCTGTCTCTTAACCCCCTCACTCCCCTTGTCTCTGTCTCTTAACCCCTTCCCTCCCCTTGTCTCTGTCTCTTAACCCCTTCCCTCCCCTTGTCTGTCTCTTAACCCCTTCCCTCCCCTTGTCTCTGTCTCTTAACCCCTTCCCTCCCCTTGTCTGTCTCTTAACCCCTTCCCTCCCCTTGTCTCTGTCTCTTAACCCCCTCCCTCCCCTTGACTCTGTCTCTGCCCCCCTCCCTCCCCCCTGTCTCTCTGTCCCCCCTGTCTCTCTGTCCCCCTCCCTCCCCCTGTCTCTCTGTCCCCCCTGTCTCTCTGTCCCCCTCCCTCCCTCCCCCTGTCTCTCTGCCCCCCTCCCTCCCTTCCCCTTACCTTGATCCCTGGTGGCTAGTGGGGGCAGCCGGGGAATGTCTGCACGATACTTGCAGACATCCTCCATGCTGCCCGACACGGCAGTCTATTATGACGGACAGCTGGTCAGTCATAATAGTCTGCCGTGTCGGGCAGCATGGAGGATATCTGCACGTATCGTGCAGACATCCCCCAGCTGCCCGATTTACCCTGGTGGCTAGTGGGGCAGCAGAGGAAGTCTGCGCGATGAGCGCAGACCTCCCCTGCTGCCGCCCGGCACGCTCGCTGGGACTTCTGTGACGAAAGCGGAAGTACCCGGCTTCTTCACAGAAGCCCCGGCGGTCGTGCCGGGCGGAAGCAGGGGAGTCTGCGCTCATTGCGCAGACATCCCCTGCTGCTAGAGAGGGGGATCCAGGTCCCCTGCAGCTCTGCTGGGGACCTGGATCCATGTCTTATAATCTGACCTCAATTTGAGGTCAGATTATAAGAGACCTCGATTATAAGACGAGGGGGATTTTTCAGAGCAGTTGCTCTGAAAAAACCTTGTCTTATAATCGAGCAAATACGGTACATCATTTTAATCCCTCACGGCCGATAAAAGGGGGATAAAATGGCGTCCAAAAGGGGGGCTGACTTTAAGCAGCCACAAAAAAGAGAAAAAAAAAGAGAGTCTGAAAAATGGGAAAAGAGAATAGCTTCTATGTTCTCATCCCAGACCACAAGATCTATAGAAACTGTCCAATCTAACTCGGCAGCTGAAGGGTCTATTTTAGAATCAGATTATGAACACTCAACGGGTCAAGGAGACAATTTACCCCCACTCAATAAGCACTTAGTGACAAATGAGCACATGCAAAAATGCCTGAATACTCAACTCCTCTTGATTAAGGAAGAAATAAAAATGGCATTTGGAGAAATTAAAAATTATTTATTGAGTATCAAAGAATAAATAATCCAGACAACTCAGAAAGTGTAAGAAACGGAATATGAGACAAGGGAATCAAAAGAAAAGATTCAGAGACTAGAAAAGAAAGTGGAAGAATTAGAAACCAAGATTATAGATACCGAGGATAGGGCCAGGAGAAAGAATCTGAGAATTAGAGGGGTCCCTGAAAAAGTGGAACAGCATGGGCTTAGCGATTATTTGTTGGGCATATTTAATGATATGGGGACGGGATAAATTTTGGCCCCTAACACAATTGAGAGAGCCCATAGAACACTAAAATCAAGAAACACTCCTGAATCTGCCCCTAGAGACATCATAGTTAGATTCACCTTCTTTTATGTTCGGCAGAAAATTATGGCTGCATCTAGAGTCTTCGAATCAATCAAGCAACAGGGAGCTGAATAATTTTAAAAAATGTCAGGACTTGTCGGCCAGTACAAGGCAAAAAAGATATGCAATTAGATTTTTGACAGATTTTCTCAGAGAAAACAAAATCAAGTACTCTTGGGGTTTTCCCTTCAAAAATTTCTTTATCTACAAAGGCCAAAAGATCCGATTGGAATCAATATTAGAAGATCATGATTGGTTAAAACAACAAAAGAAAATTTGATAGCAAAAGAGAATTGTAAATACAAAGTTCGAATTGAGAGCTGCGCATGGATTTGGGTTCTCACCAGGCAAACGGACAATAAGGAGGTTTAGACTCGGGATGGGGGAGAAAAATGTTTTGGTTTTTTTTGTAAGGGAAGGAAAGAGAAAAAAAGGGGAAAACCTTTTGTAAATAAGCACTTGCCTTATATAGTGAAAAAGCATTTGTTTCATGCACCTTGCAAAGTAGGAATTCAAATTAGGCGTAGGAGGAAGTAATTTGTAAGCACTAAATATATGGTTCAAAAGGACACATTTGAAGCTGTTAACATTTCAGAAATAAGAATAGATATATAGTAGTACTCAGTATTTGGGGAGGTTTGGTTTTGGTGGGGAAAGAGGGAGAAGGGGAAAAGATAGGAATTTGGAAACAAAAGAAAAGATTGATGAAAAAAGTAGATTAGACTAATTGGGGGTAATGATGAGGAGATTTAAAGGTACAAAAAAGCGGCAGGGTCTAGGCGAATTTTTTTGGGGGAGTGGCAGGGGGAATGGGGTGGAGAGGAGGAGCCAGAAGAGAAAACAATAAGAAGCATGATGACCCCAATTCAATTATTAACCCTGAATGTTCAGGGATTGATCTCCTCCCCAAAATCGATTCTTGTAGACAAGTTGCTGACAAAGGAGAAAATAGAGATTGGGGGCATTCAAGTGACACATCTGAGTGGAGAGGAAGCAAGGAGACTTATAAGCAAGAACTATCCAAATATAGAGTATTCTTCGTTCCAATCAAAAAAAAAAAGAGGGGTAGCATTACTTTTCTCAAAAAACTTAAAATATGAATTGATGTCTAAACTGACAGACAAAAAGGGCCGCTTTCTTTTTTTGATATGTAGACTTAATGATCAAATTTTCTCATTGCTGTTTATATATAGCCCAAATAAGAGACAGGTCCACTTTCTGAATAAAACTCTGGACAGAATTATAAATAGAACCCAAGGAACATTCCTTTGTATAGGAGATTATAATTGTGTGGCGGATGTGGAGCTCGATAAAAAACTGGGTTATGGGGATAGGTGGATCAATGCAGGGGCACAAGGATTGACCAGAGCTTTCTCTGAGACCCTAGGGAAATTTGGACTGTATGATATCTGGAGAACATTAAGACCTTCAGATAGAGATTATACACATTTTTCAAAATGGCATAACTCCTATGCTAGAATTGATATGATACTTACAGTAGGGATAATAAAAAACTATAAAAAAAATTAACATAGGTTCAGTGGTCTGGTCGGACCATGACCCAGTTGTTTTGGAATTAGGTAGAGGCTTTAAACAAACCATCAAAAATTGGAGATTAAATGACACAATTATTCGGAATGCTGAAATAATCAAAAATATAAAGTCTGAGACTTTTTTTTTTTTAAAGAATGATACGGGGGAAGTTGATACCCCAATGGTCTGGTGCACTTATAGAAGTTATATCTGAGGACTACTCATTAAGGCAGAAAGTCAGCTGAATAAGACCAGAGGGAAAAATTTGGCGCAACTGTACCTCAGGCTAACAAAATTAGATAGAGAAAACAAGAACTGCCCCCAGCTGCCTTTTAGGGAAGAGATAGATAAAACCAAAGACCTAATAAAACAGAAAATTCTAGCAGGAGTAAACTATGCAATGATGAAAATGAAACAAAAATGATACCGAAAGGGCAACCGAGCTGACAAACTTATCAGATCAAGAAACAAAAACTACTGGGTAGCATTCTTGGGTGTGTTTCTATTGTAACATGGTGCCTGATTGTCTGCTGTACTTGCATTGTTTGTTCCCCACAAGGCCCAGTGGGGGGGGGGGGGGGATAAAAAGCAGCAAATATTGCTGAATAAAAGTAGCAATAAACGCTAAGTGGAGTCAGTTTTTACTTCACCCTTCAAAACGTAGCCTTGTCTCGTTCTTGAAAGGGAACCTGCAAAGCATAAATCACTAGCTCTTTTAAGAGCTCTGCCTTACTCTCTACTTGGATCCAGTGGATGGGATAAAGCAACCCCACTACTGCACAGGAAGAAGGACATCCCCAACGGTTGATACCCCCTCTCCCATTGGGGTAGCTGTTACATTGGTGGCAGCGGTGGGATGGTCCTTTCACCCACAGAGCAAGTGCTGAATGGAGACTCAGTATGTCAAACTGAAAAGACCCACGCTGAAGGATCTACTGGAGAGCCGAGGACGGAGTGCCAGTAACAGACCACGGAGAGAGTTGATCGCTAACCTGCTGGAGTTGGATGAAATGGATCGGTCCATGGAAACCACCGAACCAAATTTAGCAATCAGCGAGGAAGCCGAAATCGCCAGTATTGTGCAGAGGAGATTGGCCCTTTATACAACACCATTGGAGGAGCGGATTGATCAGCTATTCCTAGAAGTGAAAGCAGAGATTCGGGAAAGGAGGGCACACAAAATAGTACTGGTAAGGGTGCAACAACCTTTTACACCCACAGTTCCTACCACTCCTCCAACCGCAACTGCAAAGAAGGTCCCGTTCACAGCCTTTAAAGCTTTCGTGGAGGACGAGATTGATGGATATTTAGCAGATTTTGAAAGACAATGCTCGTTACACCAAGTACCCCCAGACCAATGGGTCACTATCTCATCCCGGAAAGCTGTCCGGCAAAGCAAATGAAGCCTTTCGGGCCCTCACCCCAGAGGATATACTACAGTACCAGCTGGTGAAGGATGCCCTACTCACCAGATATGCAGTGACCCCGGAGACTTACCTCCGCTGCTTCCGGGACTCCAAGAAAAGGGCTGTGGATTCCCAAATGGAATAGGCTTGCTGACTGTATGCTGGTGGCATCCTACTGGGTCAAAGGTTGCCACACCAACACCGGAGAGGAGGTGTTACAACTGTTTTTAATGGAGCAATTTTTCCGGGAATTATCTGCCAACCTACAGGATTGGGTGCGAGACCGCCGTCCCCTCACATTAAACAATGCTGCTTGCTTAGCGGATTAATACATTGAAATTCGAAAGGTGAGCCAAAGCAACCCCCGACAGCCTAATCGTGTGGAGCACCATACCTACTGCCCCTTGGGATCATCCGGTACCAACTGGAGGCGTCCCTCACTGAGACTGCAACACCTCGTACATCCGCCTCCCATAGCCTGGAGACCGAGCTGGGCCCAGAGGAATGCCTGGGCATTCTATATGCGGCTGACCCTATCCAAGCTGCATCCCCAGACAACCGTCAGCATCACCGCCAAGAGGTACGGGTGAATGGCCAGGTAGCCCAAGGCCTGAGGGACACAGGTACTACCATCACTCTGATGCAAAGACATTTGGTTAAACCAGAACACCTATCCAACTGTACCATTGCTGGAGGAGCTGTCTTCCGCCTTCCTACTGCCCGAGTGCACCTGGACTGGGGAGTCGGATCTGGAAAAACCTGTCAGGAACTGATCATGCCTCATGACTTGAACTCTGACTTCCATGTTCCTAGCCCTCTTCTTTACCAGTTCACCAGCCTGTCTTTTACATCTTAGCCTATGTTCTAGTAACAATGAATAAACAAAGCCTGTGTCAAATCATGTGCTCACTCTCAGCCTATAAAAGCCTCTTCCTGTGAATCTACCTTTGCCAGATTATTGTGGTTCCTGCCTGCAGTATATCAAGCTATTGATTGTTACTTACCTGTTACCGATTTGGACTATCTCACTACCTTCTCCTTCTGTTTTCTCCTACCCACTGACCTTGGCTTGCACGACTATGCTTATACTCTTTGTTCTAGCCTCACAGCTCTGCTAAAAGACCAGATTGTCACTCAAAGCTCAGGGACTCAACCACCTGGGTAACAAGTGGCTACTTCTGGCAGAAGACCTTGCTGATCTGGCTGCTGGACTCCAAACCTGCTAACATCAGTATCATTACAAAACCACTGTGGGGATTATGGATAATTTGCCTGCAGAAGTTGTGCTGGGCAACGATATTGACCACCTAGCTTCTGCCTATTTACCCACCAACACTGCTACCGCTTGCCCAGTGACCACTCGATCCCAGACCCATGTCGCCGAGGACCCTGCTCCCATGCATAGTTTTGAAGTTATAAGAAATGTGAAAAAGTATATTTTAGCTTGGAGATAATTGAGCTGATACAAAGTTTATAACTCTTGTGCCTCCTCCCCCCCCCCCCCCCCCCCGTCCCATAGGACAGATTTTACCCCAGGGAGGGAACAAGGGGTGGACCTCCGTTAGAAAATATAATAGCTAACTGAAGCACTTAATAATGGCCAATTAGGATGAGACAGCTTTTTTTTTTATGGATCACTTGATTGGGAAAGAACGATATTGCCGTTAAATATATGCTACAACTCAACAAGGGCTACATGGTAGGGAGGAGTAGGAATTATCTTGCACAGGTAGCTAGAAACATAAGGTATATATCTAAAATAGAGTGGGATAAGTCAAGTGAAGATAGATGTTTGTTAGTTTGTCAGTGTCCGTCTGTGCAGTTTGTTTATATATTTAAAATAATAAAAGAAATGGAAAAAAAGAGAAACAAATGGTGAAAGTAGATGAACACAAGGATGATTGGACAGCACAACAAGACATAAGAAATAATTATAAAAGTTTGGTATAGTGCTGAAGAATGAGTAAAAAAAGGGGAAGGAAAAAAAAGGAGTATATATATTTATTTACTGTGTATTTGATGTATGCTTTTTTTTCTATTCTTATATCCTCTATAATAATCTTCAAGTGTCTCTGCGTCCAGTCCCTGTGTCCGTGGGTTGCTAGGGCAACAGACTGGACACAGAGACACTGCCCCACGGACAGCCGTTGCCAGGGCAACAGACTGGACGCAGAGACACATCATACTATAGCGTCCCTGTTGCCCTAGCAACATCGGGGACATGCACATGTTGTTAAAAAAAAGAAAAAAAAGAAAAATACAGTTAAAAAAAAATGACAGAGGCTAAAACGAGTTAAACAGTACAAAGGCCAAAAGACAAAGAATAGAAAATAGATCTATTAAATAACAGGAAAATTAACATTAAAAAAAAGAAAAAGAAAAATAAAGTTAAAAAAAAAATGACAGAGGCTATAACGAGTTAAACAGTACAGAGGCCAAAAGACAAAGAATAGAAAATAGATCTATTAAATAACAGGAAAATTAACATTAAAAAAAAAATAAAGTTTAAAAAAAAACGACAGAGGCTATAACGAGTTAAACAGTACAAAGGCCAAAGGACAAAGAATAGAAAATAGATCTATTAAATAACAGGGAAATTAACATAAAAAAATAATGTTAAATGTAAAACAAAGAGGAAAAAATCTGACTCCTGAAGAACTACAATCTTTACGACAACAAAATGCAGAAAGTGAAAGACAAAGACGAGAAAAAAAATCAAAAAAAGAAAAAGAAAATGAGCGAAATAAAAACACAGAAAGACGCAGAGCTAAGAGAGCAAGTCAAACCCCAGATGAACGACTAACAATACGTCAGCAAAACACCGAAAGAGAAAGAAAAAGAAGAGTAAATAGATCTATTGAAGAAAAGGTAAAAGATCAAAAGAAAAACACTGAAAGAAAAAGAGCTAAAAAAGCAACTTTAACTCATGATGACCAACAACCTCTACATCAGGAACAAAACACAAACAAGTTTGACAGGATAACAGATAAAATAAATTTACATGAAGATGCAAAGACACTAACTCACAAAAAAAAAAAAACAATCAATTTCTATAGAGAAAAACAGAAATTATAAAAAAGAAATTCAAAAACGACAGCAAGATGCTTAAAGACAAATAGCAAGGAGAGCAAATAGAACTCCAGAGGAACGAAAGAATGCAAAATTCAGCAAATCCTCTATAATAATGTTCAAGTGTCTCTGCGTCCAGTCCCTGTGTCCGTGGGATTGCGCTACTGCGCATGTGCCCCACGGACAGCCGTTGGGACTTGGAACGCAGAGACTTCTGTCAGAACAGTGTTCTGACAGGCAGGGCCGGCCTTAGGGGTGCGAGCGCACAGGGCGCAACACCCCAGGGGGCGCCCTCCTGCCCAAAGAAAAAAAAAAGCCGGTAGAGGCACTCTATAGATCTAAAGATCACCCCTCACCAGCCCTCTGCTCGACATACTCTGCTAGATCCCGGGATGGGGGCGGAGCTAACCGGCTGAGCGGTGTAGCTTCGCCCCCACCCTGTGAAACAGAACAGGGGGAAGGGGGAGAGAGAGACAGAACAGGGGGAAGGGGGAGAGAGAGACAGACAGGGGGAGGGAGAGAGAGAAAGACAGAACAGGGGGAGGGGGAGAGACAGAACAGCTGGAAGGGGGAGAAAGATATACAGAACAGGGGGTAGAGAGAAAGAACAGAGGGAGGGAGAAAGAGACAGAACAGGGGAAGAGGGAGAGAGAGAGACAGACAGAACAGGGGGGGGGGGAGAGAGACAGAACAGGGGGAAGGGGGAGAGAGAGACAGACGGGGAGGGAGGGAGAGAAAGACAGAACAGGGGGAATGGGGAGAGAGAGAGACAGAACAGGGCTAGAGAGACAGAACAGGGGAGGGAGACAGAACAGGGGGGGAGAGAGACAGAACAGGGGGGGAGAGAGAGACAGAACAGGGGGGGAGAGAGAGACAGAACAGGGGGGAGAGAGAGACAGGGGGAAGGGGGAGAGAGAGAGACAGACAGGGCAATGAAGAGGAAAGGGACAAACATGGGAAGGCAGAGAGATACAGACATGGGGGGGGGGGGGGCGCCATGGGGGAATCCCGCACTGGGCGCCGGAACACTTAAGGCCACTTTAGTTAACTTTGTAAAGACTGCGCATGCGCGAGCGGAGCGTCGCTACCCACCTCCCGCCCCCTTCACACCACGCTAAGGTGGTAAGTAACACGGGGGACGGACGGACATAGGTTCGATAGGTTTGGACAGACCTGATAAAAAAAGAGGATAAATTACTAAATAAAATAAATGAACTATTTATTAATTGTTAAAATGAACCACAAGACCCCAAATAGTTATAAATTACGGTCTTAAAGAGGAAGTGAGAAATAATAGTATACTTACAGAAATAACAGGGCTGTCCAAAAGATAGAAGGAAATTACAAGAATATTGTTTTAATTGAAGGATAAAAATATTCTAAAAAGTATAATACTTAATATATATATTTAATTTATATACATAAATTAAACAATTATAAATAAACTCGACATTAAGCCCGTTAAATTAACTGGCACTAGGACATATGGGGGGGGGCACATAAGGGGGCAACATAGGGCAAGCACCCTGGTGAGGGGGGGAGCCTTGAGGGCTGCCTCATCTTGATGGGAGTTGTGATCCTCCTGCTGTATTATTGATGCAGCAGGGGGATCACAACTCCCATCAAGATGAGGACAGCCCTGTTATTTCTGTAAGTATACTATTATTTCTCACTTCCTCTTTAAGACCGTAATTTATAAATATTTGGGGTCTTGTGGTTCATTTTAACAATTAATAAATAGTTCATTTATTTTATTTAGTAATTTATCCTCTTTTTTTATCAGGTCTGTCCAAACCTATCGAATTCATATTTTGCTAAAATCTGCTACTGTGTAGATAGGGGCATCTGTATTATGTATAACTAGTTTAAGTTTATTACATTATTAGACCTGTTTTGTATAAATACCTTATATCATTTTGCCTCTGAAGAAGTGACGCCGTCAGGTCACGCAACACGTAGGGAGGAAGTTCGCAATTCCCGCGCAGACATTTTTTCTAAGTGTACCAGCAACTTCTGGTCTTGCGGAACTCCTTGCCGGCTTATATCATCCAGTTCCGCTCCCAAACGTTTAACACCAGGAATTTTTACGTCTGTCGAGAAATCTTTTTACTAGATGTTTCTTGTACACTTTATATTTTGTAAGTAGTTCCTTTATTTGCTCATTAAACCCCTTTTTGTACTATACACACCATGTTGGGTTTTCTTTTGTTCGCAGGCTACTACTGAAAGTGGATGCATCTATTTTGGCACTGGTCAATTTATAGTGCAGTTGTGTCTGCCTTCGCTCTTATTCGTTTACAAATTATGGATGATTTGTGATCCAGAAAGACTTTCTAAATTCTGTTTTGTTGTATCTGTCTCTTATATTTAATTCTTTTATTTATTCTGATTTGCAATTATTCTCTCTGCTTTTGTATATTAGCTACATAAGTCTTTTGTTTCACTTGTACACTATTTGTTGCATATAGATTTTTTGCACCTATTTTTGCTTGCACTAATTTTATGTATTTATAGCTTGTTTTTTTGTTTTTTATTTCTTTCTTTTTATTAGGAGTTTTTCAACATTGAAATTCGACACAAAATGAGAATATTCAAAACAGAACGAAACAAAGAATACTATTACTGGACCATAGAACAATGATATTTGGGGGAATTAGTTGCCTGTGAGCTTTGTCATATTATTACTATTAAACCGTACTAGATGATTGTTAACTATCATGTGCTCCCAAGTTTCACTTCCTCCAATCTTGTCTACTCTCTCCTTGAAGTTTCTATGGTCCGTGGGCCAGGTTCTACTCTCCTTACGTTATAAATTTAATGCCAAATACTGCTTTGTGCTTCGGAGAGTTTAAAGATTAATAAAAAAAAGTTAAAGGACAATACAACAGTTTTAAGAATAACAAACACAAAAAATAACTTCTATCTTACTCATACATTCATCCAGTCGTTCTCTACTCGGGTGTGTGGTTGGGGGATAGGAGGGGGTGGAGGGGAGGACAACATCAGCTTCTCTGATCAGTTTCTCTGTGCGTTTTCCAAGGAGCCCAGATCTGTTGATAGGTATTGAACTGACCTAGTCTAATAAAGAACCCTGCTTCCATCTTATTTTGGAATTCTATTTGATGCGTGATCTCTGACCAGTGTATTGTTCCTTTTTTTTTCCAATTTCTGGCGATACAGATTTTTGTTGCCGTAGTTATCTGTATCATTAACCTTGTCTGATTTTCATTCCCAGGCATCTGAATATTGAACAGGAAAGTTTCCGGTTTTAGTGTAATGTTAGTGCCCATCAGGTCACTAAGCAGAACCTGAAGGTTATATATTGTAGGTCTCAGACTTGTACACTCCCACCAAACATGCATTAATGAGCCATTGGCTAGTTCACATCTCCAGCATGTTGCAGAAACTTCTGGGTTGATCCTGTGCAGTCTGGTAGGAACCAAGTACCACCTCATATTGATTTTATGTTGTAATTCCATTAGGTTAATACAATGAATGTTTTTTTTCATCAGTTTTATTGCTTTTATCCAGTCCTCATGAGAGAAGGTACAACCAAGTTCACGCTCCCAGCTGATCCATGGGGTTGCCTTCTCACATGGCTGCGAACTGACCAAATAATTAGAAACCCTTGAGACCACTTTTTTTTTTAGGTGCTTTGATATCAAATCAGTTATTAGGGTTTTCTCCAGGGTTATCCTTTTATGTAAGTAGTGTTTTACTCTCAGGTAATTAAAGATTTCCCTTGAGGGGAGGTTCCGACCAGACTGCAGAAGATCAAAAGAAATCAGAGATCCCTGGGGGGCTATGTCTGCCACAGTGGAGATATGGTTATGTGTCCAGTTTGATAAGTTGATGTTCCCCATATCAAATTCTAAAATTTCAATTGGGGTGTCCAGAGGTATTTGATGTCTATTTACAGCCAAAATCTTTCCCAATATTGCTATTGTGTCGCCTAAGTTTTTGATTATTGGGTTACTAAAGGAGCATTTTTTACTCATTACCCTCTGGCTCCAAAATAGATTAATAGGGTCCATTCGAACCTTTCTATGTCTAACCAACTTGGTGGTATTATTGATGTATTGTCCAATGCTATTGCATGGGCTATCATGCAGGCGTTGTACAGACTATGTATGTCCGGAAAGGAGATCCCCCCAGATTTAACCTCTCGTTGTAGCAGTTTCAATGCTACTCTAGGTTTTTTATCCCGCCAAATGAATTCTTTAGCGAGGTTTTGTATTTTATTTAAAATGGTAAGGTCGACTGTCAGTGGAATATTTCTAAATAAATAAGATATTTTGGGAATTATGTAAGCATTCAGCACTTCTACTCTGCCAAGCCAGGAGATTTCTGAGCCTTTCCAGTCGTTTAGGTTTTTTTTAATTTCCTTTAATTTTGGTTCATAATTTATTTTGACTGTATCTTCTAGGTCTAATGTCAACCTAATTCCCAAATATTCTATGAATTGTTTTGACCAGTTAAATCCAAATTTTGACCTAATTTGTTGCTTGTCTGTCTCAGGGAGATATCCCAGGATTATTTGGGTTTTATTAAAGTTCAATTTATAATTAGAATATTTTCCAAACGTTGTAATTAGCTGGGTTATTTTGGAAATCGATTTTATGGGATCTGTCAATGTAAGCAGAACATCGTCAGCATATAAAATAATCCTGTTGTCTATCGAGTTGATGGTTACTCCACTAACTTCCCTTGATCTTCTTATCATGGCAGCGAGTGGCTCCATGGAAAGTATGTACAGCAGGGGTGCCAACGGGCAGCCCTGCCTCGTCCCGTTTTTAATTCCGAACCACTCTGAATGTATCATGTGTCCCGAGACCCTGGCTGTTGGGGTTGAATACCGGATCATTGTGCCATCTTTAAATAGGGCCTCGATGCCAAAAATCTCCATCACTGCTTCAAGATAGTGCCAGTTCACCCTATCGAAGGCTTTTTCGGCATCGAGGTCCAACAGGGTAGTTGGGAGCCTCTGTCTATTTATATGGTGTATGATATTAAGGACTCGTCTGGTGTTATCCGTTGTACCCCTGCCCAACACGAAGCCACTTTGGTCATTGTGTATTAGATCTGGGATCACCAGTTTGAGCCTCCCAGCTAGTATCTTCGAGTACATTTTGATATCCAAATTTATAAGCGATATTGGTCTGTAATTGGATACTGATGTTGGGTCCTTGTTGGGCTTGGGTACCGGGATGATTGCAGCCTGAAGCAACTCAGAAGGAATTGCGTCTTTTTTAGTTAACTGTGTATATAGTCTCAATAACAGGGGGGCTAATTGTTTTTCAAATTTGGTATAAAATATGGCAGAATAACCGTCTGGTCCGGGGGATTTCTCCCCAACAAGAGAGCCAATATTGTCCCTAACTTCAGTGATGGTAATGGGATGATTTAGAGCTTCCCTTTGTACTATTGATATTTTGGGCAAATCGAGATTTTTAAGAAAAGTTGCAATTTCCATTGATGAGGAGGTTGTTTCCTCTAAATTGTATAGTGCGCTATAGTACTCTTTGAACGCTTTACTTATTTTCGTTGGGGACAATAATGGTTGGTTATTCACCAGAAGTTTCTTTATAATTTGCCTGCTTTGCCTATTTTTCAGTTTGTTAGTTAAAAGTTTTCCTGTACGGTTGGCTCCGTAATACCATTTTTGTTTTAATAGCATTATGGCTTTATTGGTTTGGTCATATAATCTGTCCCTGATAAGTCCTCTTATTGATATGATTTGAGACAAAAGGGAGGGGTCCAAGTTTTCCCTCTGGTGTCTTTCCAGTATTGCTAGTTTTATATATAGATTGTTTATTGACTCACCCTTTTTCCTTTTTTCTGCGGCTCCTATTTTTATCAATAGACCCCGCATATAACACTTCAGGGTACACCAGAGGGTCGCATCGGAGACCTCCCCGTTGTCATTGACAGCCAAAAATGAATCGATCTGTGGGGCTAAGTGTTGCTCTGTTTCCTTAGAATTTAAAAGATATTCATTTAGGCGCCATCTGTTTCTAATTCTATATTCTGGATTATTCATAATTGGCAAAAATACCGGAGCGTGATCAGACCACGATATCCCCCCTATCTTTGTGTCAATAATTTTCTCTAATATATCTGCCCTAGAAAAGAAATAGTCAATCCTGGAGTATGTTTGATGTGTTTGAGAATAAAAAGAATATTCTCGTTCTCTGGGGTGTCTAACTCTCCAGCATTCAAAGAGTTGATTTTTATGTATAATTTTCTGAATTATGGAAGGTAGCGTGTTTTCCACATGTTCTCTGCCATAAGTTTTGCTTTTATCTAGGCTATTATCCATTACACAGTTAAAGTCGCCTGCGATTATCAATGCCCCAGATGATATCTCATCTATTCTTATTATTAGATTTTCAAAAAACACACGAGAAGACTGATTTGGGGCATATATATTGACTATTGTATAAAGGATATTGTTTAATTTAGCAATCAGGATTATATATCTCCCGTCCTTATCTGTTTCGCAATATGCCAACTCAAATTTAATCGCACTAGATATTAATATCGCCGCTCCCCTTTTCTTTTTTGAGCCCTGCATGTTCGAGCAGCCAACTAATGGATATTTTTTTTTTTTATTTTTTTAAATAGTTTATTTTCAGTTTTTTCATATAGACATAAAACATACAATATCAGCGAACATACATAAGACTATAACAAGACTAACACACTAACATATGGAGACCAGAATCCATTAATCCTACTACAGTACTGTCTTATATCCCGAAAAGAGGGGGGGGGGGAGGGAGGCCGAGCCCGAGGCGGATTCCCAACTAAAGAGTTCACACTGTTAACCAGTGAAAGAAAAAGAAAAAAAAACCCTACTTAGAGAATGTGAGGGTCACAGGGAATGTCAATCTTTTTTTCTTTTTACTTCATAAGCTTTACCCCTTCCATCGTCAAGATTTAATCAAGGTCTCCATTTACCCCACATTCTGTCATATTTGTCTTTCGCATCTCTACTTGCAAAATAACCCTTTTCCATTAACTGTTGGGTATTAATTTGATTCTTTACTTGTGCCCAGCTAACCTTCCCCCCTTTTTTCCATCTCCTCGCGATAATTAACTTAGTAGCTGAAAAGATATGTATTATCATAGGTAAGTCTGCTTTATCAATATTTTCCAGTCCTTGGTGTAGGAGGGCTTTCTGTGGGGATTTGGGGAGGATTTGACCACAAATACTTGCGACATTCCTAAATGCTTCTTCCCAACACTCAGAAACTCCCTCACATTCCCAAAAAATGTGGAGAAGGGAGCCCCTATTTTTTCTGCATCTCCAACATTGACTGTCTAGTGTATGATTTATCCTGCTTAACTTTACTGGTGTCATGTACCATCTATTGATCATTTTAAGGAATACCTCTTGCAAGTTTAAGCAATGTACTGCTCTCCTTAGTTCATTCCAGCTATTATACCAATGATCAGTCCAGTCTGAGGGTGTCAAATTAGAGTTTAAATTTAATTCTCTTTCCCAGCTTATCCAAGCGGTGGGAACATACTGTTGCCTCAGCTGTTTTATGATGTTTGAGCATATTTTCAACATTTTTTTCCTTGGAGCATTATTAAACAGATTATCAATCATATCTATCTTCTCCATTTCACCTTTCAAGTATATACTCTCTACTAGGAAATGTTTTATTCTCAAAAATTTAAAAAGGTCTCTCGAGGGCAAATTGAATTCTTGTCTCAGATCACTGAATCCTTTAATATTGTTCCCTATATACATATCTTTTACTTTGTTAATACCTACTAATTTCCAACTTTTGATATTTATATCTGTCATATTATATTGTATCGAGTCCAGGGGTGCTGATTTTAAGATTTTTAGGTCCAAATTGCATTTTTTCTTAAAATTATACCAAAAGTCTACAAGCTCTACTAGAGTGGTGTCCCCGATTTTCTGTTGTATATTTTTTAAGTTAACCCTATTTAACCAGAGGATATTTTCTAAGTTATCTAAACCCGCGATGTTACATTCTATCTTCCACCAATCCAGATTTCTACTTGAAGTCCACTGCATTCTATTTAAATGTGTTAACATACTGGCTTCCCATAATTCCCTGATAACTGGAAAGCCTAGGCCTCCCTTTGTTGTATCGAGATATAATGTGTTTTTATTTATCCTAGGTTTTTTCCCAAGCCATACAAAATTCAATAGTTTCTTCTGTATGTTTTCCAGTATTTCTATTTTTATTTTCCCTGGTGCCATCCTAAACACATACATCCACCTTGGTACGACATATGCCCTAATTGTGTTAATTCTGCCCATCCATGAGATGGAGATTTGTCTCCATTTATTAAGTTTAACCTGTATCTCATCTAATATTTTGTTGCAATTAAGTTCTGCCGTGCCTTTGCCATTGGGGGGAATCATGATGCCCAGATATTCCATCCCGGAGCTAACCCACTGAAAGGAGTTGGTATCTTTTAATTTTTTTTGCATTTCATCTGAAATTGCTATTCCAATTGCCTGAGTTTTCTCAATATTTAGTTTGTAATTTGATACCTCTCCATATTCATGGATTATCTTTAATAGCTCCGGAATTGAACCCTCCGGTTCAGATATTGTCAGAAATATATCATCGGCATATGCCGATATCTTATATTCTAAACTTCCCAATCTTACTCCCTTAATGTGCTCATTTTGTCTGATCATATTTGTTAATGGTTCTAATGTTATTATATACAGTAAAGGGGCTAAAGGGCATCCCTGTCTAGTACCGTTTTGAATCCTAAACCAATCTGATTCTATGTTTTGACCAATTACTTTTGCTGATGGGTTCTTATACAGGGTCATAATGGCGTCCATCATTACCTGGCCAAATCCCAGGGCTTTCAAAGTTTCTTCTAGGAAGACCCAGCTGACCCTGTCGAATGCTTTTTCTGCATCCAGTGACAGGGCCAGCATGGGTTCCTCCCGTCGGTGAGCAGCCTCAAATATATTAATTATCTTCCTTACATTATCTCCAGAGACCCTTCCCTGCATAAAGCCCACCTGGTCCCTGTGGATCAGTGAGTCCATGCATCCCTTCAATCTGTTAGACAAAATAGCCGAAAAAATCTTAGTGTCTGTTTTTATTAACGAGATTGGCCGGTAATTTTTTACGTTTGTAAGGTCTTTCCCTGGTTTTGGGATTGGCAGGATTGCCGCTTGCATTGATTCTGCGGGAAAGCATTTATTCCTAATTACTTCATTGAAGAATTTTGTTAGTTGGGACGTCAGTATCGGGGCCAATTTCTTAAAGAAGATACCTGCAAATCCATCTGGGCCCGGCGCTTTGTTATTTTTTAACTGTTTTATAACCTTTGCTACCTCGATCTCACTGATATGCGCGTCTAATTGCTTAATTTGATCATCTGTCAATATATTTAAATGGGACCTCTCAATATACTTTATTACCTGCTCGCGGGCGAGACCCTTCTCAGGTAGATTATACAGGGAATAATAAAATTTCTTAAATTCTAGACCTATTTGTTTCGGTGATATTGCTGTTATGTTGCCATTAATGATTTTAGCTATTCTGGCTTTAGCGTTTCCCTTCTGTAACTGTTTGGACAGAATCCTCTCAGGTTTATTACCTAAGTAGTAATATTTCTGTTTTGCATGTAATAGAATTTTATTTGCTTTTAATGTCAGCTTTTCATTTATTTCTATCTTAGTTTGTTGAATTGTCATTTCATTCTCCACTTGAGGTGACAATTTATTGCTCCAAGTAAGGTTTTCTAGTTTTATGTATAGGTCTGAGAGTTTAGCTGTGCGCACTTTACTCAAGTATGCTTCTCTGCTAATAAGGTTTCCCCTAATAACACATTTGTAAGCGTTCCATACATTAGACATTGAGGTATCTTCCGCAAGATTTTCCTTAAAGTAGATCTCTGTCAGCTGCTTCAGTTCCTCAACGTGTTCTTTGTCACTCAGAAGATATTCTTTTATTCTCCAGCATGGTCTGACTTTTACTTTGTTAAATGTAAATGTGTTTATAAGGGCACTATGGTCGGACCATGCGACTTCTATTATATCACTATTTCCGCATTCCTCAATCAGATATGCGGGTACAAGACACATATCTATCCTTGAATAAGATCTATGGACTCTAGAGTAAAATGTATAGTCCCTCGAGCCCGGATGGACAGTTCGCCACAGATCGTATAGTTTGTGTTTAGCCAGGAATTCCCTGCATGACTTTGCTAAACCATTTAGAGATCTATCCATCTTAGCCCCACTACTTAATCTTTTATCCCATACTGGATCTAGAATGCAATTAAAGTACCCTGCCATGATGAAAGATCCCTGAATGAGGTCATGCAGCTTCTTTCAAAAAGAACATTTTTTTTTCTTTCTCTTTATCTTTTATGCGCTTTTGTAAGCCCGCCTGTCATTTAACTAGGTAAGCTGCTTGTTACTCAGCGATATCTCGCAGTGAGGGAGCTTAAAGTTCACACCTTCACGTAAAATGTCAGAGTATTTACAGAGTCCATGCTTTTAAAATTCAGTCAACCACCGAAAAGGGGAAAAGAAAATAGGGAAATTATACTGTGCCTGTACTCTTGACGGGTGGCCAGCCAAATTCCCTTCCTCCTCTTTCATCAATTAAGGAGCTGTTTGTATTTCTAGACTCTCCCCTTAATTTCCACAGCGGTGGGTTGGCGCCGTTTCTCACTTTCCTGGTCACCTTCTACCCGCTGTTCAGCCGAGTGTTTCCTCTGAGAGAAGGGAAGGAGGTGAAAAATGTAGCCCACACTCAATGCTCCCCCTGCGCAAATGTTCTAGTCGTTCAGGAGGGTAAGAATCTTTCTTTCCACCGTCCCGTTGCAGAGGTCTTCGAGCGCTTTCACCACCACTCCACCGCCTCAGACGCTCCGCCCTGTAGCGTCTACGTCATCACGTTGACGATGAACTAATGGATATTTTGAGAATCTCCAAGGTCTTTCCATGTCATCTGTCCAATGGGTTTCTTGGATCAGTCCAATATCTATTCTATTATCCGTCAACATATTATATAGACAACCTCTTTTCTGCAATGTGTTAAGGCCCTTGGCGTTTATTGAAACAAAATTAATAGACATTTTTCTTATCATCATCCTCTATCCCCCCCCCCCCGACCTCCACCCCCAGGGAACCACTCACTACCACATAAACAATCATACCCATTCACACACAGTTCTTCCCAACCCGGATCCTGTCCGGGTTGGACAAAAACATATACATACGGCATTTGGACCCTATCTGTGTGATATTGGTCCACGTGCCTGTTCCTGCGTTCGCCGCAGGCTTAGGAGTTCCGACCGGGTGGGCAGTAACCCCTAATTGTGTTGTAAGGATATATTTTTAAAGATTCATGAGAGATTTCCCCCTGCCTTATCTGGGTCGATTATTGTTATTTTGTATACCCTTTTTTTTTTTTTTTTCTTTCCTTCCCTCCCACCCCTCTCTCCTGCTCTCTCAATCTCGTAACCCGCTTTCCTCCCTCTCCTTCCTGTTCCCTACCCTGCTTCACCTCCCCTTTCTCATGTTCTATTCTCTCTTCCTTGCAGGAGTTATCTTCCTGCCGGTCTCTTATTTCCTCCGCCATTTCTATCTCTACCCTGTCTACCCTTATTTTCCCCTTACCTATCCTTGTACTTATCTCCAGAGAAAATGAAACACCTCGGCGCGTAGGGATTCTACACCTACGTCACACCACTTTATCCCTACTGTTGGTTATCTTAGGGAGCGTGTCCGTCCCGTGATCTTATTGCTCTCCTTGCTTTTCACATGTCCCTCCTTCCCCACCCCCGTTCCCCTCCCTCCTTTCCTTCCCCATTCCCCTACATTAAGTGTTGGGCCCTAATGGAGAGGGGGCATTGTATTACCATCCCAGGCAATTGTGAAATGTGATAGTGTAGGGGTGTCTTGTGAGGTGTGTGAACTTGGGGGAGGTGTGACTTATATTGCATGGAATCTGTTGTTAGCTTGTGAGTGATGATAAAGGAGTGAGATTCTAATGTTTTATTGTATCGTAGGTGATAAATGTATGAGAATAGTGTTAAGAATCTAGATAGCCTCGTGTGAGTCTTCTATAAATACATGGATTCAGTTGTGAGAGGGAAAAAGTGAGGTTGATAAATCTGTGTGGTTGTGCCTTAATCTATTGAGGCTAGTGCCAAGTGCCTGGGGTGGGAATCAATGACCTGTCTCTAATTGACTGTCCCACTAGTTCGAGATCATTTTACACAATTGAAAAGGGTTTACAGGAAAGACATAACGGTGAAATTAGTATTAGACCAAGAAGGGGAGAAGAGGAGAGAAAAAAAAAAAAAGGGGGGAGGGGGAACACTCAAAGGGGCAGCAGGGGGAAATTATATTAAGTCCCATGTTTTGATTTTTTCTTTAAGATCTTCAGGGTCCTTAAATAAGTAAGATGAATCTTTGTATCTGACAAGTATAGCAGTCGGGAAAGTCCATTTGTATTTAATATCCTTGGTACGGAGTATCTGTGTTTGATCCGCATACGCCTTCCTTGATAATCGCGTTGCTGCTGAAAGATCAATTTTTCTGAGAGGGTCACAATTTCTGATCTTAGTTCTTCCGTGTTATTAACCATATCTTTCTTTAGTTTGCTGTACAACTCATCCAGCATTAACGCCAGGGCAGTTTGTGTTAGAATTTGAGATCCCCCTTCTAACTGAGGGGAGTCCTCATCAGATAATATAGAGAATTGGGTTGTTCTGGGTGGAACAGATCCTGTTTCTTCTGTCGTAAGTGATTTTCTATGCTTTTCTTGCCCGCTTTCCAGGATTTTCGGGGAGTAGTAGGCGTTTATCTGCTTGTTTTTCTCCCTCTCCGATGTTGTAGGCTTTTCTTTTTCTGGGCATTTGTCTTTGTCTTTCTTTGGGCCCATTCTACCGATGATATACTACCGTTGGGTACCTGTAAGCTTTCCCCTGTATGTATAGGGTAAGGGAGGGAAATGGAGTGGACTTCGCCCGTCTTGTCAATACGTCCTCTAGTCATTTCTGATTTTCTCTGAATTGGTATTAAGATCGCAATTCAGGTGAATTTATATATCCATACTCTGATTAAGATTACCCAGGGACCTTAGGTTAGGGATCTGACCAGAAGAATCCCCTCTTTTTCCTTCCTTTTTCCCTTTCCCCTCCTCTCCTCTCCTCTCCTCCCTCCTCCTTCCCTCCTCCTTTCTCTTTCCTTCCTCCCCTGTTTCTAATTTCGGTATCTGGGGAATTTATGGTAAGGAATAGTTAACTTCCAATGTACTTTATAGTTTCAGTTTATTTCAGCAACACGACTTTTGATTACGTAGGCCCGTAAGATTTAGGTAAAACCAGTAGAGATAATTTGCACAATCAAATAAGGTGTTGCGATTCAATTTCGGCCTGCCTTATTTCAAAGTAACCTTTAGGGAGTTTGTACTGTTCAGTTGGGAGAGTCTGTACAGATAGTTAGGTTTTTTTTTTGTTTGTTTTAGGAAGATAAGCAGCTTTATATTCTGTGTAGGTAGATAGCCAGTTTTGTCTTCCAAACAATTTAGTTTGTACTGCAAGAACTCTGTTTAAGCAGTATGTGTTAGTTTGTCATCAGTGTATGAAAAAAAAGGAGTTTTAAGCATACCAATAAGGGTGATTTATAGATTCAGGTAACGGTTAGGCCAAAAAAAAAGCTGTCTTTCGAAAACTGTATCCAAAATAGAAAGTTTATGGGATCCAGAAAAGTTATTTTCTACAAACAGGTAGTATACTATTAGGCCAGGGGAGCCTACTTTCCCATCAGAGTATATCAGTAGCAGTTTGTCCTGGACAATAAAGTCGTTATATACAGACAGAAAGAAAAGGTTTAAACAAGGGTAGAGCCGGTTTGTAGTCTGGTGTAGGAGCATTTGTAACTATACATAGAAATTGACTCCTCTTTGTAAGAGCTGCCGCCTTTATCCAAGTACTCTCTGTTTAAGGTTTTTAATGGCAGCAGTCCCAGGTGTCCTTAGGATCCCAGCCTACTTGTGCATAGAATACGTGTATATAATAACCAGGGGGTCGAGGAGGAGCATATGAGCTATGTAAGGTTTCTTAGGGTAATCAGATTATGATATGAAAGGTATTCAAAAGTATCTCAGCACTTTAATAACAGCTGTGAATTCTGAGCAGCCAACGTATTTCATACACCGGAGAGCAGATAGTTACTCACGGTCCCCTTTGTTGTTTCACTTTCCCTTTCTGCTTCACTGCCTCAGAACAAGTGCTGCGGGGTTGTTGTCCGTGGGATGACAGGTGTGAGATAACTCGGTGGGGAAGGATGAACTCCGTTTAATATCTCCACATGTATGTCCTCAGATCTCCCTCAGCTGCTCACCGTGCTCCAACGGGCTCCATTCAATGTAGAGTAGGTCCCTCTGTCTCTGCTCGGCTTGAGATTTTTCTCCCCCTCTTCCCCTCTCTCTCCGCGAGATCAAAGCGGGATCGCGGGAGGTTGTGGAAGGAGGCTGGGCTCGGGGTATGCTTGGTTAATCTGCGGGCGGCTAGAATCTCTCCTCCATCGGGGCTCCTGTTTTACCCGGCCGGATCACCTTGGCGGGCAGGGACAAGCCTACGTGCGTGCGTCACTTGCTCCTCCCATTTGCCTTTATAGCTTGTTTTTATTTATCCATTTTCATTGTTTTGAGCTATACTATTTTACTTTTACTACCATTAATTTGGCCCATATCTTCTAAGTGGCTCTTATTTGTATTGTGTCAGCAACTTGCTTTTTTATCATATATACACACCATTTATTATTCCTATATGTTTATTTTACTTTTTTTGGTTTAGTTTGGAAGTGTGTATATTAGTGTAAATCTTTATTTACACTTAACTCCGCAGTTCTTGTAGTGTACCCATAAACACTTCTACACACCCGATCTTACCCCACTTCCCCAAAACCTGCCTGACCTTACGGTTTAAGGATATTCATTTTGTTTCAGGATAGGCATTTATCATAGCCCCCTTTATCCAAGTTCCATAATACATAGTAACATAGTAATTTAGGTTGAAAAAAAGACAAAAGTCCATCAAGTTCAACCCTTCTACCTATCATTCCAGCCTTTGATCCAAAAGAAGACAAAAATCCCTAAGGAAGCTATTTCTAATTTCTTCTTGACTTTTAAATATATATAAAAAAAAAAACCTTCTTGACTCCAAGGGGCAATCAGATTTCTCCTTGGATCAATAAGCTCTATTATATTATTAATAGCCCTGTATGTTCTTCTTTTCTAAAAAAAAAAAAAAAAACATCCAGGCTATTTTTAAATGCATCTATTGTGAGTTCCATAACTTTATTGTCCTTACCGTAAATAATCCCTTCCTTTGCTGTCTATAAAATCTTTGCTCTTCCAGTCTCAGGGGGTGACCTCTTGTTCTTTGTACATTTCTGTTAATGAACAAGTCACTAGAGAGCTCTTTATATTGGCCCTGCACAAATTATATAATGTTATCATATCCCCTCTGAGATGCCTTTTTTCTAATGTATATAAATGACATTTTTTAAGTCTCTTTTCATAACTAAGATCCTCCAATCCCCTTATTAATTTTGTAGCTCTCTTTGGAACTTTTTCTAGTTCCTTAATATTCTTTTTAAGGACTGGTGCCCAGAACTGTACTGCATATTCAAGGTGAGGTCTTACCATGTATTTGTAAAGAGGCAAGATGATATCCTCTTACCATGAATCTATACCTCTTTTTATACATTTTTCACTGATTGGTTTTCATGTATTTAAATAGTTTGTATTTTGATTTCTGTTTGACACTTATCATTAAGCGTGGAAGTCACGTGAAACGCGTCAAGAGCGGTTCCCCACACAATTTTATTGCTGTACATGATTAATTTTTGCCATAAAATACCACTTTTTCACTACGGATTACCCAGAGTGCAAGCTCCTTTTTCTTTCCTTTTGATTTATACAACGCTGGGTCGGCGTACATATGAGGCACCTGGTTCCAGGCACTCACACAGCCAACACCCTTCCAGTGCTGGATGACGATTTCTGCTTTAGTTGAAGCCCGGTAGGTCTTCCTGCGAAGACTTATTCCCCCCTCTTTTTATGCACACCAATATCTTATGGGCCCTTGCAGCTGCTGACTGGCATTGGGCACTGTTGCCAAGTTTGTTAGCTACAATTATTGCTAAATCCTTTTCATTAGTAGGTTTTCCCAGGGAAATACCATTTAAAGTATATGATGCTTTGTTATTATTTTTCTCATAATGCATAACTTTACATTTGTCTATATTGAACCTCATTTGCCACTTTACTGCCCAGTTCTCCACTCTGTCCCAATCTTCCTGCAAAGAAAAATCATCAAGATTAGTCTTTATTACCTTACCTAGTTTACTGTCATCAGCTAAACATGGAGACATGGCTCTCAGCAGAACATGGGAGATCATTAATAAACAAAACCCCTGAGGTACTCCTCAAATTGGACCAGGGTATTGAGCGAATTCTCCATTTACAACAACCCTTTGCATTCTATCTTTTAGCCAATTTTCAATCCAAATTTGACCCCAAACCTATTTCTCTCAATTTGTAGAGTAACCTTTTGTGTGGAACTGTATCAAATGCTTTCGCAAAATCCAAATAGATCACATCAACTGCCACACCTAGATCTATATTTTTACGGACTTCTTCATAGAATGTTACTAAGTTTTTTGACAAGACCTGTCTTTCATAAAACCATGTTGGCTTTTACTAATTATATTATGATTCAAGATGTATTCTTGAATTAATACCTTTAGCAATCCTTCAAATCAGCTCACTGGCCTATAATTACCCGGCAGAGATTTTGATCCCTTTTTAAATATTGGAATGACATCTGCCTTTCAACAGTCTGTTGGCACTATACCTGAACCGAAAGAATCCCAAAAGATCATAAATAGTGGTCTGGCCAGAATTATGCTTAATTCTCTAAAGACCCTTGGGTGTATACCATCTGGCCCTGGGGCCTTGTCTATCTTAACAGAGTTTAATTGCTTAAGCACTTTTTCCTGTGTCAGCCAATCCCATGGTTAACTGTTCCGTAACTTCCAGTAGCAGGGGCTTATCCATCTGTTCTTCCTTAGTATAAACAGAAGAAAAAAAAAGTATTTAAAATGTCTGCTTTCTCTCTGTCCTCACTTACCAAATTTCTCATTTGGGATAACAAGGGCCCAACATTTTCCCTCTTTAGCTTTTTTCCATTTATATATTTATAAAACATTTTGTGGTTCGTTTTACTCTCCTTAGCAATCCTTTTCTCATTTTCCGATTTAACCATTTTAATTGCCTTTTTTCAGGCTTTGTTGGCATCTTTGTACTCTTTAAATGATAATGCTGATCCCTTGCTTTTATAATGTTTGAATGCCAGTTTCTTGTTTTGTATTTCCTGTTTCACGTTACCGGTAAGCCACATTGGTTTTGATTTGTGTCTTTTGCATTTGTTTCCCAAATATGTTGGGATGCATACTTTTGTAATGTGTGTTTAAAGGAATTCCACTTGTCTTCTGTATTTAGTTCAGAAAACAATCATTCCCAGTCTAAATGTTCAATCGAAGTTGGCCCTTCTAAAATTAAGTGTTTTGGTGGAGTAGTTACTAATTTGCTTTTCTGCATTAATCTCAAATGTTATGGTCACTATTCCCCAAGTGTTCTCTTAATTGGATGTTTGAGATAAGCTCCTCGTTGTTTGCTACCAAATCCAGACAGGCATCCATTCTATTTGGGGTGTCTACTAATTGTGCCATAAATCTACTAATTGTGCCAGGTTCAGAAACTTGCTTAGCGGAACTAGTTGTGCCACAATTCCAATCTACGGTAGTGGACATAATTATCGCACCAGTATTTAAGTAAAGTATTGTACCCTTTTACCAGTAATACAATTTTTTTTTAACGATAACAGTTTTGTGAATGTGTGTGGGCACTGGACTAACCCTCAACCCCTGTTCTTTGTTCCAGCTCATCACAGAGCCGGCCCACGGTCAGAATCCGGCCTTAAGCTGCAACTAATTCCGGAAGTCAAGGCTGTATTGCTCGCACTACACAAAGAAGGTCTGTCCTCCCGGCAGATTGCTGACAGGATTCAAACATAACATAGCCATGGGTGTGCCGGTCAGCAACAGAACGGCAAGGAGAAGGTTGTGCCAGGCAGGGCCTATCACACGGCGCCCCCGCAAGAAACCCTTGGTGACGGAGACCGCTAGAGCCAAGTGTCTAAGGTGGAAGAGAGCTCACAGGGCTTGGACACTGGACATGTGGGAGAAGGTCATCTTCTCAGACGAGAGTAAGTTCAACATTAACGGGACAGATGGCATAGCCTATGTCAGGAGACGTAGGGGTGAACATCTCCTACCCGGCTGCCTAATCTCCACCGTCAAGTTCCCGGTGTCGCAAATAATATGGGGCTGCATGAGTGCAAAGGGCACAGGAGAACATCTAAAGTCGCTTGGATTTCAAGATCAGAGACAGCATGGGTTTACTTCAGGGAGATCATGCCAAACTAATGTTATTGATTTTTTTGATTGGGTGACTAAAATAATAGATCGGAGGGTGCAGTAGACATTGCTTACCTAGATTTCAGTAAGGCTTTCGACACTGTCGCACATAGAAGGCTTATCAATAAACTGAAATCTTTGAGTTTGGATATCAATATTGTTGAATGGATTAGACAATGGCTGAGTGACAGGCAACAGAGGGTTGTAGTCAATGGGGTATATTCGATTACTAGTGGGGTACCTCAGGGATCTGTACTTGGACCCATTCTCTTTAATATTTTTTATTAGCGATATTGCAGAAGGTCTTGTTGGCAAAGTATGTATTTTTGCTGATGATACAAAGATTTGCAGCAGGGTTGATATTGATGGAGGGATAAGCCAAATGTCAAATGATTTAGCTAAACTATAAAAATGGTCAGAGCAGTGGCAACTGACATTTAATGTGGACAAGTGCAAGATTATGCACCTTGGGCATAAAAACCCAAAAGCAGAATATAGACTATTTGGTACAGTCCTAACCTCAACATCTGAGGAAAGGGATTTAGGAGTAATAATTTCAGAGGACTTGAAGGTAGGTAGGCAATGCAATAGAGCAGCAGGAAATGCTAGCAGAATGCTTGGTTGCATAGGGAGAGGTATTAGGTATATTAAAGGAAGAGAGTATATTTAAAAGAAGAAAAACTACCACAACTAGAAGACATAGTCTTAAATTAGAGGGGCAACAATTTAAAAGTAATATCAGGAAGTATTACTTTACTGAGAGGGTAGTGGATGTATGGAATAGCCTGCCAGCAGAAGTGGTAGAGGTAAACACAGTCAAGGATTTTAAGCATGCGTGGGATAGACACAAGGCTATCCTAGCTATAAGACAGGGAACGGGGGACTAATAAAAGTACTTCATAAAAATTGGGCAGCCTAGATGGACCGAATGGTTCTTATCTGCCGACACATTCTATGTTTCTATGTTTCTATGACTTGCAAATGGTAGACTGAACTATCGATGCCATCTCATACATACAGATTTTATACAGATCACTGATAGGTGATCACTGGAGGTTGTTCGGGCAGCCACAGGACTGCATCTTCCAGCACGATCTGGCTCCCTGCCACCGAGCCGGAAAGGTGAGGCAGTACTTGGAGTGCAAAGGCATGTGCCTGCTGGATTGGCCCCCCAATAGTCCTGATTTGAACCCGATCGAGAATGTTTGGAAAATGGTCGGACTTGCAGTGAACAGACACAAGTCGAGGACCTGGCAAGACACCCTTGTTACGGGTGTGGCAAAACGAACTGCTTGTGGACTTGATCGGCCGTCTGATTAGGTCCATGCCCGATAGATGCCGGGCTGTCGTAGCTGCCCGCAGCGGGCCTACAAAATATTAAACAAGAGTAAGTTAAGTTAATATTTAATAAATAAGTTAACGTTCACTCTGTTTGTCTTTTGAACAACACTGCCTGCCCCAGGGAGAAAATACACACACACACACACCTTTGTTTCTCAGGGAGATTTGAGTCCCTGCACCCATGCTGTGCTAGGGATCAAGTCTCGCTTAGAGGGAGGCAAGACATAGCAGAGGGATGTGGTAGGGTGGGCTTCTGGGGGGGACCTTCCCTCCTCAGATACAGTAGTTGTTTCTGGGGACGGGTGCCAAGGGACCGCTCCAGCAGCCGGGGAGGAAGCGACCTGCAAAGGTCTCCTTCCCAGTGTGGAAGCAAGGTGCCGGATCGATCAGAGAAGAGAGAGGCAGAGGTGAGCTGTGGAGCTCAATCCTGGGCAAAGACTGCCAGCCCGCATCCCGGAGACTTAAGCTCCCACACAGTCCTCTGCCCCTCTGCCGCCCTAAACTTAAGCCCAGGAATGGAAGCTTAAGCCCCCCTTCCTCCTTCCCCACACACCCCTCCCCGGGCTGCGAGCCCCTGGGGGCCCGGCAGCCCCCGGCAAGATGCGCCCCAGGCCATGTCCTTCCTGGTTCCCGTGGCCACCCGCCTGCCCGAGACTTAAGCTCCCGGGTGCCCAGGGGCTCGCAGCCCAGCGGAGGGGTGTGTGGGGAAGGAGGAAGGGGGGGCTTAAGCTCCCACCCTGGCCATCTGCCCTGCCCCGCTGCCGCCTGAGACTTAAGCCCGGGAATGGAAGCTTAAGCCCCCCTTCCTCCTTCCCCACACACCCCTCCGCTGGGCTGCGAGCCCCTGGGCGCCCGGTTGCCCCCAGCTGGGGAGAGAGACGGGCCCATGGAGAGAGACAAAAGCTTGGCTCAAAGGATGACTTTCAATAGATCGCAGCGAGGTAGCTGCTCTGCTCCGCATGAAACCCTGACCCAAAATCAGGTAGTCTACGAATGGTTTAGCACCGGGTTCCCCATGAACGTGCAGTGGAAGGAGGCCCTCTTATGTCTGCGCTCTGGTCCCGAGGCGAGTGGCTTTGCCCACCGGCCTGCAGCTAGCTATCCCAGGCCACACGAGGCTCCGCAGCGCTGTGGTATCGTCACGTTTAGGGGGGATTCTTACTTAGAGGCATTCAGTCATAATCCCACAGATGGTAGATTCGCTCCATTGCTCCTCAGCCAAGCACATACACCAAATGTCTGAACCTACGGTTCCTCTCATACTCAGCAGGATTACTACGGCGACAACACATCATCACTAGGGTAAAATTAACCTGTCTCACGACGGTCTAAACCCAGCTCACGTTCCCTATTAGTGGGTGAACAATCCAACACTTGATGAAATCTGCTTCACAATGATAGGAAGAGCCGACATTGAAGGATCAAAATGCGACGTCGCTATGAACGCTTGGCTGCCACAAGCCAGTTATCTCTGTGGTAACTTTTCTGACACCTCCTGCTTAAAACCCAAAAAGTCAGAAGGATCGTGGTCTATATTCATACTGAAAATCAAGATCAAGCGAGCTTCTGCTCCACGGGAGGTTTCTGTCCTCTCTTAGCTCGCCTTAGGACACCTGTGTTACGGTTTGCCCCAGGCAAACTCCCCACCTGCCACTGTCCTCAGAGCGGGTTGAGCCCGACGCGTGCCGGGCGTTTGGTGCCAGAAGCAAGAGCCCCTTGAGGCTCGCCCTCCCACCTCACTTGGTAAGTGAAAAAACGATAAGAGCAGGGCCGTCTTTAACGCGGGGCAAACGGGGCAGCTGCCCTGGGCCCATTTACTCCTGGGGGGCCCCAAGGCAGCTGTCCCGTGGGCCCCCAGCCCCTGCTGCCGCGTTCACAGCGCATTGCGCTTGCGAACGCTTTTTTCCGGCAAGGCGCATCCGATGGATGCGACGGCCGGAAAAATAAAAAATAAAAAAACTGACGCCGGATGTGACGTCGCGTCACATCCGGTTTTTGTTTCCCTCCTCCGTGCAAGAGGGAAGACTGCACGGAGGAGACATCCGGCGGGGGACACGGAGCAGCTTCATGTAAGTAGGGGGGGGGGGGGGCTGGCTGGCACAATATTCCTGGTATCTGACTGGCACTATATTACTGGGTATCTGATTGGCACTATATTACTGGGCATCTGATTGGCACTATATTACTGGGTATCTGATTGGCACTATATTACTGGGCATCTGATTGGCACTATATTACTGGGTATCTGATTGGCACTATATTACTGGGCATCTGATTGGCACTATATTACTGGGCATCTGATTGGCACTATATTACTGGGTATCTGATTGGCACTATATTACTGGGCATCTGATTGGCACTATATTACTGGGTATCTGATTGGCACTATATTACTGGGTATCTGATTGGCACTATATTACTTGGCATCTGATTGGCACTATATTACTGGGTATCTGATTGGCACTATATTACTGGGTATCTGATTGGCACTATATTACTGGGTATCTGATTGGCACTATATTACTGGGCATCTGACTGGCACTATATTACTGGGCATCTGATTGGCACTATATTACTGGGTATCTGATTGGCACAATATTACTGGGTATCTGATTGGCACTATATTACTGGGTATCTGATTGGCACTATATTACTGGGTATCTGATTGGCACTATATTACTGGGCATCTGACTGGCACTATATTACTGGGCATCTGACTGGCACTATATTACTGGGCATCTGATTGGCACTATATTACTGGGTTTCTGATTGGCACTATATTACTGGGTATCTGATTGGCACTATATTACTGGGTATCTGACTGGCACTATATTACTTGGCATCTGATTGGCACTATATTACTGGGCATCTGATTGGCACTATATTACTGGGTATCTGATTGGCACTATATTACTGGGTATCTGATTGGCACTATATTACTGGGCATCTGACTGGCACAATATTACTGGGCTCTGGCTGGCACAATATTACTGGGCTCTGACTGGCACAATACTGGGCTCTGGCTGGCACAATATTACAGGCATCTGACTGGCATAATATTACAGGCATCTGACTGGCACAATATTACAGGCATCTGACTGGCACAATATTCCTGGCCTCTGACTGCACACTATTACAGGCATCTGACTGGCATAATATTACAGGCATCTGACTGGCATTATATTACAGGCATCTGGCTGGCACTATATTACTGGGCATCTAGCTGGCACAATATTACTGGGCATCTGGCTGGTACAATATTACTGGGCATCTGGCTGGCACAATATTACTGGCCTCTGACTGCACACTATTACAGGCATCTGACTGGCATAATATTACAGGCATCTGACAGGCACCATATTCCTGGGCTCTGACAGGCACAATATTCCTGGGCTCTGACTGGCACACTATTACAAGCATCTGACTGGCATAATATTACATGCATCTGACTGGCATAAAATTACAGGCATCTGACTGGCACAATATTACAGGCATCTGACTGGCACAATATTCCTGGCCTCTGACTGCACACTATTACAGGCATCTGACTGGCATAATATTACAGGCATCTGACAGGCACCATATTCCTGGGCTCTGACAGGCACAATATTCCTGGTATCTGACTGGCACAATATTATTGGTATCTGACTGGCACAATATTATTGGTATCTGACTGGCACAATATTACTGGTATCTGACTGGCACATTATTACTGGGCTCTGACTGGCACAATATTGCAGGCATCTGACTGGCACAATATTGCAGGCATCTGACTGGCACAATATTACTAGGCTCTGACTGGCACAATATTACTGGCATCCGAAAGTTACAATATTACTGGCATCTGAATGGCACAACAATTATGGCATATGTGTGTGTGTGTGTGGGGGGGGGTAACATTGCGATGGATGGCGGGATTGCATGCAGGGGAGGGGGCAGGGTCCAGGGGGCCCAAGCAAATGCTTGCCCAGGGTCCAATCACTATTAAAGACGGCCCTGGATAAGAGTAGTGGTATTTCACCAGTGGGGCCCACGAATGGGGCCTTCCACTTATCCTACACCTCTCATGTCTCTTCACAGTTGCAGACTAGAGTCAAGCTCAACAGCTCTTCTTTCCCCACTGATTCAGCCAAGCCCGTTCCCTTGGCTGTGGTTTCGCTAGATAGTAGGTAGGGACAGTGGGAATCTCGTTCATCCATTCATGCGCGTCACTAATTAGATGACGAGGCATTTGGCTTCCTTACGAGAGTCATAGTTACTCCCGCCGTTTACCCGCGCTTCATTGAATTTCTTCACTTTGACATTCAGAGCACTGGGCAGAAATCACATTGCATCAACACCTGCCTCGGGCCTACGGGATGCTTTGTTTTAATTAAACAGTCGGATTTCCCTGGTTCACACCAGTTCTAAGTCAGCTGCGTGCACCGCAGATGGGGCGATCCACAGATATGGCTTTGTACCAGAGCTTGGTACTGCTCGCCGGGCCAAGTTCCCCCTCGGGTCATTACCAACCCTGTGGCACCCCCCGGTGGCAGTATTTCAACTTTTTCCCAGCAGTCCCCCAGCATGCATGGAGGGGGCCATGTTGGAGAAGTCCCCCATGAGCCCCTGGAGCGTGCTGCACTCCCTGCGGCGCCCCCCGGGGGCCGTAGTTTGACTTTCTCCCAGCAGTCCCCCAGCATGCACGGAGGCAGGGGGCCATGTTGGAGGAGTCCCCCGCGAGCCCCCAGAGTGCTCTGCACCCCCTTCGGTGCCCCCCGGTTGCCGGATTTAAACTTTCTCCCAGCAGTCCCCCAGCATGCACGGAGGGAGTGGGCCATGTTGGAAGAGTCCCCCGAGAGCCCTCAGTGCCCGCTGCACTCCCTGTGGCACCCCCTGGTGGCTGGATTTCAACTTTCTCCGAGGAGCCCCCGGAGCGCACTACCACCCCTGAGTAACCCCCTGCCCGGTGACGGTCAAAAATAAGCAATTAACTGAGCCAGCAAGTGAACCCATAGCCCAAAACGTGCCCAAGGGGTGCATGGACAGTTGGTACTTGAATTGACACACCCCAAAAAAATTATTTTTAAAAAAAAGCTCCATGACCTTCAGGGGACTGGTCAGGGCGGCTACGCCCAGCCAGAGTTCCACGGCGACGGGCGCTTTGTCCCGCTCACCGGACCCGGTTCCCCATGGGAAGTGAACGTGCAATATGGAGCAGTTTAACGAGCCAGCAAGCGAACCCACAGCCCAAAATGTGCCCAAGGGGTGCATGGACAGTTAGTAAATGAACTGACAACAAAAAAAAAGTTTTTAAAAAAGTTCCATGACCTTCAGGGGACAGGTCAGACTTGCGACACCCAGCCAGAGTTCCATGGCGACGTGCGCTTTGTCCCACTTACCTAGTCAGGTAAGGTGCACTGTTACTGGAGGTGGTCAAGTGGTTCATGTCCCCAACACTTGACCGAGGGGGCGACGGACACGTTTTCCATGGCCACTACTGTATATCTGGGTAATTAAAATCTCCCATGATTAAAACTTCCTTCATATTTGCAGCCTTTTCAATTTGTAATAAAAGCTGATCTTTTCCATCAATGCTTGTATTTGGTGGCTTGTAACATACACCTACAAGTAATGTGTGATTCTTTTTAGTGCCAATGCTAATCTCTACCCACAGTGTCTCCACATCAGTTCCAGTTACATCATGCACACCTTATTTAATACTGGGGTTTAATTTAGGATTTACATAGAGACAAATCCCTCCCCCTTTTCTATTTACTCTGTCCTTTCTAAAAAATTAGTAGCCTTGTAAATTAACTGACCAGTAGTGGGTCTCATCCCACCACGTTTCTGTGATTCCGATTAAATCATACTGTTCAGCACTTACCAGTATCTCCAGCTCACCCATTTTGTTTGTCAAGTTTCTTGCATCTGCTAAAAGATATTTAAGATTACTACCCATTTTCTGTTTAGTTGACAAACACTTAATGCCTGCAGGTTTAATTATATGTACCTCCCTATGGTCTATGTTGACCCCACCAGTGCTTTCCTCCTCCTTTCCCATACCTAGACCCACCATTAGCTACCATTGCTTCATTATGAACTTGACCCTCCCCCCCAGAGCCTAGTTTAAAAGCTCATCTAACCCTCTAGCCATCCTCTCCCCTAATACTGCAGCCCTCTCATCATTGAGGTGCAGCCCATCCCGTCCATAGAGTCTGTAGCCGACTGCAAAGTCTGCCCAGTGCTCCAAGAACCCAAATCCCTTCGCAACCACGCATCAGTATCCCGCTGTCTCCCTGACGTAGCATGTGGTACTGGTAATATTTCAGAGAGTATCTACCATTAACTTTGGCCACACAAGCTCGCAAACATTTTGGGGTGAACTGGCTCAGAACAAGCGGATACCTGACCCAAATCTTTCATACCACACATTTCTGACTCAAATTTGTTCCACCCCTCCTTATTCAATCTGCCTGATTGAATTTGTGCAAAATGTGCCATCATAATCTCCTCATAATCACTCACTAGCGGGATTCCCATACCCCCTTTTTTAATCCTACTCACCATAGTATGGAGCTTAATTCTAGTTTTTTTCCCTCTCCAAATGAAATTCGTAAAGGCTGACTGAATCATTTGGATCCAACTGTTGGGGATTTTTAATGGGAGCACACGGAACTAATAGGTCCACTTTGGAAGAACATAAGATGACACGGTCCCCGCACCACCATGATATTTCCATTGCTCGCCAATTTTTAACAAGGAAATTAAGTTAACTTTGGCCAACCTTTCCATTTTCTTTGTGATTTTTATTCCTAGGTACAGGAAGATCTTGGGGTTATTAAATTAATATTTATCCCGGATCAATATCTTTTCTGTTTTGCTCAGATTACTGAACTGTGGTATTGTTTTGGATAAGTTTAGCTTATAATTAGATACGCCACTAAGGTTTTCCATCTCTTTTAAAATTGTTTTGACAGACTCTACGGGAATAATGGTGATGAGAATATCATCTGCGTTCAATTATATTTTTAAATCCTCATCTCCAGCAGGATAACCCTCAATGAGCTTATTTTCTCTAATTTTGATTGCTAATATTTCAATGGTCATGACATATAAAATGGGAGGCACCCCTGTCTTGTGCCATTAGACAGAAAAAAACAGTCAGAGCAAATATTGGATCTGACTGTCCTTGCCATACGAGCCCCATATAGAGATTTCATAGCCGAATGTATACATCCGTATATTCCAAAAGCCTCCAAAGATTGACTCATGAAGCGCCAGCTAACCCTATCAAAATCCTTTTTGGAGTCCAGAGACAGGGTAAGCAGCTGCCTCCCTTCTCGGTCTGCTCCATCTAAGATATAAATCCGTTTGCGAAATGGTTACATGCCATCCAACCTTTAATAAAAACCAGTTTGATCTCGATGGATTATGTTGGGTAGTATTGGTTTCAATCTTTCCACTAAAGTGGAAGCATACAACTTTACATCCATGTTAATTAGTGACATGGGGCTGTAATTTTTCAAATCAACAGGAACTTTTCCTGGTTTTAATATTGGTAAGATATTGGCGCCCATCATCTTTGATGGAAAGGTGCCTTTTCTGTTTGTTTGGTTAAATGCTGCAATTAGATGAACAGAGAAACTAGATGTCAGCAATTTATAAAACCTGTTGGTAAACCCGTCTGGCTCTGGTGTTTTATTCTTAGCAAGTCTTACTATGACTTTGTATTAGTTATTCTCTAGTTATGTCCTTATTAATAATTGCTCTTTGTTCTGGTGTTATTTTAGGTATTTGACTATTATGAATGTAATCCTTTATCTTCTCTTCCTTAATACTCGTAGGTATATTCTAAAGCTCTTAAAAAAGCTAATTAAAGACCGTTCCCACTTCTGCTACTTACCTATAAGTCTTCTCCCCTTTAACTTTTTGGTCTATCCAATTATTGGCTCTATTATTTATTTTTTTAGCTTGTTGGACAGAATTTGATCTGCTCTATTTTTCCTAAAACAATTCCATATTCTTATTTATTCTTTCTAATATTTTGTTCTTAATATTTTCCCGGATCTTGCTAATTCCTCTTTGTTTATCATTATCAGGAAATCTCTTAGACTCTTTCACTAGGTTGTAATAATCAATATAGAGCCTAGACAGGGGGAGGCCACTTTTTCTTCAGGTTACTTTTTTAGTTTTATACAGTAACCTCTCATAACAGCTTTGTAGGTACACCAGATCGTTATTGGGTCTATAGCTTCAGTAAGATTTTCTTTAAGAAAGCATGCTGACAAATCTTGCAGATATTCCCGACTATCTTTATTTTGGAGGAGAGAGTCATCTAGCCACCATGTACCATTGGAACAGATATTTTAGGTTTCTATTAATTCCATGATCATCATATCTATCAATTCTAGAATATGTGTGTAGCCAGGAAAAAAAAGGACTCTCTGGGTTGTTTACCCCGCAGATATCATATACATCATATTTTCTCAGAGCTGTAGTTAGGGCTTTAGCTAACTTTACACTTTTATCCACCAAATTTACTTTAGATTTGCCATGTCTGTCAAGAAGGGCACCTGGAGCACAAAATCCCCTGCGATTATAAGAACACCCGAGGTAACCTTCTCTGCTTTCTCCAAAATTTGGTTCAGAAGACACACTGGGGATTTGTTGGGGAGGTCCACATTTATCAAAGTGTACCAAACCTTATTGATTGTGTAAACCATTATTATATATCTTCCCTTCTGGTCTAGATCTTGATATTTAATCTCTAATTTGACTGTTTTGGAGAATAGGATTGCCACCCCCTATTTTTTTCTCTTTAGGCCTTGATTACAATGGGTTAAAGCCCTCTGTACCAACTCAGCTTATCCGGTTTCCTCCAGTGGGTCTCCTAAACCATTGTCACCGGATTCCTCTCTTTGCACAAAAAATCATTGACGGACCATCTTTTCTGTGGGACGTTAAGCCCCTGTATATTTATCGAACTAAATTTAACCATAATCACCCATCTTTTTGTTTGGGCCGGTCTTTGGGTGCTCACTGGTTGTTACAAAAAACATAATTCCATCTATGATGTATATACTAGGTGCTGAGAATTAGGCATAACAGGGAGCTTCAGAGATGAATAACCCCAGAAGTACTCCCAAAAGGGGTGGGGGCAAAGGGGAAGGCCCCTTGTAGTATATACATCATAGATGGAATTATGTTTTTTGTAACAACCAGTGACCTATCTCAAGTCTGGCAGATCGATACTTTTACTATTGGATTTCATTAACTAAAAAAACAGAACATCAAAGCGTTATGGCTATTTTTGTATACCTGGTTTAATTGCTTGTCTTAACCATAAGTCATGAGATAAACTAGTCAGAAGCTGTATCTTGTCCTTATTGTACAACTTAATTTGGAACCTGGGAATATAAAAATGTTGGTGTGCTAAGCTAGTCACAGGCTCAAATAATATAAATGCATAAAATTAAGCTTACCAAACAGGTATGAGCATGCTGTGTGATTGGCTGTACAATATATAAAAAAACAAAAACTGTCTGCGCTTCTCACCCTAATAAAGTTTGCATCAAATATATAAACATAATATAAATGAGAGGTTTTGGTTATATGAATAGGCCAAAGCAAGAAAAAAAAAAACCTTAAAGTAAAACTACAAAACCCACACATAACATACCTAGTTATTGTTACATCTACTATATTCTATATAAATTAAGTGATACCCACTTGCATTCTCTCTTTCCACGGCATTTACTATTTACTTGTGATTTGAAATGTGCCCATTCAGCAACTGTCTCTGGAATGTTCCTTATCCGTGGATTATTCCGCCTTGAGCGGTTTTCCAAATCCCTTAGTTTCAATTACATCATTTCCATCTTTTGTTTCATAGAGTCGTTTTGATCTTTCAGTAATTGATCTTGAAGCTCCAAGGTATTGATTTTGTCTTCTAAAATATTTATTTTGTTAGTTACTTTCCAATCTAAATTTTGATTTCCACTGAATTAGTATTAAGCTGGTGTGTAATGGCTTCCAGTTGTGCATAGAGACAATTCTTAAGAAATTTGTAGGTTATATCTGTACCTTCTGTACTTTTTGCACTCTCCGGGGTCCCTCCACATGTAAATACCCCAGAGTGGATTCATCTAATCCTCTATCCCTGTCCTCTTTAATATAATATATAATATAAAATAGGTAGGTACGTGTTTTGTCAAATAAAGGAAAACATTTGAAAAGAAACTATGTTTAAAAAAAAATTATGATTCGAATCATGTAATAGTCACTCACGCTGGTTGAATTGGCACATGGAGCAGTAACGCCACGTCAAGACTTCAAGATTTCTTGAGGTACTTCGCCAGCTGATAGAGGGGGGGTGTACCCACGTGCATGCACAGCACACGACGTTGCGGTCAGCCACAATTATTTCACAACATCTGTTTTTTACAATGCTGTGCTGTGCAAATAGACAGACAGAAGAACTCACACTACACCTACAAAACCTGTCCCTTGTTACGCTTAACCCGTAGGGGGCTCATTGCCAGTTGCTCCCGGGCGATATCGCCAAACTGCCACAGATTTACATTTTAAACTTGAGCATGCATTATGCCTGGTGTGGTACAAATTTTATCGAGGCCTTTCTCGCATGCTCCACTCCCATGCATTCCCCCATTTTACCTGACACCCCCTACTATGTAGCAGAGCCGCCCCCATATTAACTGACCCACTCGTATTAACTGACCCTATTCTATGTAGCAGAGCCCTCCGTATTAACTGACCCTATTATATGTAGAAGAGCCCCCCATTAACTGACCTCCCTTCTATGTATCAGAGCCCCCCATTAACTGACCTCCCTTCTATGTATCAGAGCTCCCCTATTAACTGACTTCCCTTCTATATACCAGAGCCCCCCATTACCTGACCTCCCTTCTATATACCAGAGCCCCCCCATTAACTGACCTCCCTTCTATATACCAATCCCCCACTCATAACTGACCTCCCTTCTATATACCAAACCCCCACTCATAACTGACCTCCCTTCTATATACCAGAGCCCCCCATTAACTGACCTCCCTTCTATATACCAAAGCTGCCCCATTTACTGACCTCCCTACTATGTAGCAGAGCTCCCCAAATTAACTGACCCCTACTATGTTGCAAAGCCCCCCGTATTAATTGACCCCACTTCTATGTAGCAGAGCCACCAACCGTATTAATTGACCTCCCTTCTATGTCACAGAGTCCCCTGTACTAATTGACCCTCCTATTAAACAGAGCCCCCCATATTAGCTGACCCCCCTTCTATGTCGCAGAGCACCCATATTAACTGAACCCCCCTTTCAGAGGCGTAACTCGAAACCATTGGGCTCCGGTGCAAAAATTGTCCTGGGGGCCCCTGACCGCACCATGCAACTCCACCCTAGAAATGGCACTTACATGCCTCCCAACTGTTACGCTTTGTGTCTGGCCTTGTCTTATATCTAAGTTAGCTTTATGCCTACCCCATGCATGCTTAAACTCATTTACTCTATTAACCTCTACCACTTCTGGAAAACTATTCCATGCATCCACTACCCTCCCAGTAAAGTTACACTTTCATTAGTCCCCGACCTTATCTTATATCTACGATAGCCTTATGCTTATCCCATGCATGCTTAAACTCATTTACTGTATTTACCTCTACCACTTCTGCTGGAAGGTTATTCCATGCATCCACTACCCGCTCAGTAAATTAATACTAAGTTTCTGACCTCCACTGTATTAACCTCTACCATTTCTGCTGAAAGGATATTCAATGCATCCACTGCCATTAATCCCTGGCCTCATCCTTTATCTAGAATAGCCTTATGGTTATACTCCTTCACTGTATTAACCTCTACCACTTCTGCTGAAAGGCTATCCCATGCATTCACTACCGTCTCAGTAAAGTAATATTTTCATTAGTCCCTGGCCTTATCATATATCAAGGATAGCCTTATGCTTATTCCATGCATGCTTAAACTCCTTAATAGAGTTGAGCGGACACCTGGATGTTCGGGTTCAGCAGAACTTCGAAAAAATGTCCGGGTCCGTGCTCGAACTTGACCCCGAACCCCATTGAAGTCAATGGAGACACGAACTTTTGGCCACTAAAATGCCTCTAAAAAAGTCCTGGAAAGGGCAAAATAAAGTAAAATGTGGATAAGAGTAGGACAAGTGCCCTGCAAGCAAATGTGGATAGGGAAATAACTTAAAATAACATAAAATACATACAAATTACAAATACAGCTGAGCCATAAAATAGCACTAGATGGAATCTTTGATTTTAGCTTTGGAAGAACATAAATCTAAATCTAAAGCATGGCTGCCAGGAGGATCAACAGAATTATCCATTTGAGAGAGGGTTGGAGTGCAGGGTATTCTCTTTCAGTTTATACTAAGTGACCCATAGGATGAGGAGGTGGTGACCGTGGCAGTGTAGGTGGAAGCGGCGCTGGCGGAGGAGGAAGTAGCCAAACTTTTTTTTTTTAATTTGGTTTTGGTTTTGGTTTTTAAAATTGGGGTCTTTAATATTGGGACATATAACAACAGAAAACAAAGAATAAGTGCACTTGAGTATAACAATGACTGGGTGAGGCCGGTATAAATGTCTATTCTGCACAAGGTACAGAGAAGTCTGGTGGGATCCATGCCTGGTTCATCTTAATAAATGTGAGCTTGTCCACGTTGGCTGTGGACAGACGGCTGCGCTTGTCTGTGATAACGCCCCCTGCCGTGCTAAACACACGTTCCGACAATACACTGGCTGCAGGGCAGGCCAGCACCTCCAAGGCATAAAGGGCAAGCTCAGGCCATGTGCCCAATTTGGAGACCCAGAAGTTGAATGGGACATACCCATCAGTCAGTACGTGTAGGCCTGTGCACACGTACTTGTCGGATTATTAATAACTATAAAAATATGAATATGAGTTATTAATTATGAATCATAATAAATATGAAAATTGATGATTCATATATATGGGTCCGACTAAAAATACCCATGTCAAGAATTCGTTATGTATGTGAGAGTTTGGATGACGGTTTTACAAAAGTAAATACAATGCAACAATTATTAATAAAATAATAATGAATTTATTGGATATAGAATAAAGATCAAACAGTAAGCAAAATAGCATAACAACAAAATACAATATCAACAGATGTTAATCATAATTCACATGTATGACTTATAACATAAGTAAGTAGGACAAAACATTACATATGCAGCTCTGTGCCTATATCAACATACATGTAGAATACTTTATTATGCAGTACGTTTCTGACCGGAAGATGGCCATGCATTTTATTTAGATACAACCTACCAATTAGTATTTAAAATGGTTAATGATAGTACACCATAATTACCTACAAATTACCAACATATACTCTGCTTAGGTAAGGTAATATTACTAAATCATATCACTACTCAAGGTGGCTATTTCTTAATCTGCTCGGTAAATGATAATGTATGTATTCTAGCTTAGACCTTAAGAATGAGAATCTTAGATAATCTCTGGAGATTAGATATTACATATTTGGGTAAATAGCTAGACTATAAGAATTTATGGCACTTTTGTTAATATCTCTAGGATATTCCTCTGGCTTCCTTCTGCAGAAAGGATGACAGATAAACACCAGGCTAAAACATATAGATCCCAGAAAGTGTGGGATTTAAGTTTAATTTACCCAAATATATATGCTAATGACATCCATAAAAAATAAGATTATGCTAGAAACAAATTACCACATTTATACATTACCGGCAGAGGTTGGTTTGCAGTTGAGACTCCTGCCATTGAAGAATTGAGTGATGGGAGTTACTCCTGGGACTTAGCTCAATACTATGGGTATGGAGATTTCTATTGTTATAGTGAACATGTGCTATTAAAAGCCTCATATTCCTGAGTTCTCCCCAGAAGGAGAGAGACTGTCAAGATTGAGGTTTTCGGAGCATAGAGCAGGGGATGCTATCTCTTGCTGGTAACCCTTACCAGGTGGTCCACAAGTATATATAGGCAGAGCACCCTGGTAAGGATAGGAGCACGAGAGTGCCACAAAAGGATAATCCAAAAAGCGAAGTCAGGAAACAGTTCAATAGATCAGGGCAGGCAGCGGTCAAAGAGTAGTAATCCAAGCAGGGGTCAGGGTTCAGGCAAACAGGGTAATCCAGAAGGCAAGCCAAAGGTCAGGTAACGGGAAATCCAATAGATATACTGTAGCACAGCAACAAAGGGGAAACTGGAGACTGAAGTCCAAGGACAAACAGGAACCAAAGCTCTGGAACACTGGAGCAATGAAGAAACAGTTTGAGGGGTTTTTATAGTGCTGTGGGTCTCCACTCCTCCCCTCAGTGGGACAAGCTCCTCACTTGATTGGATGTTAGAGGGGTGTGCTTTTCTAGCACATACCCCTCTATCTCTGTGCTTGGAGTTAATAGGAGATTTGGCAGAGTTTACCTCCCTCCTACAGCTGGAAATAGGTTCCCCTTGATTGGGGTGAAGTCTGGAGGATGCATCCTGGGCTTGTAGAAACTCTAGGCCCAGGTTTCGGCCTACCGCGCTACCGCGATCGCGATCACGGATAGGAGATTGTACTACAGGCCCCGGCTTCGGCCTACTCCGCGATCGTGGATTACTTAAGGGACTTGCTGGATGCCTGGAACTACTGGAACTGCAGGTAAGGGCCAGAGGGGCATGACAGTTCCCCCTTCCAATACGCGACCTCCGGGTGCGTCTAGGTGCTGGCCGTTCAGGATGAGTACGGTGAAATGCACGAAGACAAGCGGGAGCATGAATGGTGGCAGCTTGTTCCCAGGATCTTTCTTCAGGACCATATCCCTCCCAGTGTACTAGGTACTCAAGTCGTCCCCTTCTAATACGAGAATCCAAGATCTCTTGTACTTCGAATTCTTCTTCGTTGTCCACGATTATGGGGAGTGGAGGAGTAGGTGTCTTCCTTTGGGAAGTATCTGGTATCCATTTCTTGAGAAGTGAAACATGGAATGTAGGGTGAATACGCCAAGTGGTAGGCAATTGAAGAGTAACCGCTACAGGACTAATAATCTTTGTGATGGGGAAAGGACCTAAAAATTTTGGTCCTAATTTTGTGGTAGGACAGGACATTTTAACATGAGCGGATGAAAGCCAAACCTTGTCTCCAATGTTATATTGAGGTGGAGATGTACGTTTGCGATCTGCTTGTTCTTTGTAAGCTTGTTGGGCTTTCTTTAGAGTCTCTTGTAGGAGAGTGAATCCTTGGTTAAGAAGTTGGATTCTATCGGTGACTTGTGGAACTGTGGTTGTAGCAGGTAGTTGAGGAATCGAGGAAGGATGATAACCATAGTTGGCCTTGAAGGGTGACAAACCTATAGAACTGTGTAGGCTGTTGTTGTAAGCAAATTCTGCTGTTGGAAGTAAGGAAAGCCAGTCATCCTGTAGGTGAGTAACATAGCAACGAAGATACTGTTCTAGAGTTTGGTTGGTTCTTTCTGTTTGGCCATCAGTTTGAGGATGGTAAGCAGATGATAAAAGTCTTTGGATGCCCAAACCACGACAAAAAGCAGACCAGAAATGTGAGGTAAATTGTACTCCACGGTCAGAGAGAATGGATTGTGGTATGCCATGGAGGCGGAAGATTTCTTTAATAAATAAGTCAGCAGTTTCGGCTGCGGTAGGGAGTTTGGTTGTAGGAATGAAGTGAGCCATCTTGGTTAGACGGTCCACGACTACCATTATGGTAGTATGTTGTTGAGATGGTGGGAGTTCAACAATAAAATCAACAGTCACGTCAGTCCAGGGATTAGTGGGGACAGGTAAAGGCTGTAGTAAGCCAGCAGGTCTGGTATTAACCCCTTTTGATCGTCCACAGATGTCGCATGAATGTATATATTGTTCAATGTCCTTTCTTTGTTTAGGCCACCAAAATGAACGATGTGCAAGGTCTAAGGTTTTCTTGACTCCTCCATGGCCTGCCAGCGGATGATCATGTATTGTCTCTAATACTTTGGTTCGCACAGCAGGAGGGACAAAAATCAGAGTATCCTTGTAGAGGAGACCATCTTTCTTGGTCAAAAAAGGATATTTGGATAGGTAAGAGTCATCTTTACATTGTTGTTTAAGAGTCTTTATTAGAGAGGAATGAGTGATAAGAAAATGACCAGGTTGTAGAATGGTGTCTGGCTCTTGTTCTGTAGATGATCCATGTAAACGGGATAGGGCATCGGCCTTACCATTTCGTGAACCGGGTCTGTAAGTAATGTGCAATAGGAATCGAGAGAAAAACAGAGCCCATCTTGCCTGTCGTGGACAGAGTCTGCGAGCTCTTTGTAAATACTCCAGGTTGCGATGGTCCGTGAATACAGTGACTGGGTGATTTGCCCCTTCAAGAAGGTGACGCCATTCTTCCAGTGCCATTTTTATGGCCAATAGTTCTCTATCACCCACACTGTAATTGATCTCTGCTGGAGAAAGGCGTTTTGAAAAGAAGCACACAGGATGAAGTGTACCATCATCTCCTTTTCGTTGAGACAAGATGGCCCCTACAGCTGTCTCTGAAGCATCCACCTCAACAAAGTATGGTTTCAAAGGATCTGGGAGAAGAAGAATAGGGGCTGTGGTGAATCTCTGCTTTAATGCATCAAAAGCTTGTTGTGCTTCAGGAGTCCAACGAAAAGGTATATTCTTCTTTGTGAGTTGAGTGATTGGGGCGATGATTTTTGAGAATCCATTGATGAACTTTCTGTAGAAATTGGAGAAGCCTATGAAACTCTGTGTGGTTTTAACGGAAGAGGGGATGGGCCACTCCAATATGGCAGATACCTTCTTGGGATCCATTCTGATGTTTCCAGGGGTTAAGACATAACCAAGGAACTCTACAGACGTAGTCTCAAAAATACATTTTTCTAATTTGGCATATAGTCCGTGATCTTGGAGACGAGATAGAACGCGGGTCATGTGTTGACGATGTGTAGCCAGAGAAGGTGAATAAATCAAAATGTCATCAAGGTATACAATGACAAACGAATCCAACATATCCCGGAAAACGTCATTAAGGAAGTGTTGGAAGGTAGCAGGGGCATTGCAGAGCCCGAATGGCATGACTAGATACTCATAATGACCATATCGGGATCGGAAAGCTGTTCTCCACTCATGCCCCTCCTTAATCCGCACCAGATTGTAAGCACCCCGTAAATCTAGCTTGGTGTATATTTTAGCTTCTCTGAGGCGATCCATCAATTCGGGAATTAAAGGTAAAGGGTATTTATTTTTTATCGTGACTTTATTAATCTCTCTGTAATCCACACATGGGCGGAGACCACCGTCCTTTTTTCCAACAAAAAATATTCCAGCTCCAGCAGGTGAAGTAGAAGGTCTGATGAAGCCTTTCTTTAAATTGTCTTCAATGTAGGTTTTTAAAGTCTTTAATTCGGGTTCTGAGAGGGGATATATACGGCCAAATGGTATTGGTGCCCCAGGAAGTAGGTCTATTGGGCAATCATATGGACGATGGGGTGGTAGTTTATTGGCCTCTTGTTCACTGAATACTTTACTGAAAGCACGATATTGTGTTGGTATTTCAGTGTTCTCAGGAGATGGCATGTGAAGAAAAGAAGCTAAAGTCTGTGGAAAACATTGAGTTTTGCAAAAGGTAGAGGAAAAAGTGGTTAGTCCTGTAGACCAGTCAATAATGGGGTTGTGACGTTTAAGCCAAGGAAGTCCCAGAATCAAAGGAAACAAGGGAGAATGCACCAGACTAAAACTAAGTGATTCTTTATGTTTCTCTCCAATGTATACGGTGATGGGTACAGTCTCTGTGGTGACAGGTCCTGAATTGATGTCTCTGCCATCGACAAGTAGGATGGTAATGGGTTGTTTCTTTGGTCGTGTGGGTATACCCAATGTCTGGGCGGTTTTGATATCCATAAAGCAATCACTGGCACCGGAATCAATGATGGCATCTTGTGGTACCTTGTCATGTGTCCATTGTAGAGAGACAAGAAGAGATAGATGAGAAGTCATGCCACCCATGTGCAAAGAGTATTGTACCGAATGGGGATTACCTTTTGCAGCCAACCGAGGACAAAGACGAAATTGATGGTCGGAATTACCGCAATACAGACACAGATTCATCCTTCTTCTTCTGGACTTTTCTGTTTCAGTAAGTGGACCACGGGTTACCCCCAATTGCATGGGTTCCTCAGTGGTGGTAGTAGGCGTGGGTGTGTAATGTATAGGAAGGCGTGGTTTAGAGACTGAACGAAAAGGAAGGTTGGTTGAGGTAGTACGTTCCATCTGTCTCTCCCGGAGTCTCCGATCAACTTGTGTTACTAGAAGAATCAGATCATCCAGTGAGTCAGGAATACCAATCCGAGCCAACTCATCCTTGAGTGATTCAGAGAGACCTAAACGAAATTGGTCTCGCAAAGCTGGTTCGTTCCATTCTGTCTCCATCGCAACCCTCCGAAAGTCTGACACATAATCTTCAACAGGGCGACGTCCTTGCCTGAGAGATCTCATGGTAGTTTCAGCGGTAGATCTTTTATGAGGGTCATCGTATAGTATACCCATAGCATGACAAAATACCTCCCAGGAATTAAGCACAGGACTGTCTTCATACAACAGATGGTGTGCCCAGGACATAGGTGCTCCTGTGAGTAGAGAAATAGCTGTACGCACTTTCACAAAGTCTGTAGCATAGGTTCTTGGTTTTAATACAAACAACAATTCGCAGGAAGTGATAAACGATTGGAACTGACTGCGGTCACCGGTAAAACAAGCAGGTAGTTTAACATGTGGTTCAGGGGCAGCAGCACCATCAAGAACAAGTCCTGGTTGAGATACTGGGTTTGGTTGGTGCAAAACCGGTGGTGGTACTGGGATGGGTTGTACATTCTGCATTTGGGTTTGTAGGGCCATTTGGTTGTCTTGTACGGCCTGTACAGTAGTAGATAGCGTGGTAAGCTGTTGTGTCAAGGTATTAACAGCATCAACCATCCCTGCAAGCTCCATAATGGCTCCAGTGTATTGTCAAGATTGAGGTTTTCGGAGCATAGAGCAGGGGATGCTATCTCTTGCTGGTAACCCTTACCAGGTGGTCCACAAGTATATATAGGCAGAGCACCCTGGTAAGGATAGGAGCACGAGAGTGCCACAAAAGGATAATCCAAAAAGCGAAGTCAGGAAACAGTTCAATAGATCAGGGCAGGCAGCGGTCAAAGAGTAGTAATCCAAGCAGGGGTCAGGGTTCAGGCAAACAGGGTAATCCAGAAGGCAAGCCAAAGGTCAGGTAACGGGAAATCCAATAGATATACTGTAGCACAGCAACAAAGGGGAAACTGGAGACTGAAGTCCAAGGACAAACAGGAACCAAAGCTCTGGAACACTGGAGCAATGAAGAAACAGTTTGAGGGGTTTTTATAGTGCTGTGGGTCTCCACTCCTCCCCTCAGTGGGACAAGCTCCTCACTTGATTGGATGTTAGAGGGGTGTGCTTTTCTAGCACATACCCCTCTATCTCTGTGCTTGGAGTTAATAGGAGATTTGGCAGAGTTTACCTCCCTCCTACAGCTGGAAATAGGTTCCCCTTGATTGGGGTGAAGTCTGGAGGATGCATCCTGGGCTTGTAGAAACTCTAGGCCCAGGTTTCGGCCTACCGCGCTACCGCGATCGCGTTCGCGGATAGGAGATTGTACTACAGGCCCCGGCTTCGGCCTACTCCGCGATCGTGGATTACTTAAGGGATTTGCTGGATGCCTGGAACTACTGGAACTGCAGGTAAGGGCCAGAGGGGCATGACAGAGACTCAGCCCTTTTCTAAAACATTCCCATCTCTCACCCCACTAGTGGCAGCTCTCCTCAGGTCCTCTCAGGTATCTCTGCTCTCCCCTCTACACCTCCAGTATCAACTCCTCAACCAACCCTTATCTCAGACTTACACCCTGTTTCTGTAACTTCTAGCCAATTGAATGGATGGGTGTGTTTAATTTAAATGAGATGATGTCATGATTTGTAGCTACACCTGGATTGTGAGTATAATATAAGACAATATATGTTTAAATGTCTAAAAGTGTTAATACAATTTGAAATTAGAGTAAATATGTATCATATTCTTATTCTTATCATTGCACATTAAATAAAAATGTATAATAAAATATATACCACACTAATAAAACAATAAAAACAATATTCTAATTAATATGTAGGATTAATAATACTTTACATTTTAATTAGTGAAGGTGTGATATAATTATATATTTTATTGGGTGATTTGAATCAACTAGGTCTATTTATAATAACCCTTATTAGATTCTACAAATCAAAAATCCCAATAATCTCAGTGTGTCTGTCAGTTTCTGCCAGTTTGGGTGGGCTAGCAAGTTGCAGAGAAGCCCCCCTTCTCCTCTAGTATGTACACAGCTGTGTCTGCATCAGTACAATGAGATGTAATAAACCTTGCACAACAATGGCCACCTTATCTGTTCAGGTGATACTATGAACTTATCAGTAAAATATTTGGTTACAGATAACAGAGTTAGGAATGTGGAAGACTTTCCTTTTATCCTCAGGGACACAGAATAAGATTTTAACACACAGAAGGATGTCCAAAAACTGTCACAAAATGGAGGCTGCTTGCATCCATCTTGTTATACTTTGCTTCTGCTTTATTCATATGTACCAGTCTCGAGATTACTGATCAATACCTCTGACATACTGTTCCACCATGTTGCTGAAATGCTGCCTCCTGCGAAGACGTTGCATATCAGATGGTGGTGCTGCTTGTTGTGGTGTGCTGACAAAGCTTTTCCACATTTCGGCCATGCTAATCCTGCCTTCTGAGGTGCTGGTGGTGCCCCAGCTGTGTTGGCGACCTCTTCCTCTGCCTTCGCTTTGTGCTTCCATTGAGCCCCCGCTGTCATTTTGGAATGCCCTCAGCAGCGCGTCTACCAGTGCGCGCTTGTAGTCACGCATCTTACGATCACGCTCTAGTGATGGAATAAAGGACGGCACGTTGTCCTTGTAAAGGGGATCCAGCAGGGTGGCCACCCAGTAATCAGCACAAGTTAGAATGTGGGAAACTCGGCAGTCGTTGCGCAGGCACTGCAGCATGTAGTCGCTCATGTTTGCCAAGCTGCCAGAGGCAAGGACAAGCTGTTCTCTGTTGGAGGTGTATCATCTGTGTCCTCCGTATCCCTCCAGTCACGCTCCAGTGATGCCCACGAGCTGCATTGGGTGCCATCCTGCTGTGAACACGGTTCCTCCTCCTCCTCCTCATCCTCCTCCTCCTCCAAAACTGTGCCCTGGCTTGACAGTTGTGTACCTGGCCTATGCTGGTGCAGGAACCCACCCTCCAAGCCACTTGTGAATGACTGGCCTGATAACCGTGGAAATGATCCCTCTTCTTCCTCCTCCTCTTCCTCCTGTGCCACATCCTCTTCCATCATCGCCCTAAGCGTTTTTTCAAGGAGACATACAAGCGGGATAGTAAGGCTGAGAACAGCGTCATTGGCACTGGCCATGTTGGTGGAGTACTCGAAACAGTGCAAAATGGCACACAGGTCTCGCATGGAGGCCTACTCATTGGTGGTGAAGTGGTGCTGTTCCACAGAGCGACTGACCCGTGCGTGCTGCAGCTGATACTCCACTATCGCCTGCTGCTGCTCCAGCTTGTGCAAGGTGGAGTTCCACCTTGTGGGCACGTCGCATATGGGTTGGTGAGCGGGAAGGCCTAAGTTACGCTGCAGTGCAGACAGGCGAGCAGCAGCAGGGTGAGAACGCCTAAAGTGTGCACAGACAGCCTGCACTTTCTGCAACAGCTCTGATATATCTGGATAGTTTTTTAGGAATTTCTGCACCACCAAATTCAGCACATGCGCCAGGCAAGGGATGTGCGTCAAACCGTCTAGGCCCAGAGCTGCTACGAGATTTCGCCAATTATCGCACACCACCAGGCCGGGCTTGTGGCTCAGTGGCAACAACCACGCATTGATCTGTTGTTCCATGCCTGTCCACAGCTCCTGTGCGCTGTGGGGTTTCCCCCCCCCCCCCAAACATATGAGTTTTAAAAGAGCCTGCTGTCGTTTCCCCCTGGCTGTGCTGAAGTTGGCGGTGAAGGTGTTATGCTGACCGGATGAGGAGGTGGTAGAGGAGAAGGAAGAAGCCGAGTAGGAGGAGGAGGCAAAGAGAAATGCCCTGCAATCCTCGGTGGCGGAAGGACATGCGCCAAACTGCTATCTGCCTCAGGCCCAGCCGACACTACATTTGTCCAGTGTGCAGTTAGGGAGATATAGTGTCCCTGCCCGTGCTTACTGGTCCAAGTATCTGTGGTTATGTGGACCTTCCACAGATGGCTTTGCGCAGTGCACACCTGATTTTGTCCGCCAATTGCTTGTGCAGGGAAGGGATGGCTCACCGGGAAAAGTAGTGGCGGCTGGGAACCACGTACTGTGGGACAGCCACCACCATCAGGTTTTTAAAACTGCCTGTCTCCAACAGACAGAATGACAGCATTTCAAAGGCAAGGAATTTGGAAATGATGGCATTTAGGGCCAGTGTTCGGGGGTGGGTAGGGCCATACTTTCTCTTTCTCTCCAGTGTTGGTGGGAGATGGACAGCTGAACGCTTCCATGGGACAGTGTGGAGATGCTTGGGGACAGTGGCGGACGTTGTGGCGTTGCTGCCACTTCCTCTATTTGCTCGGTGGCAGGTGCCACTGTGACTCGAGAGCTGGAGGAAGAGGCCAAGACAGCAGCAGAAGAGGAAGCAGGAGGAGCCTGAGACCTTTCTTGGGTTTTGAGATGCTTACTCCACTGAAGCTCGTGTTTTGCATGTAGATGCCTGGTCATGCAGGTTGTGCTCAGGTTTAGCACGTTTATGCCTTGCTTCAGGTTCTGATTGCACAGCTTGCAAACCACTCGTGTCTTGTCATCAGCACATTGTCTAAAGAACTGCCATGCCAGGGAACTCCTCGTAGCTGGCTTTCGTGTGCTCGGCCCCTGGGTGCGGTGGGCAGTAGCAGGCGTACTGTCTAGGGGACGGCTGCTAAGGTTTTGCAGGCTGCTCCCTGTTATGCTGCGCTAGTGCTTCTTTGCGACCACCGCCTCTTCCTCCAAACTGGACACGTCACTCGCATGACCTTGATTCCATGTGATTCCCATCATCCTCCACATCATCTTCCACTCACTCCTCAACCCTTCCCTCCTTGCCGGACTGGACACTGCCAAAAGCCACAGCAGTTGGAACCTGTGTTTCGTCATCATCAGAGACGTCCTGCGGTGGTCCTCGCATGTCCACATCCTGACACATAAGTGGTTGTGCATCAGTGCACTCAATCTCTTCCACTTCTGAGGTAAGGCTAGGTTTGATGACCCCACCAGCCGAGTCATCAAAAAGCAATTGAAACTGCTGCATGACTTGTGGCTCAGACTGCTTGGCTGATTTGCAAGGAGGTGAGGTGAAAGATAGATGGCCATGGGCTGCAGGTGTCAACTCTGAGCTTTCAGCAGGGGACCGGGTGAGAGACAATGTGAAGGAACTGGAGGCACTGTCAGCCACCCAATCTACTATCGCCTGTACTTGTTCTGGCCTCACTATTCTAAGAACGGCATTCGGGCCTACCAAATAACGCTGAAGGTTCTGTTGCGTACTAGCAACTGAGGAAGGTGTTCCACTAGTGCGTGTAGTTGGCACAGATCGACCACATCCCCTACTTGCAACATGAGCTCCACCAACACCAGCAGCAGAATTTGTATTTGTATTTTTGTTTATTGGACTGCAATAAATGCACCGCAAGACGTAAATGTACTATTTAGCACCCAAAACAATTAGAATTTTTCAAAGTGCGCTGTAAGCACAGTTTTTCACTGTTCTATTTGACTCTCAGATATGAAGTGCACCGCAAGACGCAAATGTACTATTTAGCACCCAAAACAATTAGAATTTTTCAAAGTGCGCTGTAAGCACAGTATTGGACTGTTCTATTTGACTCTCAGAAATGAAGTGCACCGCAAAAAGACGCAAATGTACTATTTAGTAGACATGTGCATTTGTTTTCGGACGAATGCATTTTTGTCCGAAAATAGCATTTTCGTCCATTCGTCCGAAAAACTAATAATGAAAATGCAATGCTAATGAAAGCCGAATGAACGAATGGTTAATAAACGAAAATCATTCGTTCATTCGTAGTATTATTGGCATTCTATAAGCCAAAATAGAGTCGGTTTATAAAATACAATAGCATAGTACACTACATTCCACAAACCGACATAATGAACGACTTTCGGTTTATGGAATGCATGTAAGTCTATTGGCATTCTATAAACCGAATCTATTTCGGTTTATAGTACTATAGTACGAATGGACGAATGATTTTCGTTTATATTAAACCATTCGTTCATTCGTTAAACTTCTTATCTTTCTATAAACCGAAACAGAGTCCCCATTCATACATTTTTATGAATGGGAACTCTAGTTCGGTTTATAGAAAGCCCATAGTATTACATGTAATCCATAAGCCGAAAGTCTATAAAGCGAACATTCGGTTTATAGACTTTCGGCTTATGGAATACATATAATCCTATTGCTATTCTATAAACCGAACGTTCGGTTTATAGAATAGCAATAGGATAACATGTATTCCATAAACCGAAAGCCTATAAACCGAACGTTCGGTTTATAGACTTTCGGCATTTGTAATGCATGTAATAGTACTATTGGCTTTCACTACACAGAGACAGAGTCTAATATGATTATGATGGCAAGTTCAGAGCCTGTATGAGTATGATAGGAATTACAGTCTTAGTATGGTTGACGTTCCTGATTGCTTCTCAAGCCTCAAGATCTGCAAACTGCTTTTAAATGTAAGTTTATCAATTTTTAAGTTTTGGAAATTGTAAACTATGCATACTGAAGCACTATTTCAGTACTTTAATATGCATTAAGACTTGGAAAATGCTTTTTGGGCACCAGACATTCCCTTTAACCCCTTCGCAACAATGGACGTGTCAGGCACGTCCTGCCGGGAACTCTGTTCCCGACAATGGACATGCCTGGCATGTCCTGCGGTGAATCAAGTGGTTTTCACAATCAATGATCGCAAAAAACACTTTAACGGTGCTGGTCTATTGCCATGATGTCGAGGCAATAGCCAGCACTGAAATTTCCAATCTGGGTCACCCACGATCGCCCCACGGAGCGATCGTGGGAGCCATATTGATGGAGCAGCATGCTTCCGTCACTCTGAATATGCTACTTGACTGCCCCTAGTGCATAGCAATGTAAAAAAATTAAAATAAATATTTAATTAGCCAAAAACTAGTTATATACTAGATTAGCCTACAGGGTTAAAATTAAATAATTTTTAGCATAAGGGATAGGGTTAAAATTAAAATATATTAAGGGATAGCATTAGTGTTAGAGTTGGGGTTAAATTTAGTGTTAAGGTTAAATTTTGGGTTCGGGTTGGGGTCAAAAGGTCAATATAGGAAAAAAAAAACCCATAACTCGGGAAAAAATACCGAAAAATATGCAAACATGCACATTTCTGAACTCGGGACAAGATTTAGAAACTATTTAGATGGGGTCGTTTTTAATGATTGTATTTGTGTAAATTATATTTTAGGTCAAATTTAGAAAAAGTGTTTTTTTTTAAAATGTTCACAATATTTTATGATTTTTTTTGTAGTAAATAAAGATATGATGAACATAATGGTATCTAATGAAAGCCCTTCTTATGACGATAAGATACAGTACAGTATGGGTACAGTATGTGAGAAAGAAGAAAATTGCAGCTAAACACAAATACCCCAGAAATGTCAAAACAGCCATTGTCACCAAGGGAAAGTCAAGGTGAAAATGTCTTGTCACTAAGGGGTTAAATGCATTAACACCTGGTGACTTGAATGAGGAAATAAAATATAGTTTCTTGCTCCTTACTTATTATTGAAACTTTGAGAATGTGGAGATAAGTGTTTCCCTTTAAAGGGACAATACCACTTGCATAAACTGTAATTAGATTAACTGTGCATTAAAGTAAAAAAATATGTGTAGAATAGATGTCAAGATGTTTATTTTTGTGTTTTTTCAATATATTTTTTAAAAAAGTCGAATTGTACTGCGCTAAAGGGAAATAGAGGAAAAGGAAGAAAATTAGCTTCTAGTTGTAGAAAGGGGGTTCCCAGTCCACCTTTAGCAAACAAACAAAATAAAATAAATCAATACAAAATCTTATTATAGTAAAAAAATACAATAGACAAAATATATCAAATACTGTAATAAAAAAACATTTATACAGATTTATGTAAAGTAATCCAGATGAAAGCAACCTGACGCATTTCACCAAAAAAGGCTTCCTCAGAGGTCCAAAAGAACATTACATGATAGGAAACCTGCCCAGAGAACGTGTAAAATAAAATAAGAATTGAACTTGAGAAGTATAACAGCACTGACCAAGTATAGATATAAACACCTTTATAAGTGAAACATATTTTTGTGGCTTGATGTATGCTAATAATTGTATTCTATTTTTCATAGCTGTCTAATATTAATAACCATAAAAATGTGAATATGGGTTATGACTAAAAATATGAAAAATTGATGATTCATATACATGGGTCCGACCAAAAATACCCATACAAAGAATTTGTTATGTATGTAGAGATTTTGGATGGAATTTTTACAAAAGTAATTACAATGCAACAATTATTAATAAAATGATAATTTATTGAAAATAAAATAAAGATCAAACAATACGCAAAATAGTGTAACAATAAAATACAATATCAATAGATGTTAATCATAATTCACATGTATGACTTGTAACAGAGGTGAATAAAATATGATTTATGCATCTCTGTACCTGTATCAACATGCATGTAGTATGCCGTATCTGCTTGATTATAAGAAAAGGTTTTTTTCAGAAAAAAAATTCTGAAAAATACCCCTCGTCTTATAATCAAGGTCGTCTTATAATCTGACCTCAAATTGAGGTCAGGGGACCTGGATCCACCTCTCTCACAGAAGGGGAATGTCTGCGCGATGATCGCAGACTCCCCCTGCTGCCGCCCGGCACAACCGCCGAGACTTCTATGAAGAAGCCGGGTACTTCCGGCTTCGTCATAGAAGTCCTGGCAGTCGTGCCGGGCGGCAGCAGGGGAGGTCATCGCGCAGACATCCTCCGCTGCCCTGCTGGCCACCAGGGAGAATCGGGCAGCTGGGGGATGTCTGCCCTCTATTATGACGGACCGGCTGTCCGTCATAATAGACGGAGGTGTCGGGCAGCATGGAGGATGTCTGCACATATCGTGCAGACATCCCCCCGGCTGCCCCCACTAGCCACCAGGGAGCGAGTTACAGGTGAGGGGGAGGGAGGAGGCAGAGAGACGGGGAGGGAGGGGGGCAGAGAGACAGGGGGAGTGGGGACAGAGCAACAAGGGGAGGGAGGGGGGAAGAAAGAAACAAGGGGAGGGGGAAGAGACAGAGACAAGGGGGAGAGAGAGACAAGGGGAGGGAGGGGGGCACAGAGTAACAAGGGGAGGGGGGGCAGAGAGAAACAAGGGGAGGGGGGGGGGGTCAGAGAGAAACAAGGGGGGGGGTCAGAGAGAAACAAGGGGGGGAAAAGACAGAGGCGAGGGGGGAGTTAAAGGGAGGGGTAGAGAGAGACAACACTAAGGGGAGGGGAGAGAGACAAAGCTGGGGGCAAGGGAAAGAGAGAGGCAGCATTGGCACATAAAAGGAAATATAAACAAGAAATTTGTATTTCAAAAAAACATTTTTTTAAATAATTTTTTAATAAAAAAGCAATTTACATGTGAATAAATACAAGTTGAACTTTTTTTCCTATAGGGTAGTCTTATATTCAGGCTTTTAGTTTTTTTCCTAAAGGAATATCCAAAGTTTGGGTGGGTCGTCTTATAATCGATCAAATACGGTAATTTACTATGCAGTTACATTTCTGACCACAAGATGCATGCATTCGGTTTAGATATAACTACACCTACATTGATAATGATTACTAGTTAACACAGTTAATGATTACCTACAAATTTCCAGCATATACTCTGCTTAGAACAACAGCAAAACTTAGGTTCCTCAAGAGAAAGGAAAACCCAGTTCACAATCAGGGTCTGTTCGGAGGGGCACTCTGACCAATGACTAATAAACTCCAAAGTAAATAACTTTGTATAATTTATTAACCCCTTAAGGACAGAGCCTTTGAAACATTTTTGTCCTTTCTGGACAATGGCTATTTTAACATTTCTGTGCTGTTTGTGTTTAGCAGTAATTTTCTTCTTCGTCATTTGCTGTACCCACACATATTATATATTGTTTTTATCGGGACAAAAAGGGCTTTCTATGGATGCCTTATTTTTGATCATATCTTATTATATTATGAAAAAAAAATAATAAAATATGGTAAAAAAAAAAAAAATACACAAATTTCTTTGTTTTTATTTGAAACAACTTCTCCTCATCGACAGTAGCGAACGAAAAAACATGCTAAATAGATTCTACTATTTCTCCTGAGTACAGGGATACCACCCATGCATAGGTTTGTTGGGTTGTTTGGGGGCTAAAATGCCAAATTTGTGAGGTGCAGTTTTTTGTTTTCCAACTTGAAATTTTTACATGCAGACAGCCTGCACCCATGTCCCATTGGGACATATTTGAAACCAGCCAGTGTATTTTACCCCATCAACCCATATATTTTTTAAAAGTAGACACCCTAGGCTATCTCAAATGGTGGTATTTTAACACTTTCCATGCACTATTTCTACCACCAGCCTTTGTCAAAGTTTGTGGTAGTAATTTCTTTGTGGTTTTTTTTCACAAACCTTGTACTTCAGACATAAATTTACAGATTTTGGTATATGTCACTGCCAAATAACACCCCAATAAGTGTTCAGCAACATCTCTTGAGTACAGGGATACCCCCCATGCATAGGTTTGTTGGATTGTTTGGGGGGTAAAAGGCCACATTTGGGAGGTGAAGTTTTTGGTTTTCCAATTTGAAATTTTGACATGCAGACAGCCTGCACCCATGTCCCATTTGGGACATATTTGAAACCAGCCAGTGTATTTTACCCCATCAACCCATATATTTTTTAAAAGTAGACACCCTAGGCTATCTCAAATGGTGGTATTTTTACACTTTCCATGCACTAATTCTACCACCAGCCTTTGTCAAAGTTTGTGGTAGTAATTTTTTTGTGTTTTTTTTTCACAAACCTTGTACTTCAGACATGAATTTACAGATTTTGGTATGTGTCACTGCCAAATAACACCCCAATAAGTGTTCAGCAACATCTCTTGAGTACAGGGATACCACCCATGCATAGGTTTGTTGGGTTGTTTGGGGGGTAAAAGGCCAAATTCGGTAGGTGCCGTTTTTGGTTTTCCAAATTGAAATTTTGACATGCAGACCGCCTGCACCCATGTCCCATTTGGGACATATTTGAAAACAGCCAGTGTATTTTACCCCATCAACCCATATATTTTTTAAAAGTAGACACCCTACGCTATTTCAAATGGTGGTATTTTAACACTTTCCATGCACTAATTCTACCACCAGCCTTTGTCAAAGTTTGTGGTAGTAATTTTTGTGTGGTTTTTTTCACAAATATTGTATTTTAGACATAAATTCACAGATTTTGGTATGTGTCACTGCCAAACAATAACCCAATATGTGTTCAACAACATCTCCTGAGTACAGGGATACCACCCATGCATAGGTTTGTTGGGTTGTTTGGGGGCTAAAAGGGGCACATTGTGAAGGTGCGCATTTTCAACTTGGAATATTGACGTGTAGCCAGCCTGAGCCCATCTTTCATTTGGGACTTTTTTTTAAAGTAGGACAGTGTATTTTACCCCAAAAAGTATATATTTTGTAAAAGTAGACACCCTAGGCTATTTTAAATGGTGTTATTTTAACACTTTCCATGCACCAATTCTACCACCAGCCTTTGTCAAAGTTTGTGGTAGTCATTTTATTGTGTATTTTTTCCCACATACATTGTACTTTAGACACAAATTCACATATTTCGGTATGTGTCACTGACAAACAATACCACAATATATGTTCAGCAACATCTCCCGAGCACAGGGATACCACCCATGCATAGCTTTGTCAGCTTTGTTGGGTGTTGAAAGGCTACATTTGAGAGGTGCGCTTTTTGATTTTCAAACTTGGAATTTGAACATGTAGAGCAAGGAAGGGGTTAATAGCTCTTATAAGAGCCTTTGTAGTACTGTACAAAAAAATTAACCCCTAAAAATGCACAGACAAGAAAAAATGTTCTGCTGTGCAGTGATCAGTGGCAGGGAAGGGGTTAATACACTACACTATACAAAGGGTATGGCTTTTATAAAAGCCCTTGGGACTCACAATTTTTTAACATTTAATTTAATTTATTACAATTAAAAATTTATGTTATACAGATCTGTCTCTTTCCCTCACTAAAACTCAAGTGAGGAGAGGGAGGCAGATCCATATGGGTCAGAACAATATTTACGAACCAGACGAATGGTGATGCTCATCTGAGAAATCACCAAACCACCTTTGCCACTGATGGGCTGTTACTGATCGCTATACACGCGTTCAGACAGCTTCAAAAGGAATACACGTAATCCCCTAGGGGATATAACTAACCCCTAGCGAGTCTGACAAAAAAAATGCTGATAGCAAAAAAAAATCCTTCTGCGACTAGATTGCTCCATATGCGCTGCTTAGGCAGTGACCATATGTGCTGCGTAGGAAGTGATATACGGCAAGGAAGGGGTTAATAGCTCTTAAAAGAGCCTTTGATATACTGTAATAAATCAAAGTAAAAAAAAATAACCCCTAAAAAATGCACAGACAGCAAAAAATGTGCTGCTGTGTATGATCACTGCGTACACAGCGATCAATGGCAGGGAAGGGGTTAAATGGCTTTTATAAAAGCCCTTGGTGTTTAAAATTGTATTAAATATTTTTTTTATTATTTTATTTTATTTTTCACTTTATCTGATCTGTCTCTCTCCCTTACTAAAACTAGTAAGGTGAGGGAAGCAGATCAATACTTGTCAAAGGCAATATTTACTAATATTGCCTTTGACAGTATGATAAGTGCTCATCAGAGCACTTACCATACATGCCTGCACACAGATCACATAGATCTGTTGTGCCGGCATCGACTGGCTCCCCCTAGAGCATCGGAAGTGAAATACTTTCACTTCCGATGCTCTTGCCATTAGAAGGGAAGCGCTGCCTGTACAGGCAGCGTTCCCTTCTACTGAGCCGATGGTAGAGCGACCACCATCGGTTCTGGGGAGCCTGAAGGTGTTACTAAGTGCCTCGCTAGCGAAAAATATATAAAAATATAAACTGATCCTGCAGGATAGGAGAAGCACGCAGTCTGGTCAGGCTGTATAAAAGTACCAGAATGCTTGCTCACCAACACTCCACACATGCTGTGCATCCACAGCAATAAATAAATGAATCCATGATACCCTATAATCAGAAATTAAGCATGAAGGGAAGGGACAGATGTTCCAACTCCACAGGGTTCTGTAGCAAGCAAAGGTTAAGTCATCAATTTGTTAACCCATGGATCATCAGTGGTGAATAGTAAGGCTGGTATGCTTTTGATTATTTTTCATTGTTATTATTTTTAATTGCATTTCATTTTGCAATATTTACATTTATCTTTGTTTTTCTTTAATAGGTTATACAGGTGATACTTGAAAAATTTGAATATTGTGCAAAAGTTCATTTATTTCAGTAATGCAACGTAAAAGGGCAAACTAATTTATGAGATGGACGCATTACAGGGAGTGCAGAATTATTAGGCAAGTTGTATTTTTGAGGATTAATTTTATTATTGAACAACAACCATGTTCTCAATGAACCCAAAAAACTCATTAATATCAAAGCTGAATATTTTTGGAAGTAGTTTTTAGTTTGGTTTTAGTTTTAGCTATTTTAGGGGGATATCTGTGTGTGCAGGTGACTATTACTGTGCATAATTATTAGGCAACATAACAAAAAACAAATATATACCCATTTCAATTATTTATTTTTACCAGTGAAACCAATATAACATCTCAACATTCACAAATATACATTTCTGACATTAAAAAACAAAACAAAAACAAATCAGTGACCAATATAGCCACCTTTCTTTGCAAGGACACTCAAAAGCCTGCCATCCATGGATTCTGTCAGTGTTTTGATCTGTTCACCATCAACATTGCGTGCAGCAGCAACCACAGCCTCCCAGACACTGTTCAGAGAGGTGTACTGTTTTCCCTCCTTGTAAATCTCACATTTGATGATGGACCACAGGTTCTCAATGGGGTTCAGATCAGGTGAACAAGGAGGCCATGTCATTAGATTTTCTTCTTTTATACCCTTTCTTGCCAGCCACGCTGTGGAGTACTTGGACGCGTGTGATGGAGCATTGTCCTGCATGAAAATCATGTTTTTCTTGAAGGATGCAGACTTCTACCTGTACCACTGCTTGAAGAAGATGTCTTCCAGGAACTGGCAGTAGGACTGGGAGTTGAGCTTGACTCCATCCTCAACCCGAAAAGGCCCCACAAGCTCATCTTTGATGATACCAGCCCAAACCAGTACTCCACCTCCACCTTGCTGGCGTCTGAGTCGGACTGGAGCTCTCTGCCCTTTACCAATCCAGCCACGGGCCCATCCATCTGGCCCATCAAGACTCACTCTCATTTCATCAGTCCATAAAACCTTAGAAAAATCAGTCTTGAGATATTTCTTGGCCCAGTCTTGACGTTTTAGCTTGTGTGTCTTGTTCAGTGGTGGTCGTCTTTCAGCCTTTCTTACCTTGGCCATGTCTCTGAGTATTGCACACCTTGTGCTTTTGGGCACTCCAGTGATGTTGCAGCTCTGAAATATGGCCAAACTGGTGGCAAGTGGCATCGTGGCAGCTGCACGCTTGACTTTGACTTTTCTCAGTTCATGGGCAGTTATTTTGCGCCTTGGTTTTTCCACACGCTTCTTGCGACCCTGTTGACTATTTTGAATGAAACGCTTGATTGTTCGATGATCACGCTTCAGAAGCTTTGCAATTTTAAGAGTGTTGCATCCCTCTGCAAGATATCTCACTATTTTTGACTTTTCTGAGCCTGTCAAGTCCTTCTTTTGACCCATTTTGCCAAAGGAAAGGAAGTTGCCTAATAATTATGCACACCTGATATAGGGTGTTGATGTCATTAGACCACACCCCTTCTCATTACAGAGATGCACATCACCTAATATGCTTAATTGGTAGTAGGCTTTCGAGCCTATACAGCTTGGAGTAAGACAACATGCATAAAGAGGATGATGTGGTCAAAATACTCATTTGCCTAATAATTCTGCACTCCCTGTATTTTACACTAGTCTGTCCATTAGCTTAAATGATAACACTATCTATTCACTAAATTAGCCACTTATAGTGGAACAAACATCAGGGGAATATGGAAAAGAGGGTAAATCATTACCTTGAATGAAATGGTAATTTGGTCCTTTTCTAAATGACTTTAAAGCATCTACTGAGCTTGAAGCATAACAATGACCTTTTGTGAGGCTTCTCTCCATGTTAGCGTGTATTATAGATTGGTTAATCTCAGTAGCAGCGCCTTCCACTAACAAACACCCGGCAAACAAGCTGGTTTGTACAATTGACATGGTTTAAATAGGAAACGTAGTAGTAGAAACACATGGCTAGGCTTAATTGGCGCTATTGGGAGGAGTTAATACAGAGGAATCCTGATCCGTCCTTTTTGAAAAAATCATCTAATTGATGTTCAAAAATCTTAGATCAGGGCTCACTTTACAGCTGTGGGTAAATCCTACACATGTCATAAGATACCTGCAGCCATAATTGCACCTTCTTATCACTGGGACAGGACTAGGTGCGTCTATCCAGTATCTTCTTTTTTGTGCTTACCTTCCAGCACAGAAATAACAACATTCTGAAAAGATGGCCCGGAGCCACAGAGCTATTCCATAATTTATAAATACATTGTGTCTTTTATTGCTGTGAATCTCTGCGATACATTCATACTGCACATTACTATGAGCTTTATTGCTGTGGAGATCAGTGATACAGTCACACATTAGTATGCGTTTTATTGCTGTGGAGTCTGTGACACACTGCACATTACGGTGAGCTTTATTACTGTGGAAGGAGGATAGGGACCATGGAGAGTAGAAACAGACTTGCAGCTGCCCTCTTAAAGTGCCTGTGTTCTGACAACATGTCCGTCAGATCAGAACACGGGACACATGGAGGAGCGCTCAGAGAGGGTGGACTAAGCAAAGTATTCACCGCAAGGGAGCCGATCACAGGCTCCTTAGCGGTCAGTCAGTGGTCAGTGAGGCGCACAGACGGAGGGGAAGTGATATGGGTGCCTAAATAGCGGTGGTCGCAGTGACCACCGCATTAGTATTATACAACTAAGGGTTGTGCATTCAGTCACACTGAATAGTGATTGATCACACGAACACTGAGAGGGGCAGAGAGGATTTTACTCCTGCAGGCAGTCACACTAGCTAGTGACTGTCTGAAAATACTAGCAAGGTCCTGCATTGCCCCCAGACCAACTCTCTCTAGTTTATGCTATTGTCACTGCCAATATAGACAAGAGACCCTCTCTGTCTGGGGTAATGCAGAAGAGAGGAGCGGGGTAGATGCAGGACAGGATCAGCTTGGGGAATACAAACCTGTCAGCAAACTCCTCTGCTCTGCCTCATCACCAAAATGGCTCCTAACCGATTTGAAGTTGGAGCTCTGCCCTGCCCTCCCACTCAGTATCTATAAGTTGGAATCAGAATTCCAACTTATAGACTGTATTTCGTGTCCCCAGACCCAAAGTGAGATTTTACAGCTGTAAAGTCTCTGGGGATGACACCCAAAAACACTATATTAAACAAAATGGCAGCGCAGTCACACTTGTTTAATAGTGTATTTTATTAATTAAACCGACAAACAAAACGAAAGACATCCGAAATCAACAATACAAAATATAAATAAAACCTTTTTATTTTTTGGTGGGAGTGTCCCTTTAAGTGAAATTAATTGCGTTTTCATCCTACCGTTTGCTATATTTATTCTATACTTGTCCTACGATATCACTTATTTAGTTAGCCCACTCTTAAAAAAAATTAGCCCACTCTTTAAAAAAAAAAAAAAAAGACATATTTAAATATATCTCATTAATCAGCCATAAAATTATGACAACTGCCTAAAACTTGTGCTGGACTTGTTTGTCCTGCACATCCAACACCTTGAACTTGTTGTTGTTCATGGTCTCCAACAATGCTTAGGTAGGTGGTACATGTAAAATAAACATGACGTAGGCACCTTTTTTGCCACCAAAACAGCCCTGACCCATCGAGGCATGGACTCCATCAGACCTCAGATGGTGATGCGGTCGTATCTGGCACAAAGACATTAGCAGCAGATCCTTTAAATCTTGTAAGTTGCAAGGTGGGGCATCCATGGTCAGACTTGTTTGTCCAGCATATCCCACAGATGCTCGATTGGATTTCTATAACTGTGCAAGTGGTGATTTTGATGGCTTGGTCAGCTCACCGTGGAGGCTACCATCACAAATATCACTGCCAGCAGGTAACATGGATCAGAAACTTTTACCTCCAGCTATGTTGAACTGCACAAATATATGTGTGCAAAGAAAATGGTGATCATGGCTATATCACACTCACTATTTCTGCCATCTAGTACTGGGTCAACTAAATATCCGATTACCTTTATTATAGTGTGTTCATATGAAACGCTATTGGCTGCATAATTTGCTTGAAACAGGTGTTAAGCCAGAAGACTCAGTGCAAACCAAGGATATTTACATCTGTCTTTGTGAAAACATTATTTCTTGCTTGCTACAGGTGCTAAACAAGGAGACCTAATGTATATTTAGGACATTTATCATTGATGAAACAGCAGTCCTGTCATCCAATACATTATCTGCTACAATATTTACATGCTACAGGAGCCAAGTCTATTTGCATATTCAGCAGATTTATATCCATGTCTGTGGAAACATAGCCACACCGTCAAGGGATATTCTGCCAAAAGATTATAGCGCTAATGTGGTTAATTACATTTTTATTATTGCATTCATTTGTACATCACCAATTTATAAATCTATATATTAAACATGGGATAGGAAAATGGTTGAACTTGATCGACGCAAGTCTTTTTTTAACCTAAACTACTATGTAAGGCTAACCTTTATACTTAAATAGACAGAAAGGATAAATCCTGGCGCTTTAAACTATAATGTTGGCGTGTGCAGTATGGTAGGCACACGCCAAGAGGAAGTCCAAATAGTGGCAAAACGCGTAGCGTGCCTACCTATACTGCCATTTTCGATTCATACCATCAACTTGTGGACTCCCTCTGGATCTGCTTTTTGCTGTACTGGCCTTTTGGACTCTGTCCTCCATTTGGATCTTTGCTGGCACAGAAAAACATCTGACATCTATAACCATATATGTAAGATGCTATTGTTTTTTATTAAATTTCTTGTTTTACTGCCTGGGAGCGGGATATTAAGAAGAGAGGAGACATCTCTACAAGAGATAGATGAGCCATTTTTATCTACACTGTTTGTGAGTGCAATTACCCACACTGCAACAGTACTGTTGATATCTACTGTATTATACTATGTTTGTTTGTATGTTTCTTGTAGAGATGTCTCCTCTCTTCTTAATATCCCGCTCCCAGGCAGTAAAACAAGATGAAGAGATGGTATATTAGATAGTGAAGGATAGAAATTTAATAAAAAACAATAGCATCTTACATATATGGTTATAGATGTCAGATGTTTTTCTGTGCCAGCAAAGATCCAAATGGAGGACAGAGTCCAAAAGGCCAGTACAGCAAAAAGCAGATCCAGAGGGAGTCCACAAGTTGATGGTATGAATCGAAAATGGCAGTATAGGTAGGCACGCTACGCGTTTTGCCACTATTTGGACTTCCTCTTGGCGTGTGCCTACCATACTGCACACGCCAACAGTACAGTACTGTTGATATCTACTGTATTATACTATGTTTGTTTGTCTTTTTCTGTCCCCTTATATATACATTGGGAGACATTGAAGACCTTCATTATACTGCACTGAAATAACCGTTTTCTCAGGCAAATATTATATATTTTCTTTTATATAATTTTATATACTGTTTGGTGGATTTTACTTAGCGCACCAATCACACCTATTTGTTTGGGTTATATGTTTAACCTTTATACTTATTTATACATTTTTGCTAGAATTCTTTGATGGAGTATTGCCTGTGTATATATTATCTACTCCTGTGTCTGGATGTAGAATTAACCACTTAAGTGGCTTTTGTATATTGGTTTTTCCTCAATTATCATGTGAATGCTTTCTATTGCCATAGCCCAAACATTTTTTCTTGCAGGGTACTATGATTTTCATTTTATTTACAGGTGTATTTTGGCATTTATTGATTGTGACAATCCCATATCCTACATTTGATATGATTAATGGAGTATTTCTCTAATAGCCCTTTATTTCTTTTAGGACTATATGTTTTAATAGTGCCAATATGAACAGACCCACTTAGTTGAGATTTCCTGTAAGCTCTCCACTGACTATATCTGCTTTGGGTCTATGGGCAAAGCAGATATCCTGTCCTGATAAAGGTGAAAGCTGCACCATTATTTTAGTTAGTCAAAATGTCTGGGCAGGATGGGAATACCAGTGCAATATAGTTGTCAGAATGATGGATTGCAGTCACTGTCCTAAACTCAGATTTGAAAACAGACTGGGCAAGCACATTAAAAAAAGATAAATAATGGTGCCTCTGAAGTGAGGAATGATTCAGGGAACATCAGGGACATTTCAGGAGATGAATTTTGACCTACACAATATGCCCTGATGTGAACCCGAATGGCGACGCAACTCGGCCATCATAGCCGATAGCTTCCGAAACCAGCTCAAAATGCACCAAACCAGAAAACACCGCTATCATCCCCACAGACTTCTATGGGATGATAAAGACTCATTTCAGTGACAATCACTGCCCAACCCCTGGCACACACATTGTGCCCTGTAGAATAAAAACACCCATTAAGAATGTCCCTATTTGTCAGGATCTACCACGAAGTAGATCTCCTGAGTACCCCGTCTTACTCACCTTGAATCCCGCTCCGGTAGCGCGCACACTGCTGCCAATGAAATCGGAGGCGCGTCCCCGATGACGTCACGCCCGTCGCGTGCACGCCAGACGCGGGAGATTTAAAAGGGAGAATCACCTTGCAATCCTTGCTTGGTGATTCTCGTGTTCCTTGCTCAGCGTTTATACCCTACTCTCTTTGGATTGCTTATTGACCCTGGATTATACCCTGACTACTCTGCCTGCCTGTGCCCTTGACCCTGGACTGTCCTATTACCTCTCTGTCTGCCTGTGCCCCACTGAACCCGGTTTGTACCTCGACTATTCTATTTACTATAACCACCTACCTGCTGGATTACAGTGCTGTTACTTTAACCACCTACCTGCTGGATTACAGTTGCTGTTTTACGTTAACCACCTACCTGCTGGATTGCAGTACTGTTTACTTTAACCACCTACCTGCTGGATTACAGTTGCTGTTTTACGTTAACCACCTACCTGCTGGATTGCAGTGCTGTTTTACGTTAACCACCTACCTGCTGGATTACAATTACTGTGTTATGCTCATATGCATTTACCCTCTTCCTGCTGAACGTTAACCTGTACCCGTAGCCAAAAGCTATTTACCTTCCTGGTGGATTACGAACAGTTCTGTGTTCCTGTGTACCCAATATTGCTAGTAAGTCTTTACCCTCAGTGTGTTGCTCTTATCTATTATTGTGTCTGCATCGAGGTCTCTATCCAGTTCCCTACAGTCGTCACATAATCACCAAGCCACCCTATCATGGAGACCGCAGACCTCACGAATGCTCTCACTGCTCTCACCCAGCAGTTAACCAATCTTACCCAATCTGTACAAGACCTACAAGCAGGTCAGGCCCATATGCAGCAGCAGATACAACAGCTACAAGCCAACCCTGGGAATGTTCCAGACCCTGTCATTGCAGCTCCTGCACCTCCTCCAGTTCCTATCATGGTAGAAGGAGCTACAGCACTCGAACCGCAAGTAGCTCTACCTGAGAAATTCTCAGGTGATAGGAAAAAATAGCGTACCTTTCTCACTAACTGTCAGATATTGTTCAATCTACGTCCACGTACCTATGCCTCTGATTACGTCAAGATCCACACTGTCATTTCCCTACTTACTGAAGAACCCCAATTATGGGCTCACCACCTTCTACACACCAACAGCCCTCTATTAGAGACATGGGGATCCTTTCGTCAAGCACTGGACTCATTGTATGAAGACCCCTTCAGAATCTCCTCTGTAACCAACACCATTCGTGCTCTTAGACAAAACCGCAGACCAGTTGAAGAATACATCACTGAATTCAGAAGAGTAGCTCTCGAGACTACTTGGAATGAATCAGCGCTGCTGGACCAATTCCGTCTGGGATTGTCTGACGGATTAAAGGACGAGTTGGCACGGGTCGGTATTCCATCCTCCCTTGACGATCTTACTCGGTTAGTGATACAGATTGACCGAAGATTACGAGAACGAAGAGCTGAGCGGGTATCCACACCTAATACTATGACACCTGCTTTCAATCCCTCTTATATGGAGTCCAGAGCTCCTACACCCTCACAAACAGAGGAACCTATGCAGATCGGGTTGGTACGAGGTCCGTTGTCCCCTGAAGAAAAAACACGACGCAGAAACCTCAATCTCTGTTTATACTGTGGGAGATCGGGTCATGCTTACCGTGACTGCCGCGCTCGTCGACGAACTCCTGACGGTAAGGATTTTTCCGTTTTAAAAGAGAATGATAGGGGTTTAGCCTCCTACAAAACACCCCATTTATCTATACCCCTCTTTCTGCAGTGGACTGAGGACCCTATATCCATGATGGCCATGGTTGACTCCGGAGCCAGCGGATGTTTCCTGGCTATTGATTCAGCTAAAAACATGTCTATTCCCACTCGCAAAAAATCTTCCCCAATACATATCCAACTGGTGGATGGTAGCCCACTGAAGACAGGACCGATCACACATGAGACCGTCCCGCTCGTAGTAACCATCGGTGAAAGACACCAGGAGATACTTAAATTTGATATTGTTCCAGCTCCTCTTTCTCCCGTTATCCTGGGCCTCCCATGGTTACGCAAACATAACCCTATCATCAATTGGGAGACTGGTGCCTTCTCCTTCAACTCCCAAGTTTGTACTCAACAGTGTCTTACTCCTCCTGCTTTGTGTGTTACGTTGGGAGAGGGCCCAATCAAGAACATACCAGCCGTTTATTCCCAATTTCAGGATGTATTCGAGAAGAAAAAAGCCGATGTACTTCCTCCCCATAGAGACTACGATTGCCCTATCGATTTACTCCCAGGAGCCTCTATCCCATTCGGAAGAATATACCCCCTTTCTGAACCAGAACTCGCTAATCTCAAAGAATATATTGATGAGAATTTAGCTAAAGGGTTCATACGTCCATCTACTTCACCAGCAGGAGCAGGTATATTCTTCGTCAAAAAAAAAGACGGGGGTTTATGACCTTGTATCGACTACAGAGAGATGAACAATATAACAACCAAAAACCGTTACCCATTACCTCTCATTTCTGAACTATTGGACCGGTTAAGCTCAGCACGGGTTTTCACGAAAATCGATCTTCGAGGCGCTTAGAATCTGGTCCGGATCAGGAGAGGGGATGAATGGAAGACGGCCTTTAGATCACGTTATGGACACTTCGAATACTTGGTCATGCCTTTCGGTTTATGCAACGCCCCCGCTACATTTCAACATTTTGTTAATGACATTTTTCGTGACATATTGGATCAGTTCGTCATCGTTTACCTGGATGACATCCTCATTTATTCTCCATCCCTAACGTCTCATAGAGAACACGTACGCACAGTTCTCACCCGTTTACGACAGCATCAATTATATGCGAAGTTAGAGAAATGTGAATTTGAAAGGAGAACAGTGGAGTTTTTAGGATTTATCCTTTCACCTAACAATATACGGAGGGATTCCAAGAAAATTACTGCAATTTTACAATGGCCTACCCCCACGAATAGAAAGAGCATACAACGTTTTGTGGGTTTTGCAAACTTCTACAGGAAATTCATTAGAAAATTTTCCAAGCTTATCCAACCGATCACCGCACTAACCTCCAAGAACAAGATATTCAGATGGACGGATGCAGGCCAGGATGCTTTTGAATCCCTGAAAGTACGATTCACTACAGCACCTATTCTGATCTTACTTGATTCCTCTAGACCATTCACACTGGAAGTGGACGCCTCAAATACGGCTGTGGGTGCCGTCTTATCCCAGAGACATCAAGATGATGGACAGTTACACCCAGTGGCCTTTTATTCAAGAACACTGACGTCAGCCGAAAGAAATTATGATGTAGGAGAACGAGAACTTCTAGCGATAAAACTCGCACTAGAGGAATGGCGACACTTATTGGAGGGCGCTTTACACCCCATTACGGTTTTTACTGATCATAAGAACCTTGAATATCTACGAACCGCTAGAAGACTCCAACCCAGACAAGCCAGATGGGCGCTGTTCTTCACTCGGTTCCAACTACACATCACCTACCGACCTGGCTCCAGTAACCTAAAAGCTGATTCCCTTTCTAGGATCTCCGAGATGGAGGAGATCCACAAGGAGGTTCCTAACACCATACTCCGTTCTGATAATTTTTTAATCGCCACACAAAGTATTTGGGATGCTATCCGATCCAAAGCGTCTATTTCTACGCTACCTAAACAGTATCAGTTCGTGTACAAGGATGGTTTGTACTATTACTCCGACAAAGTTTATGTTCCACCGGATGTACGTTTACAAATACTTCAATTCTTTCATGACTCTCCAGCGGCTGGCCATGGAGGCATTTGACAAACTCAAGACCTGATTCAACGCACTTTTTGGTGGCCTAAACTATGTGAAGAGGTTTCTAGATTCATCTCTTCCTGCGACATATGTGCCCGTGCCAAAGACGGCCATCACAAACCTCCAGGGTTACTACAACCATTACCCGTACCTACCAGACCCTGGGGAGAGATCTCTATGGACTTTATTACCGACCTACCACCATCTCGTCAATATACTACGCTAATGGTCGTAGTAGACCGTCTCACTAAATTGGCACATTTCATTCCTAGTCCAGGTCTTCCTTCTGCCGTCCAGACCGCCGATCTCTTTATACAAGAGATCTTTAGACTTCATGGTTTACCTGACAACATTGTTTCTGATCGGGGCACCCAGTTCACGTCACACTTCTGGAAGGCATTCTGTACGGAACTGCACATACAACGCTCTCTTACTACTGCCTTCCATCCTCAGAGTAACGGTCAAACTGAACGTACCAATCAAACCCTCGAACAATATTTGCGTTGTTTCACCACCCATCTCCAAAATGATTGGGCCAAGTTTTTATCTTTAGCAGAATTCGCCTACAACAATCATATACACAGCTCAATTGGGATGTCTCCATTTTTTGTCACCTATGGCGTTCACCCATCTATGCTTCCTGGAGCACCTATCACCAGTAGCGTCCCATCTGCTACCATTCATGTGCGCAATCTCACTGACACATATGCTTCACTTCGCAGAACCTTGACGAACGCTCAACAACGCTATAAGATGTTCGCTGACCGTCACAGATCCTTGCCTCCACTCTACAAGGTGGATGATAAAGTTTGGCTATCTACAAGACATCTGAAACTTTCATGTCCAACAAAGAAACTTGGTCCCAAGTTCATTGGTCCTTTTTCCGTTTCAGAAGTGATCTCGCCCTTAGCCATCAGACTGCAACTCCCTTCTTCTATGAAGATCCATCCGGTTTTCCATGTCTCTTTACTGAAACCTTGGGTGGACAGCGAATTCCCTGGAAGACACGTTCCTCCTCCGGGGCCCGTTCTAGTCGATGGCATTGAAGAATACGAGGTTGAGGAGGTTCTCGACTCCAGAATGCATCGGGGGCTACTCCAGTACCTCATTAATTGGAAGGGTTATGGTCAGAGTGACAGATCCTGGGAGCCAGCTAGGATGGTGCATGCAGTTGACTTGGTTCGTACCTTTCACGAGTTGCACCCTGATCGCCCTGGTCGTTGGCGTGCCCGGAGGTCTCGCCTTGGGCGGGGGAACTGTCAGGATCTACCACGAAGTAGATCTCCCAAGTACCCCGTCTTACTCACCTTGAATCCCGCTCCGGTAGCGCGCACACTGCTGCCAATGAAATCGGAGGCGCGTCCCCGATGACGTCACGCCCGTCGCGTGCACGCCAGACGCGGGAGATTTAAAAGGGAGAATCACCTTGCAATCCTTGCTTGGTGATTCTCGTGTTCCTTACTCAGCGTTTATACCCTACTCTCTTTGGATTGCTTATTGACCCTGGATTATACCCTGACTACTCTGCCTGCCTGTGCCCTTGACTGTCCTATTACCTCTCTGTCTGCCTGTGCCCCACTGAACCCGGTTTGTACCTCGACTATTCTATTTACTATAACCACCTACCTGCTGGATTACAGTTGCTGTTTTACGTTAACCACCTACCTGCTGGATTGCAGTACTGTTTACTTTAACCACCTACCTGCTGGATTACAGTTGCTGTTTTACGTTAACCACCTACCTGCTGGATTGCAGTGCTGTTTTACGTTAACCACCTACCTGCTGGATTACAATTACTGTGTTATGCTCATATGCATTTACCCTCTTCCTGCTGAACGTTAACCTGTACCCGTAGCCACAAGCTATTTACCTTCCTGGTGGATTACGAACAGTTCTGTGTTCCTGTGTACCCAATATTGCTAGTAAGTCTTTACCCTCAGTGTGTTGCTCTTATCTATTATTGTGTCTGCATCGAGGTCTCTATCCAGTTCCCTACAGTCGTCACACTATTTATAAGCAGAGTGAAATCTCAGCATGATAGGGAGAGGTTTTCACGCTAAAAAAAAAGGAGGCAGCCAATAATAAGCCTCCCTATCCCACCCTGTCCATAGCTTGTTTTTAAAAATAATGATACTATATATATATATATATAAATAAATAACAAACAACTAATTTGGCACTCCATATATAAACTATAGTTACAGTCTAATCAGCTACTTGATACGGATAGTTACAGTTCTAATGATATTTGTCTCAAAATGTTCGAAGAGGAACAGAGGTTCTGGCATTATTCCCATAATCAGAGGTATAATGTAATTTTGTCTGTGATTTCCACAAAGCACTGATGCTGGATGTCATTGTGCTCTCTTGGAAGACATCAAACCCACGTGAGAGCCTAACCCCCAATTGCAGGACACTATTCCTGGAGGAGCTCTATGAAGGGTGCTTTTGGGAGGCTATGAGAGGTGGGAGGAATGATGTCCACAACTAATGACATTGTATAGCACATTGAATGAACACTGTGGCTCATAATTGCCGCCTCTTACAAAGTTCTGCCTGGGTCCCATGGACCCATCGGTACCCGTGTAAAGTCCGGCTTTGGATGGAAGGCACCAAAATCACCCCAATCACTTGAGATTCCACCGGCCAGATGAATTTTTTTAATATTTAAAATTCCAGCATATTTTATAATATTTAATTTTTCAAAGGACATAGTAATAAAACAATAATGCACAACAAATAGATATTTAAAAAAATTGTGCACCATGTCAGACTGTCTAATGTAAGAAACTTCCAGTTTATTACTCATTTAGTCTGATGCATTTATTATCACAGTTATAGAAATTATAGTCCACATACCCATATAAAGTATTTTTTATTACAAATTATAAATGGATTTCAAACTGAAAAATTGGGAGATCTGTAATATAAAAAAAGGCCATTCTGTGAAGAATGTGAAATAAAAATATAATAATAAAAAACCACGTTACACCCACTAGTTAACATTTAATTGCTGTATGCCAAATGTATATCCTGGATGTGTTAGGGCTAGACACGGAATGCTTACTTAGTTTCCACTAAACATTAGCTACAGGTCTAAAAAAATGTGAAAATAATTTAGGTTACATGTCATAATACACTGGACCACACTGATACATTTAACTCTGCTGTTCATGTAAGATCATAGATCCCTTTGATTTCATGGAGAATAGGGGGTGGACTAATTAATAAGCATTACTAGCCTCAAACACACAGGCATGTGTAATTTATTTTTACATAGGACAAGAACACCCAATGTAATGTTTTTACTTTTGAAGGCACTTGTATCATTGCAGAATTGATTTTATATCACATAAAAAAAATTAAAAATCAAATATACAGAAAATCCCAATTCACAAACGTATTTGCTTGGTTGCATGCAGCCACCACTAACCCACCTTTGACAACCAGAACTTGCATGCGGCTGAATTAGCACCCAGAGGAAAATAACTGAAAACCACTGGTCTAATCTCATATTTCACTTTTAAATGCATGCAGACTCGACTTTTATTCTCTTTTGTGCTTTGGGGGATTGCATGTTGCAAATCCCACGTTTCTCCTGTTTTTTTTGAGGAGAGTCCAGTATTCCATTACTAAAGAGTTTGGTCTCGGGACTTGGTACTAATTTATTTACTTCTGTTTTGGGCAGCATCTCAGTCCAGGATGGAATTTTGAAATTCAAAAGTTGCATGAGTTGCTCCATCACCTCATCAACATACCCATGAATTAGCAGGTCAGCATGCCGGTCCTGTGAGAGAGACAGTATGAAACATTTACTAACATCTTTTTTTGTTTTAATATTTAAGTTGAGTGTAAACTTAGACTTACATGTTTTGTTGGCTGCAGGTTAATAATAACTAATTTACCACCCTTGCGTTTGGTTAGGAGTGGAAGGTTTCCACTAGGTTTGATCTGTAGAGATGTTCCAAGTGTAATCGAAAGGTCTGCCTTTCTACAGTTACAAAGAGAGGAGTGTGGGAGGTAAGAAGACAGTAGAAAAAGAATGTAAAGCAAAATTATTTAGTACACATAGACAACAAATACCTGCAAGCTTCATCAGCCATGTTGAGGTCTCGACTGGGCAGAGGATCTTCCCAATCCAAGATTGTGTCGATTAGTTTTCCCCTTCAATAAAAAAGATGGAGCAGTAGTTTGGGGTACAATTTATAAACCTAGCCGAGTATATCAAAGGTACATTTTTAAATATATGCAGAGAAAAGTAGTGAATCTGACGATTTTCTATTTGTATATGATAAACTAAAGAAAATGGGTGGGCAGTGTGTCATGGATATAGTTAAATATGGCATGTCAGGCACTCAATTTAAAAGTTAAGAGCACATTGTTACATGTAAAGTTTGACATGGACAAAATGTGTACATTATTGTATTGTGTTACAGCATACCTTAAGGCAGGGCAAAAAAAACAAAAAAAAAACAGCACACCTCCCAATATGCCAAAATGGAAACACATAACACTTATAGAGGATTGTGAGAAATTGAGTCACTATTCTATATAACTGACTTGAACACACCAGAATCCCTGAATCCTAGCACACATAGCCATTTGTATTCTTGCAAGAAGGGTGTTTGTAACTGACTTGAACACAACAGGTATATCCAATATAGGGGAAACTGCGAGCAACTCTATTGAATGTGACCCAATTAATTGATATTGTCTTATATCTACTAGTGATATAGTATGCCTTCTATCTGCATGTGTTGTGGTAACCATTTTTTTCTTCATTTTTCTTTTCTCCTACTTACCCAACCTTAAACTTCTAGCCACATTTTATTGCCTTTATGCACTGCTAGGTTCTCTTATCCAAGTTGTTTTTAAATGCTCAAAGCATCACCCCTCTTCACCCCTGTCTGTATAAAGTCTCCAATATGCATATCCTTCTCTCTACAGAATCCCTGAATCCCAGCACATATAGCCATTTGGATTCTTGAGAGAAGGGTGTTTGTAACTGACTTGAACACACCAGAATACCTGAATCCCAGCCCACATAGCCATTTGGATTCTTGCAAGAAGGTTGTTTGTAATTGACTTGAACACACCAGAATCCCTGAATCCCAGCAAACATAGCCATTTGGATTATTGAAAGAAGGGTATTTGTAACTGACTTGAACACACCTGAATCCCAGCCCACATAGCCATTTGTATTTTTGCAAGAAGGGTGTTTGTAATTGACTTGAACACACCAGAATCCCTGAATCCCAGCCCACATAGCCAATTGGATTTTTGCAAGAAGGGTATTTGTAACTGACTTGAACACACCGGGTATATCTAATCTAGAGGAATCTGCTAGCAACTCTCTTGAATGTGACCTTATTAAATGATATTATATTATGTCTACTAGTGATATAGTATGCCTTCTAACTTCTAGCCACATTTTATTGTCTTTATGCTCTGCTAGGTTCCCTTCTCTAAGTTGTTTTAAAATGCCCAAATTATCACCCCCCCCCCCCCCCCTTCACCCGGTCTGTATAAAGTCTCCAATATGCATTTCCTTCAATCTACACAATCCCTGAATACCAGCACACATATCCATTTGGATTCTTGCAAGAAGGGTGTTTGTAACTGACTTGAACACACCAGAATAACTGAATCCCAGCACACATAGACAATTGGATTCTTGCAAGAAAGGTGTTTAATCCCTCCCCCAGGTCAATTTTCTTTTATAAACCTAACCTTACCCCTCAACATCTTCTCACCTGTGTGCAGATTATTTACCTCCAACTACACTCAGGTGTTGGAACTTAGCAGCTACCTGACTAATTAAGGCTACTTTGTAATTTATCTGTTTAACCCATTCCCGACAATGGACGTGTCAGGCACGTCCTGGGAGAAACTCCCTTAACGACAAAGGACGTGCCTGACACGTCCTGTGCTGAAACAAGCTCTGAAAGCGATTTTCTATCTCTTTCACTGTTTTTTCGGTATTGCCACAATGCTTCCACTCAGAAGCATTGTGCAATACAAAAAAACTCACCACCCGCATTTCAATCGCTCCGAGGAGCTATTTAAATGCCGGTTTTAAAAGGCACATTGCCTTTAAAACGGTGGTGGTTAAAAGAGCACTGAAAGTTACTTTTTATGTATATTGCCGGTAGAGAGGCATTGTGCAATACTGAAATCACTGCCCGATCGCTCCGGTATTGACTTTGACCAGTATAGATCTGCCTCCCTCTCCTCAATTGCGTTTTGATGAGAGAAAGAGACAGATCAGTATTGTGAGAGTTAGTAAGTTGGTCAGTTTTATAAATTTAATAAATTCTGAGACCCAAAGGCTTTTTTCAAAGCTTTTCCCTGTGTGTTACACCCTTCCCAGCCTTTGATCACCGTGTAAACGGTGATCTTGCACAGAAACATATTTTTGCTGTCTTGGTGAGATTAGATGGTGCATTTTTTTAGGGGTTAATTTTTTTTATTATAGTATAACCCATTCCTTGCCGTTGATCATTGCGATTGCACTGATCCAGCCGCAGAAGCACATTTTTGCAGTCTGCATTTTTTTTTTGAAACCCGCTAAGGTAATTATACCCACTAGGGGGTCACAAAAAGTAAACTCATTTTTATTACTATATCTGAGCGCATGTATAGCGCTGAGGAGGCTTATGCCATCCTCGCCTCAGATTCTGAGGCCACTGAGTCTGGGTCAGATTTTGACCCTTATCAGTTTACTGATACATCATCTAGTGATGTATCAGTGGCTGCTGGGCCCCCTGCCACAAGGAGTCACGAGACTCCGGCGGGCAGTGCTGCTGAGGAGTGGGTAGTGCCTAATCGCTATAGGCCAACTATCCCTCCTTTCACTGCAGTTCGTGGCATCAATACTGATGTCACAGGTTTTACCCAGATTTTTCTGGGGGATGACATTTTGGGGGACATTGTCTCCCAAACTAATACTTTTTCCCAGCAGTACCGTGCTGCTAACCCGCAGTCATTTTTGGGAAAGCTGCACTGGGTCCCCACTGATGTGCCAGAATTTCTGAAATTCTGGGCACTCACTTTATTGATGGGCATCATCAAGAAGCCCTCACTCCACTCCTACTGGAACACTAGTGCTATATGCAGCACCCCAATTTTCCCCCAAACAATTCCTAGGCTGCGTTATGAAACGCTCCTGCGTTACATGCACTTCAGTAATAATAGCCTGTGCCCCCCTAGGAAGCACCCCCAGTTTGACAGGCTGTTTAAAATCCGCCCCCTGATTACCCACCTCGCTACCAGGTTTGCAGAAGTTTATACACCTGGGAAGAATATATCTGTTGATGAATCCCGATGAACTATAAGGGAATGTTGGGATTCAAACAGTATATTCCTTCCAAGCGCTTCAGGTGTATAAACTTTGCAATAGCGAGAATGGGTAAACTCAGGCCTTACAGGTATATGAGGGAAAGGATTGCCACCTGGACCCTCCAGGTTGCCCAGAATATCTGGAGCCAGTGCCTAGGGTTTAATACCCCCCCTTATGAACAAAGGGTACCATTTGTATGTAGATAACTTCAACACAAGTGTACCTTTGTTCAAGCTACTGTACTGCTTTGATACAGTAGCATGCGGTACTGTACGCCAGAAGTGCATAGGTTTCCCCAAAGATCTTGCACAAACCCGGTTAAGAAGGGGGGAGACTGCAGCTCTGAGCCAAGAGGAGCTCTTGGCTGTAAAGTACAGAGACAAGAAGGATGTGTGTCTTCTCAGCACCATCCATTCTGAGAGGACTATGGAGGTCGTTGTACGTGGCAAAGCTGAGGTCACCAGAAAGCCAGTGTGCATCAGGGTTTACAATAAGCATATGGGTGGGGTTGATCTTTCAGACAGGTGCTACAGATCTACCTCATCATTAGGAAATCAAAAGTGTGGTACAAGAAGGTGGCAACCCACAATGCTTTTTTGCTCTGCAAAAAAGCAAACCCCGGAATGAGACTGACATTTTTGCAGGTCCAGCTCCAGGTCATTTCGGAGATCTTGTACCACGATGCACCTGGTCCCTGGGCGGTGATGGGGGAGAGTAGGGTTGGGCTACTCATTTTATTTTTAAAATCCCCCCTACTCTAAGGAAACAGAACCCCCCCCCCCCAAAAAAAAAGTACAGTGTGCTACAGTAAGGGGCAGAGAAAGGGCACCACTTTTTACTGTCCTGATTGTCCAGGACAACCGAGACTCTGCATTGGAACAAGTTTTAAAGTGTATCACACTGTAGCCCATTTTTAATGTTCTTTTTTTTTACTGTTCCTATATCATCAGCTTTTTCATTCTTTTACTTCATGCTCTCCTATATCACAATAAAAAAAAGTGTGTGTAAAAAGCAAGATTGAAAAATTACTACCACACACTTACTTCATTATTGTTTTTGATAAAATAGTTACATCGGAGACATCAATACACACCATATGCAATACTGGGGTGCAAACTTTCTAAATATATACGCTTTCATGGCAAAAAAACTCAAATGGGGTATGCAAAAGTCCCAGCAAAAGATAAATCCAAAGGACCAAGTCCTTAAATTGTGCCTCAACTTTCCCCAAAATCCTGGCAAACCTATGCATGGGGGGGCATAGATATACTCAGGGGGGCCTTGCAGAAAACAACCTTGAGTGTTTTCTTGCAGTAATCTATAACAGGCTCTCCTAAATCACTGTCAAAGAGCAATGTGGGTGGAAAAACCAAGATTGAAAAATTACCACCACACATGTTCTCCCACTTTTTTGGCTAAATGGTTCCATCAGAGGCTTCAATACACCCCATATACAATACCTTGGGGTGTCAACTTATGAAATATATACACTTTCATGGCAAAAAAACCCAAATGGGGTATGCAAAAGTCCTCGAACTAAACATAGGCCTATTCGAACAAATAACTCAAATTCAATCCAAAGGACCAAGTCCTTTAATTGTGCCTCAACCTTCCCAAAAGTCCTGGCAAACCTATGCAGGGGGGGCATAGGTATACTCAGGGGCCTTGCAGAAAACAACCTGGAGTGTTTTCTTGCAGTAATCTATAACAGGCTCTCCTAAATCACCGTCAAAAAGCAATGTGGGTGAAAAAAACAAGATTGAAAAATTACCACCACACATGTTCTCCCATTTTTTAGGGGCTACATGGTTCCATCAGAGGCTTCAATACACCCCATATACAATACCTTGGGGTATCATCTTATGAAATATATCCACTTACATGGCAATAATTTGCACAGGGTCTGCAAAAGAAGATGGGTAAAAGAATATGACAAATTAGAAAAATGTCTGCATATATCACAAATTTGGCATTGCATCCCAACAATCCAATGGGCAGAAACCTATGCATGGGTGGAATCAATGTACCCAGGAGATGTAGCTGAACACATATTGGGGTGTTATTTGACACGGATACATACAAGAATCTGTAAATTCATGTTTGAAGTACAATGTACGTAAAAATACACAAACAATTACTGGTGGTATAATTAGTGCATGGAAAGTGTTAAAAAAAACACCATTTGAAATACCCTAGGGTGTCTAGTTTTCAAAAATATATGGTTTAAGGGGGTACATTGGCCAGGACATGGGCGCAGGTTGTCTGCATTTCAAAATTCCAAGTCTGAAATTCAAAACGTACACCTCCCAATTGTGGCCATTTAGCCTCCAAATAACCTGACAAACCTATGCATGGGTGGTATCCCTGTACTCAGGAGATGTTGCTGAAAACATATTGGTGTGTTGTTTGGCAGTAACCCTTTAGATTTTCCAGAAATGTTTAAATGAATTTCACGAAGCTTGAAAAATCAACATTTTCTTTTTTTTTTATCTCTGCAAACTTTGGCAAAGGTTGGTGGTAAAATGGCTACATAAAAAGTGTCAAAATACCCCTAGTTAAATACCCTTAGATGTCTAGTTTTGAAAAATATGTACATGTGGGGGGTAATTCGGGGATTCATGACCAATATCAGTGTTACAATCTCAGTATCGATAATTTTGGAAAAAATTGTTTTGAAATAGCATTCCACTGCTTATAATTATTGCCCTGTAACCTGAATAAAAAAACATAAAAACATGGGGTATTTCTAAACTCAGGACAAATATTCGAATCTATTTAGCAGGGTTTTGTGCTTGCTTTTGTAGATGAGTATAAGATTTTTCAAATAAAAAAATAAAAAAATGTTTTTTCCCCCCACCATATTTTATTTTATTTTTTACATAAAATTATACATTATGATCAAATGAAAGCCCTACTTATGCCAAAAAAAAATATATAATTTGTGTGGGTACGCTAAATGAGGAACAAAATTACAGTTCAACACAAACACAAACACCTAGGGGGCTGCAGTATTCGGGGCGAGGATGGCTAGAGGATTAGATGAGATTTTAAACTAAGCTCTGGGGGGGGGGGGGGGGGGTCAAGATCAAAATGAAGCAATGGTAGCTAGGGTAGATTGGAAGGTGGGTCTAGCTATGGGAGAGGAGGAGGAAAGCCGTGGTGTGGTTAACATGGACCAAAGGGAGGTCCATATAATTAAACCTGCACACATTAAGTGTTTGTCAACTAAACAGAAAATGGGTAGTAATCTTAAATGTCTTTTAGCAAATGCAAGAAGCTTGACAAACAAAATGGGTGAGCTGGAGATACTGGTAAGTGCTGAACAGTATGATTTAATCAGAATCACAGAAACGTGGTGGGATGAGACTGGTCAGTTAATTTACAAGGCTACTCACTTTTTAGAAAGGACAGAGTAAACAGAAAAGGGGGAGGGATTTGTCTGTATGTAAATCCTAAATTAAAGCCCAGTATTAAAGAAGGTGTACATGATGTAACTGGAACTGATGTGGAGACACTGTGGGTGGAGATTAGCTTAGACGCTAAAAAGAATCACACATTACTTGTAGGTGTATGCTACAAGCCACCAAATATTAGCATTGATGGAGAAGATCAGATTTTATTACAAATTGAAAAGGCTGCAAATATGAATGAAGTTCTAATCAGGGGAGATTTTAATTACCCAGATATAGATTGGAAGTGTGGCACAACTAGTTCAGCTAGGGGCAGCAAGTTTCTGAACCTGCTTAATAACAAATTTATGGCACAATTAGTAGACACCCCAACTAGAATGGATGCCTGTCTGGATTTGGTAATAACAAACAATGAGGAGCTTATCTCAAACATCCAAATAAGAGAACACTTGGGGAATAGTGACCATAATATGGTCTCATTTGAGATTAATGCAAAAAAGCAAATTGGCAACTACGCCACCAAAACACTTAATTTTAGAAGGGCTAACTTTGATGGACTAAGGGCATCGATTGAACATTTAGACTGGGAACGATTGTTTTCTGGACTAAACACAGAAGACAAGTGGAATGCCTTTAAGCACACATTACAAAAGTACACATCCCAATATATACCTTTGGGAAACAAATGCAAAAGACACAAATCAAAACCAATGTGGCTTACCGGTAACGTGAAACAGGAAATACAAAACAAGAAAATGGCATTCAAACATTATAAAAACACGGGATCAGCATTATCATTTATAGAGTACAAAGAGGCCAACAAAGCCTGCAAAAAGGCAATTCAAATGGATAAATTGGAAAATGAGAAAAGGGTTGCCTTGGAGAGTAAAACTAACCCCAAAATGTTTTATAAATATATAAATGGAAAACAGCTAAAGAGGGAAAATGTTGGGCCCTTGTTATCCCAAATGGGAAATTTGGTAAGTGAGGACAGAGAGAAAGCAGACATTTTAAATACTTTTTTTTTTCTTCTGTTTATACTAAGGAAGAGCAGATGGACGAGCCCCTGCTACAGGAAGTTATGGGACATTCGCCGCAAACATGGGATTGGCTGACACAGGAAAAAGTGCTTAAGCAATTAAACTCTGTTAAGATAGACAAGGCCCCAGGACCAGATGGTATACACCCAAGGGTACTTAGAGAGTTAAGCATAATTCTGGCCAGACCACTATTCATGATCTTTAGGGATTCATTCAGTTCAGGTACAGTGCCAACAGACTGGCGAAAGGCGGATGTCATTCCAATATTTAAAAAGGGATCAAAATCTCTGCCAGGTAATTATAGGCCAGTGAGCTTGACATCTGTAATGGGGAAACTATTTGAAGGATTGCTAAAGGTATCCACTCAAGAATAAATCTTGAACCAGAATATAATTAGTAAAAGTCAACATGGTTTTGTGAAAGACAGGTCTTGTCAAACAAACTTAATAACATTCTTTGAAGAAGTCAGTAAAAATATAGATCTAGGTGTGGCAGTTGATGTGATCTATTTGGATTTTGCGAAAGCATTTGATACAGTTCCACACAAAAGGTTACTCTACAAATTGAGAGAAATAGGTTTGGGGGCAAATGTGTGTATGTGGATTGAAAATTGGCTAAAAGATAGAACACAAAGGGTTGTTGTAAATGGAAAATCCTCAAATTGGACAAGGGTATTAAGCGGAGTACCTCAGGGGTCTGTTTTGGGCCCTCTTCTTTTTAATCTGTTTATTAATGATCTGCCACATTGTGCTGAGAGCCATGTCTCCGTATTTGCGGACGACACTAAATTAGGTAAGGCAATAAAGACTAATCTTGATGTTTTTTCTTTACAGGAAGATTTGGACAGAGTGGGGGACTGGGCAGTAAAGTGGCAAATGAGGTTCAATATAGACAAATGTAAAGTTATGCATTATGGGAAAAATAATAACAAAGCAACATATACATTAAATGTTTTTTCCCTGGGAAAAACTACTAATGAAAAGGATTTAGGAATAATTATAGACAACAAACTTGGCAACAGTGCCCAATGCCAGTCAGCAGCTGCAAGGGCCAATAAGATATTGGCATGTATAAAACGAGGTATAGATTCACGGGAGGAGGATATCATCTTGCCTCTTTACAAATCAATGGTAAGACCTCACCTTGAATATGCAGTACAGTTCTGGGCACCAGTCCTTAAAAAGGATATTAAGGAACTAGAAAAAGTGCAAAGGAGAGCTACAAAATTAATAAGGGGTTTGGAAGATCTTAGTTATGAAGAGAGACTTAAAAAATTGAATTTATACACGTTAGAAAAAAGGCGTCTCAGAGGGGATATGATAACATTATATAAATATGTGCAGGGCCAATATAAAGAGCTCTCCAGTGACCTGTTCATTAACAGAAAGGTACAAAGAACAAGAGGTCACCCCCTCAGACTGGAAGAGCAAAGATGTCATAGACAGCAAAGGAAGGGATTCTTTACGGTTAGGACAATAAAGTTATGGAACTCCCTGCCAAGAGAGGTAGTGCTATCAACCGCAATAGATGCATTTAAAAATGGTTTGGATGTTTTTTTAGGAAAGCAGAACATACAGGGCTATTAATAATAGAATAAGCATTTATAAAAGAGCTTATTGATCCAAGGAGAAATCTGATTGCCTCTTGGAGTCAAGAAGGATTTTTTTCCCCCAGGAGGCAAAATTCGAAATAGCTTCCTTAGGGGTTTTTGCCTTCTTTTGGATCAAAAGCTGTAATGATAGGTAGAAGGGTTGAACTTTATGGACTTGTGTCTTTTTTCAACCTAAATTACTATGTTACTATGTTACCTCAGAAATATTAAAACAGCCATTGTCACCAAGTGAAAGGCAAGGCTAAAAAGTCTTGTCACTAAGGGGTTAAAAATAGTCTGCTAGAGCCACATCAAACAATGAACTCCCACTTGTTACAATTCAAACAACATGTTACACATAAATTTAAATAAACTCAACTGCAGATTTAAATTTTGCACCTTAGAGGAGATAGTATTTAACCTTCAAATATATGCTTCTTCTCTTGTCTAACCTGCCCTACTGCCAGACTGATAAGCCAGGTAAAAGAAATTATTATGTTTTCATTATGCTTTGCATTACTAAGCCATTTTACCACTCATCCCAATACACAGGCCTCTGCCTTGCAAATTAATGTACTGATCCACTATGGACTGCTTTGTAAATGTGCACTTCCTAGAGACTGCTGGTGGAGAGTGTTAAGAAAAACACTCCACCCTCTCCCTCTATTCAACATAGGTTGTCAGTGAAAGCAGCTCTGCAAATTTGTGTGCATTCTTCTTCTTGTCCTGGCAAATGACATTGAAACCAACCCTGGGCCCTGTCCTAGTACAAATGTCAACTTTACTTTCAATAAGGGCCTATCCTGTGTCCATTGCAACATACGCAGCCTTCGACCCAAAACTGACTAACTAAGAGCATGGTGTCAGGAATACAAACCTAAAACTCTTGTCATCACTGAATCCTGGTTAAGCCCTAGAACCCCAAACTCTGCAATACAAATACAGGGATATATCTGCTCCAGAAAAGACAGAAATAAGAGAGGAGGTATTGTTTTATATATACATGTGTCACTGAACTACATAGACCCTATGTTAACAAGTACCCCCTCTACTTTTGAAGTTAGAGCCTGAAGAATATTACACCCATTAGCACTTGTAGGGATCTATTGCCCACCAAATTCCCCTGCTCAGTCTCTTACTGACATCAAGAAACTATTGGGAAATATTAGTGCCCTAAAAAAGAAAAGTGAGCTGCTCATTCTTAGAGATGTAGACTGGTTAGACCACAAAAATGTTAAAACATGCTCACTGTTCAAATCCATGAACCTAACCCAGCTTATTTCTTCTCCTACTCCCAACAGCTCTAACTATACGCTGCTGGATTGGATCCTTTCATCTTGTCCCCAAAGAATGCAGCAGTCTGGTATCCTACCCAATGTGTTCAGTGGTCATTGCTTAGTGTACTGAAAGTAAGACCCATCAAATTGACCTCTAGAGTAATTGTTACAAGATGTTTTAAGAAATTTGATCTCCAGTCTTTTCTCAGTGACTTGAGCAACTGTCTGTGGAGCAGGCTAATCTTGATACCCGATCTGTAATCTTCAATTGAATATTAAGCAATCAGAGTTCATGCAGGTCTGTGATAAACATGCCCTGCTGCGTAGAGTGAGAGTAAGGGGTGCTCATCTGCCCTGGGTCTCAGCTGACCTCCTGGACTTATTCCATTTCAGGGATGCTTTATGGTCAAAATTTAAGCCAACTGGCTCACAACGCTTATCGGCACATCCGCAATAGATGCAAAACTTGCCAAAACAACTTATTTCTCTGATCGGCTGAATAGAAATCTAGCCAACCCGACCAATTTTTGGTGTGTCATAAAAAAACATGTATGACCCCCCTCCCATGCCGTTCAGAACCAACCACAGCTAAAACACATAATGAAGTTCTAAAATCTCCAGTGGCAATAGCAAATGAATTCAATAACTACTTTGTAGGATGTGCTACAGCTTATAACAAAACACCACAATGAAGATTATTGCACTTTTTCTATTGCTGACGAGTCACCACTAATATCACCCTTGGCCAAACACCTACAGAATTTAAATTTGCTCCTATATCAGATAGTGAAATAGCAGCGCATCTCCTCAATCAAAAAATGAAATTACAATGTGCGCCGGACCGATTCCAGTCAATGCTACCTGTTACTCCGCGATCCGTTGCCTACTTAATCAATGCGTTCTTGTCCTCCGGTTATGTCCCCAAAGCCTGGAAAAAAGCCAGAGTTATCCCCATCCACAAAAATGGTGATGTAACATAGTGGTAAACGACATGCCTATCTCACTGCTACTTATCCTTTCTAAAATCTTGGACAAATGTGCCCATGGTCAACTGTGCGAGTATTATCAATGGTCCAACTATCTAACCTTGCTTCAATCTGGGTTTAGGTCAAATCACTCCACGATTAAAGGTGAGCAATGACATTCAGAGTGGTATGGAGAGTGGTGAACTCACAGGTACAGTTTTCCTAGCCTTTGCAAAGGCCTTTGATACAGTTGTTCCTGATCTTCTGCTAAACAAGCTAGATTGTTCTGGTACAAATGAGAGGTCACTCTGCTGGTTTCGTTCATACTTGTCTGATAGAACTCAATATGTGTCCATTGCGGATACTGCCTCCCTCCTATTGCCAATCAAGTGTGGAGTGTGGATCTGTCCTTGGGCCACTGCTTTTCTCACTATTTATAAATGATCTACCCTCATATGTATGCTGATGATCCGGTCATTTATACGTGCAATACTAAACTATCACAAGTGGAATCCGTTCTACAGGGCCAGTTTTCTAAAGTTCTAGTAACAAATTATTCCTCAACACTGAAAAAACTGTGTCCATGTTATTTGGGACAAATGCTAAACTACTTAAATTAAACAATCCTCAAATAATCATAAATCCAGTTATAACCTGTCCCAGGTAAATTCATTTAAGTATCTTGGCATGTGGCTAGACCGAAACTTATCTTTTGGTCTCCATATTGACAAGCTTGTGTCAAAGCTATATCCTAGGATTGTCTTTCTATATAGAAACAAATCAAACCTCCACAGTAAGGAAACGTATTTTGCAGCAAATGTTAATGCCGATCTTAGACTATGGAGATGTTGGGTATGATTGGGTATGATTTTGCCCCGCAGAAGCATCTCTGTAAACTCGACACTCTGTTCAATACATTGTGCCAATGTGCCCTACAGTGCGATTATAACACTCATCACTGTAAAATGTTGAGAGTTAAACTGGCTGACACTTGCCTCCAGGAGCATTCTCCATTTAGCTTGCTTAGTGCATAACCACTTCTCTGGAAATCTCCCACCCAACCTCATATGTGGAATAGCCTTCCTGTTTATGCCAAATCATCATCTAGTCTAAAATCCATGAAAATTGGTGTTTCCCAAATCTTCAAAACAGATGGTATCTGTTATTAGTTTATAAACTCCTTTGTATGCTGTACATGTTGTTCCTTTTTTGGATCAATAATGATTTAACCTATATGTTCTCTTTCCAACTAGTTTAAATATTTGTATGTATGTATTTTTAAGCTACTGTTAAATGTGTAACGCTGTGTAACTCCATTCTGAACTGGGTCCCCAGGACATACTTGAAAACGAGAGAAATCTCAATGTATTCTTCCTGGTAAAACACGTTCTAAATAAAAAAACTGGAAATATACATCTATTTGGAGATGTAAGTGAGGGTATTTGGGCTTTGGGTAGGTGGCACAGTGACGCAGTGACGTGGTGGAGGCGAAGCAGAGTTGCTGAAAAGGGACTGAATCGGAAGATATTAGGCACTTGTCTACTGGTTCTAAGAGCAGAGGCAAGCCCACTTCTCCTTTAACATTAAAGACGGCTACATATAAAGGAAATTGACATATAAAATAAATTACAGAAGTGTGGTCATACATGAAAATGTTTATATAACCCAATACAACAATGCCAAGACGGTGCAATCAAATAGTATGAGAGTATGCTCTAGGTTCAGTGGTGGGGAGTGCCAGGCCCATAAGCAGTATATGTCCCACAAAATCTTTGGGTTCGGGCACCTTAAAATCAAAAAACAAAACAAAAAAAAACCTTGCGGTGCTGGCTGGATAGATAAAGAGATCTCCCCTCACCCGCCTCTCTGTAGTGAGCAAGCAGCTTGTTGGTCTGTGCAGCACAGATATTCCCATGCTGCCTCTTGCTCCCCGCACACTGCGCTAAGGTCAGAGCATTGCGGGCCATTTGACCTCCGAATTCGGAGCAGTGCAAGAGACAGCATAGGAATGTCTATGCTGCTGCTGCACAGACAATCCCGCTGCTCCACTAGACACCACGCGGTAGCTGTCCTGGGAAGAAGGGGTACGTCCTGGATGTGCAATGAGGGTGATGGGGCATGTATTATTATACTAATCGTTTATTGTTTACTGGACTGTAAAGTCCTTTTGTTGGGAACGTGTCTACTGGGGTGGGAAAAACAATTTCCCCCCAGTACATACACCCACTCGGCTGACCCTCCCCGTCAGCGACCACGTACCCTACCATACCACAGGCGGCCTTGTAATAGTTAGGGGGAGACCCGATCTTAGTCATTAAATATTTCTGGACTGATTTGGGCACCTCTCCCTGGCTGTCGCCTCCGGTAGTTACCTAATTCCTAGTCCCCCCCCCCCCCCATACATTCCACTGGTCCACCAGGGGCCCGTCTCCTGTCCTCGGGAACCATGGTGTATCGCCCTGCTGACCTGACGATCACCTCACATAACGTGAAAGGACTTAATGTCCCTGAGAAAAGGTCCAGACTCTTTAGAGATCTGCACATAAAGCGAACCACAGTCACATTTCTGCAAGAAACACACTTCAGGGACTCAGACCCCCCAACGCTGACTAATCGGGCATTCCCCCTTAGGTTTTTCAGCAATAATCAACACTCCAAATTTTATTTTCTAAGCACTTCCCTCTGACAGACACGACTCAGCTTGCAGATGAAGGCGGTAGATTCGTATTTGTCAAAGGGAAAATATTGGGCTGTACGTACACCTTTGCCAATCTATTTCTTCCCAATGTAAAACAACACAAGTGGCTAGCAAAAACCTTCTCCAAACTACAAGCATTTCAGGAAGGCATTTTAATACTGGGAGGTGACTTGAACATCGCACTAAACCCCAGACTGGACACCTCGACTGGCCCCTCCCATGTACTGCCCCACATGACTCTGAGTATGCATAAACTTTTGACCGACGCGCAATTAATAGACTGTTGGAGAGCAATGCACCCCACTGATAGGGACTATAGTTTTTACTCAGCTCCCCATAGTCGCTATTCCAGGATTGATTATATATCACACACTACCATTTACCTCTTCTAAAATGCTCTGAATATGGCCATATTACATGGTTGGACCATGCCCCGCTGACAGTGACCCTTACATCGGACCGTACCAGACCGACTCAGCGTACATGGAGGCTCAATGAGTCATTCCTGGGAGAACGAAGTGCAGCCTCAGAAATAGAAGCGACACTAACACACTATATTTCTCAGAAAACATGAATCCAGACATTCCTATGCCCACTATTTGGGAAGCACATAAGTGCACTATCCGAGGGCAACTTATTAAAATGGAGACAGAGCGGAAGAAAGCACAGTCTGTCCACATAGCTGCTTTATATGAACAAATCAAAACCCTGGAGAGGTCACATAAGGATACATTAGATAATGAGGACTGTGGTAAACTGCTCTCCCTGAAAGGGGATCTAGCAATAATACTCAACAGACAGGCCCACAAACATTATATTAAGCCGGAAATCAATCTATCATGAACATGGGAATAAGCCCGGAAAGTACCTGACCAGGGCCCTAAAGAAAATACAGGCCCTCTCATACATCCCGAAGGTACGGGGACAGATTGTGCCAAATGGCCACGGATATTTCCCGGCAATTTGTCACATTCTATTTGCGCCTGTACAACCAGTCACCGACGCATGATTTGGCCCCAGGAGACACAAGACACCAACAAAAAGTGCAACAATATCTTACGCAACATTTGACTGCTAAACTAACAACAGAGAGTGCCGCATTTTTGGAACGCAGGATCTCCGACATAGCAATATCGCTAGCGCTACGCAATTCAAAAGCCAACAGGGCACCAGGCCCTGACGGACTACCCCTGTCTTACTACAAGAAATTTGCTGCTACCCTGTCCCCACATCTCGACTACATTTAACTCAGTACTAGACTAGATGCCGTTCCACCCACACACACTTAATGCAACCATAGCAGTAATCCCCAAGGAAGGAAAAGACGCAGAGCACTGTAACAACTACAGACCGATTTCCATCCTTAACGCAGATTTGAAATTATTTGCGAAAATCATAGCAACACGCATACATACTGTTCTCCCGACATTGATCCATCCAGACCAGACCGGGTTCGTCCCGGGACGGGAGTCCAGGGACAGCACAATCAGGGCTATAAACCTTATCCATACAGCGCGCAAAAAGAAACTGAAAACCATACTGCTTTCGACGGATGCAGAAAAAGCATTTGATCGACTAGACTGGAAGCATATGCTTGAAACTCTTAAGCATATGGGTTTTGGACCTAATATGCTAACCCTGATAGCCTCCCTGTACTCCCGCCCCTCGGCAAGAATTCGGATCAATGGGGCACTTTTAGACTCATTCGAAATAACAAACGGAATGCGGCAGGGATGCCCTCTCTCACCCGTTATTTATAATCTCACTAGAACCGTTTCTTGAAATGGTCAGGAATAACCCTGACATCACTGGCCTTCAGGAAGGAAAGACCCACCATAAGATAATGGGGTTCGCGGATGACATGTTGTTCTCGCTGACAAAACCAGCAGTTTCCCTCCCGATACTAATGCAGGAATTTGCACAATATGGACAGTTGTCTAATTTAAAAATAAATTATACAAAGTCCGAAATACTTAATGTCACCCTCCCAGGAGCAGAAGAGAGGAGGCTTGCGAGCACCTTCCCATTTAAATGGTGCCAAAGCAAATTGAAATATTTAGGGATATGGCTGACTGCCGACACTGCAACATTGTATCAACATAATTTTCCCCCTCTTCTCACGGCCCTCCAAAAAGATCTCTGAAAAGTGGACGTCCTTAATGATATCGTGGACAGGCAGAGTTAATGTCATTAAAATGAACACGTTACCCAGGGTGTTATACCTTTTTCAAACTATCCCCATATCAATACCTCGGGCGTTCTTCACCTCCATCCGTACACTGCTCATAAAGTTCATCTGGGCGACTAAACCCCCCAGATTGGCCACAACCCTGTTACAAAAACACAAATCGGCAGGCGGGCTGGGATTGCCCTGTGTGCAAGCGTATTATTGGGCATCTCACTTGGAGAGGACCCTGGATTGGACCCACCGCCCCTCGCATAAGCAATGGATTGACCTGAAAGCACATTATACCCGCTCACCCCTCAATAACTATCTCTGGGCTACGCCACAAACTAAAAAAGCGGTAAAAGATCATCCACTGATCTCAGCTACTTTGGCAGTGTTACACCGCATACACAGGTCACATACCCCTCACCCTTAACCCCTTAAGGACAGAGCCTTTGAAACATTTTTGTCCTTTCAGGACAATGCCTATTTTAACATTTCTGTGCTGTTTGTGTTTAGCAGTAATTTTCTTCTTTGTCATTTGCTGTACCCACACATATTATATATTGTTTTTATCGGGACAAGAAGGGCTTTCTATGGATGCCATCTTTTTGATCATATCTTATCATATTATTAAAAAAAAAAATAAAATATGGTAAAAAAAAAAAAAATACACAAATTTCTTTGTTTTTATTTGAAACAACTTCTCCTCATCGACAATAGCGAACGAAAAAACATGCTAAATAGATTCTACTATTTCTCCTGAGTACAGGGATACCACCCATGCATAGGTTTGTTGGGTTGTTTGGGGGCTAAAATGCCAAATTTGTGAGGTGCAGTTTTTTGTTTTCCAACTTGAAATTTTTACATGCAGACAGCCTGCACCCATGTCCCATTTGGGACATATTTGAAACCAGCCAGTGTATTTTACCCCATCAACCCATATATTTTTTAAAAGAAGACACCTTAGGCTATCTCAAATGGTGGTATTTTTACACTTTCCAAGCACTAATTCTACCACTAGCCTTTGTCAAACTTTGTGGTAGTAATTTTTTTGTGGTTTTTTTTCACAAACCTTGTACTTCAGACATGAATTCACAGATTTTGGTATGTGTCACTGCCAAATAACACCCCAATAAGTGTTCAGCAACATCTCTTGAGTACAGGGATACCACCCATGCATAGGTTTGTTGGGTTGTTTGGGGAGTAAAAGGCCAAATTTGGTAGGTGCAGTTTTTGGTTTTCCAAATTAAAATTTTGACATGCAGACCGCCTGCACCCATGTCCCATTTGGGACATATTTGAAACCAGCCAGTGTATTTTACCCCATCAACCCATATATTTTTTAAAAGTAGACACCCTACGCTATTTCAAATGGTGGTATTTTAACACTTTCCATGCACTAATTCTACCACCAGCCTTTGTCAAAGTTTGTGGTAGTAATTTTTGTGTGTTTTTTTTTCACAAATATTGTATTTTAGACATAAATTCACAGATTTTGGTATGTGTCACTGCCAAACAATAACCCAATATGTGTTCAACAACATATCCTGAGTGCAGGGATACCACCCATGCATAGGTTTGTTGGGTTGTTTGGGGGCTAAAGGGCCACATTGTGAAGGTGCGCATTTTCAACTTGGAATATTGACGTGTAGTCAGCCTGAGCCCATCTTTCATTTGGGACTTTTTTTTAAGTAGGACAGTGTATTTTACCCCAAAAAGTATATATTTTGTAAAAGTAGACACCCTAGGCTATTTTAAATGGTGTTATTGTAACACTTTCCATGCACCAATTCTGCCACCAGCCTTTGTCAAAGTTTGTGGTAGTCATTTTATTGTGTATTTTTTCCCACATACATTGCACTTTAGACACAAATTCACATATTTCGGTATGTGTCACTGACAAACAATACCACAATATATGTTCAGCAACATCTCACGAGCACAGGGATACCACCCATGCATAGCTTTGTCAGCTTTGTTAGGGGTTGAAAGGCTACATTTGAGAGGTGCGCTTTTTGATTTTCAAACTTGGAATTTGAACATGTAGAGCAAGGAAGGGGTTAATAGCTCTTATAAGAGCCTTTGTAGTACTGTACAAAAAAATTAACCCCTAAAAATGCACAGACAAGAAAAAAAATTCTGCTGTGCAGTGATCAGTGGCAGGGAAGGAGTTAATACACTACACTATACAAAAGGTATGGCTTTTATAAAAGCCCTTGGGACTCACAATTTATTAACATTTTATTTAATTTATTACAATTTAAAAATTATGTTATACAGATCTGTCTCTTTCCCTCACTAAAACTCAAGTGAGGAGAGGGAGGCAGATCCATATGGGTCAGAACAATATTTACGAACCAGACGAATGGTGATGCTCATCTGAGAAATCACCAAACCACCTTTGCCACTGATCGGCTGTTACTGATCGCTATACACGCGTTCAGACAGCTTCAAAAGGAATACACGTAATCCCCTAGTGGGTATAATTAACCCCTAGTGAGTCTGACAAAAAAAAATGCTGATAGCACAAAAAAATCCTTCGGCGACTAGATTGCTCCATATGCGCTGCTTAGGCAGTGACCATATGCACTGCTTAGGCAGTGACCATATGTGCTGCTTAGAAAGTGATATACGGCAAGGAAGGGGTTAATAGCTCTTAAAAGAGCCTTTGATATACTGTAATAAATCAAAGTAAAAAAAAATAACCCCTAAAAAAATGCACAGACAGCAAAAAATGTGCTGCTGTGTAAGATCACTGCGTACACAGCGATCAATTGCAGGGAAGGGATTTTTTACGTTAAACGTAGTCCCCTAGCGGGTATAATTAACACGTGACGGGTGTAATAAAAAAGTTTTAAAAAAATTAAAAATGCTTCTGCAGCAAGATTGCTGCATTTGCGTCAGATCGCTGATTAGGCAGTGATCTACGGCAAGAAAGGGGTTAATCTCTCTTAAAAGAGCCTTTTTTTATACTGTAATGAATTACAGTAAAAAAAAATAACCCCTAAAAAATGCACAGACAGCAAAAAATGTGCTGCTGTGTATGATCACTGCGTACACAGCGATCAATGGCAGGGAAGGGGTTAAATGGCTTTTATAAAAGCCCTTGGTGTTTAAAATTTTATTAAATATTTTTTTTATTATTTTATTTTATTTTTTTACTTGATCTGATCTGTCTCTCTCCCTTACTAAAAGTAGTAAGGTGAGGGAGGCAGATCAATACTTGTCAAAGGCAATATTTACTAATATTGCCTTTGACAGTATGATAAGTGCTCATCAGAGCACTTACCATACATGCCTGCACACAGATCACATAGATCTGCTGTGCCGGCATCGATTGGCTCCCCCTAGAGCATCGGAAGTGAAATACTTTCACTTCCGATGCTCTTGCCATTAGAAGGGAAACGCTGCCTGTACAGGCAGCGTTCCCTTCTACTGAGCCGATGGGGTCGCTGGCGAGGCACTTTAACAACACCGGAGATGCTTAGAAAGCGAACGATCGTTCGCTTTCTAAGCACATGTGTGCAGCGGGCGCAGCCATTTTTAAATGGCTGCTACGATCCCTCCGTGGAGTGATCGTAGCGCGCCCCTGCACATTTGGGGGGTGTTGCACAATGCCTCTACCTAGAGGCATTGTAGCAACACCGTTAGAGTAAAGAAAGCGACCGCTGGTCGCTTTCTTTACTCCATTTAGTGCATGACGTGCCAGGCACGTCAGCTGTCGGCAAGTCCTCGATTTGCCGTGACGTGCCTGGCACGTCACCTGTCGTTAAGGGGTTAACATCGCTTCATTATAATCCTGATTTTCCACCTGGACAAACGTCTGGCAATTTTCTACACGCGACAGAAGGGGACACCCCATTACTCAAGGCCTACGTAACGGACTGCAAGATAAAACCTTTGACTGACCTGATCCCTGACAATCTTACCACCTCCACCATCACACTCCAATACCTACAATTGAAAGCCTACCTGGGCAAACTACCACAAAAACACAATTTTACAAGACAGGAAACCTCATATGAGGAGCTCCACACCCTAGACGCAATGCCCTCACATAGTGTATCTTTACTATACAATGTGCTCATTAATCCCGAACATGCTCCTTTACCTGGTTTTGTGGGAAGGTGGAAACAGGAGTTTCAAGTGACCCTATCAGCGCAACAATGGACCAAAATGTTCACGCTCTCACATAAGATATCGCTTAGCACCATAATGCAGGAAATTGATTACAAATTACTTACAAGGTGGTATCGAACGCCCGTAAGATTGCACGCTATGTTCATGTCCCTGATGTGTGTTGGAGGTGCGGGAAGCACCCGGGCACCTTTCTCCATATCTGGTGGGAATGCCCTGAGATTACTCAGTACTGGAAATCTATATATGATGCCCTGCACAGATTCACAGATCACCCCCCCCCCCCTTTCCAACCAGCTCAATGTCTACTACACCACACCGCCCAGCCGATATCAGTTTATAGGAAGTCAATTATCCCGCATCTTTTGAATGAAGCCAAAGCACTTATTCCACTTCACTGGGGTACAACATATCCCCCACTTTCCGCGAATGGGTGGAAAGGGTGAAGGCAGTCCGTGTCCTAGAGGACCTGATCAGTAGGTCGGACCCCCAAACCGAAAAAAGGAGACTGACATGGTTCTATTGGTTTGAATTTCTGGGAGAGATGTGACAGGGATCCGGGGCAGGAGACGGCCCTCCGCCCCCCCCCCCAGCCCCAACCCCCCTGGATAATTCCTGAATCCATTTCCAATTACAAACTAAATATCACTAAGACAATAGCACTGCCCATAGAGATGGAAAAAGAAGAGGAGGATAGATTAAAAGAGAGATATAGCCAGTGGCGTCACTAGGGGGGGGGGGGGGGGGGGGCTACTGGGGCTGAAGCCCCGGACCTCCCCTCCATAGCCCTGGATGGAGACTCTGACCACGCGCCCGCCCCCCCCCCCCCCCCCTCACGATCGGTCCGCCCCTGCATGCTGCAATCTGGATGCTGGACAGCACCAGACTCCGGCCCTCATGCTCGGCTCCGCCCCCTCAATCTTTGAAGGTGAGTCTGACAGTGTAAGAGTGAGCAGCAGTTATGAGACTGCACGTGCACGTGTATGTATGTGAGTGGCAGAGTTATGAGTGTGCATGTGTATGTGTGTGAGTGGCTGGGTGTGAGTGGCAGAGTGTCGGTGGCAGAGTGTGGGTGGCAGAGTTATAAGTGTGCATGTGTATGTATGTGAGTGGCAAAGTGTAAGTGGGTGTGAGTGGAAGAGCGTAAGCGTGAGTGGCAAAGTGTAAGTGGGTGTGAGTGGAAAAGCGTAAGCGTGAGTGGCAGAGTTATGTGTGTGAGTGGCAGAGTGTGAGTGTTTGGAAGAATGTAAGTGTGTGTGAGTGGCAGAGTTATGATTGTGCGCGTATATGTGTGTGAGTGGCAGAGTATGTGAGAGTATAAGTGTGAGCAGCAGAGTTATGTGGAGAAAATGTGATTAATTACTATTATTCATATTGAATGTGATAATCAAATGTTAAACAATGCTATTATCTCATATTATTTTTATTTTCACACTTGATTATCACATTCAATATAAATAATAGTGAATTATCTTTATATATAGTCTTTATATTCATGGCAATAAAAGTCCATAAACATGGCATTAAAAATCCCATTTACCTTGTTATAGTATTAAAACCATACATTATGAATGAATGTGCTGCTTTTCATTATATTATGGGCTTTACTCATGAAAGAGAGAATTGCAGGGAAGCGAGATGGGAATTTCAAAATTAGGGCTAAAGTAGCAGAGTTGGAAAAATTCTCCCATTCAGTTGAAATCCCATCTCAGTTCCCTGCACTTCTCTCTTTTATGAGGTTGGTAGTAGGTTTTTGACCCCGTTTTATTAAAAAAATATATATTTATGATGTGCGTGTGAGAGTTGCAGGTTTACACACGTGTCTGCGTGGCAGAATATCTGTGTGGGAAAGGTCATCTGTGTGTAATGGTGTCTGTTTTAGGTTGTCTGGATGTTTGTGTGTGTTTAAGAGAGTGGTGAGTGTAAGGTTGTCTATGTAAGAGTATCTAGGTGGGGGGGGGGGGGGGGGGAGTATGGATGGGAGTCTGTGTGTGTGGGGGTGATATCCCCTATATTATGGCATATTATGAGACTGTTGGTCTACTTATTTTCTCAAAGTCTGGTAAATGGTGTATGCAACATACACAACATTTTGTATGCTCAGTTATTTTGAAATCATGGGAATTTGTTCACATACAAGTGTGTGTGTAATGTAAGTTGGTGTGCGTAAGTGGGATTGTGTGTCCTCTGTGTGTAAGGGTGTGTGTATGTATGTGTTACTGTGCAAGTGTGTATGTGTGGCTGCATGTGTATATGTGTGTATTTGTGGCTGTGTATTTATGTGTATAAGTGTAACTTCGAGTAATGTGAGTTTCTTGCGTGTTGTGAGACTTATTGTGTAATGTGGTACAGTAATGTGCAGCATGAGTGTGAGATATACTCACACACTGCACACTACTGTGAGTTTTATTGCTGTGGAGTCAGTCACAGACAGACAGGCACACACACACATACAGACACATGGATACAGTCGGTCACAGGCAGACATACAGTCAGTCACACACACACACAGTCAGTCACAGACAGACACACACACAGTCAGTAACAGACAGACAAACACATACAATCAGTCACAGACACATACAGTCGATCACAGGCAGACATACACACAGTCAGTCACATAAACACACAATCAGTCACACACATGCAGGCAGTCAGTCACACACACACTGTCAGTCACGTACACTAACACACAAGTCAGCAATTTTGTTGTTGTTTATGATAAAAAAAAGTGCCTCATTCTAGCTTGGTCTGTGCCCTGCTGTTGTTTCTAGCCCTGCTGAGCACACTCACTGCTCGGACACTATAAGACTGTGCAGCCGGTGCACACACTACTCCCTCGCGCTCCGCTGGATAAATAAATAAAATGATCCCAGCGGCGAGGGCACCATGCAGGGGCAACAATAACCAGACGACAGGTATAATTTCCTGGTGCAAAGGATTTGTTGAGCCCTGATATATACCCATATATACCTATTGTTCATTGGCCTTAATTATATCAGTCTGTATGCCGCCTTAGCATGTGAGCTTTTTTACTCCACTTCTGTCAAATCTGTCACGGCTCCAGCCCCAGATCTTTTGGAGACCTAGCAACACCCCTGGATATAGCTTTGTCTGGGCTGATAAACTCTCAGAGAGAGGAAAGTACAAAAGAGGATTGGTTCTATTTAGAGAAATCCCAACTCAAAGGCAATGAGCCAGATGTGGCCCCATGGACAAGTAGGAACACAGGATAAAATGACAAGGGAATAATAATGAAGCATTGGAAACATTTGATACGGTACATAACAGGTGGTACCTGGTCACAGTTAAAGTTGCTAAAATATACCAGAATGTCTCTAACAATGGGCGAACAATCCTTCATATATGGTGGACTTGTAAAAAGGTTAACTGCATATGGAAAACAGTGACTAGGGTGAAACTGGATTTCCTACCTAGTAGAATATTGCTGCTAAAGGGATTACCGAAAATGTCATGGGAGACTTATGCTATAGTGACACACATAATAGTACCAACAATGGCGGTAATAGCTTGACAATGGAAATCCACAAATTATATTCCACTGGAAAGCGTAATTTCTCAACTACTGTACCAACTAAGAATGGAAAATGGTGTATAAAAAATGGGTAAACTGGGAAAAGGAGGTGGAGGGAGAAGAGGGAAGAGGAAAAACAGAGGAGAAATTGGGTGGGGTTGGGCGGGGGGAGACACACTGCATTGAGGGAAAATTGTTATATGTTGTACGTACATGTAAGTACATGTTTCTTAACTAGAAATAGTAGAGAAAGAGACTATGAGAAAGCCGATGATTGTAAAGGTATACTAAACTTATGTGCTTTTATTTTTTGTATGAAACTAAAATTACATAATAAAGGATAACTTTTTTTTTTTTTTAACATACCCCATACTTCTTTACCTGCAGTCTCTCAGACCTCTGACTTTGGGGACATCACAGAGTCTTCCTGTAGGTTTTAGTCCCATTGTCCCCACAATATGGTCACGAACATACTGTCTGTAAAATACAAATAAATTGTTTATAACAATTGAACACACAAAACAAAAATACAATAGTTCATATGGTTTTACGGCCTTCTGTGATTTGCTAGCTTTTATACTAAAATACTCACTTCCCACATTTGCTACATTCCTCCACAAACATGTTTCCATGTAGCTCAGCAAGCTGCTCCCTGCAGAATAAATCAAAGTTGGTATTTTTAGTGTACATATATCCCCATATTGAAAAGGAGGGAAAGGGGGAAACAAAACAAACAAACAAAAATAATCGCATACCGGGGAAAACCAGATCGAACATGTAGCCCATCCACATTTTGGCTAATGAGAAACTTAAGAAGTCCTACTCTTTGTAACTGTAGTAGTGCCATGTGGGTAGGAGAAGGATGGGCACTTTCAAATGTTGTGTCAAACTTTGGGTCAAGACCCTTTTCCTCCATTGTCCACACCCCATTAGGGCCCCTGTAACAAAACCAAAACAAATGTGTTGATTCACAAGTGAATATGCAATATCCAATTATCAGCAGAGAAGTAGGAGAAGGGTAGTCCCAGAGAGGATAGGGTATATGTATGTATAAAATATGTATGCATGATACTGTGTGAGGATCATAGGAAGTGGATCACGTTTGCTATACTAAGAACAACTTTTCATAAATCGAGACCTCACCTTGAACTACAGTCGCATGATACAAATTGAAAATAATGGGGTCTACTCAACATGCACAGATTTTCTAAACTGATATGATTGGCCTGAAGTCTGCAATGTTTAGAAGCACACTGATGACAGAAATTGAGGGCCGGATTTTGAGCTACGCAAAATGCACAGATGTGACCACCCCGAACTCTTGGAGCAAAAATGCACAGATGTGACCACCCCGAACTCTTGGAGCAGATTGCGGAAACCATTGGTGGATCTGGCGGCATGGTTCGAAGGGATTGTGGGGAGAAACCTATAAACAATTTAAAAATTAAATCACAAATGGATCATGGCAGTGGCATTAAGTGTATGCTTGCAAATGCCAGAAGTTTAACTGGTAAAATAGGGGAATTGGCTCTGGTAGCAGGAATTGAAAATTATGATTTAATTGGTATAACAGAAACATGGTGGGATTAGAAAAAATAGGTCAAACAACAGAGGTGGATATATGATGACAGTATTGAAGATGTGGAATCATTGTGACCTCAAATACAAGTCTGACTATAATACTGGAATCCAGGACCCCTGCAGAACTGCAAGGGGACTGGAACCTGCTCCCAAGCAGCTGGTGGATGTTTGGTGCTGCCCACTAGGACTTCTATGACAGAGCCAGGAGGTCACGAGTTACTGCTTAAAGGCAAGGGAATAATTGGTTAAGGGGAGGGGTGGGAGGGTCAGCATTGGTTAAAGGAAAGGACCGGAGGGTCAGCATTAGTTAAAGGGAAGGTGGCAGGGTCAGCATTGGTAAGCGGAGGGTGGGATAGTCAGCACTGGTTAAAGGGAGGGTGGTAGTTGCAGCATTGTTTAAAGGGATTGTGGGAGGGGCAGCATTGGTTAAGGGGAGGATGGGAGGGGCAGCATTGGTTAAGGGGAGGGTGGGAGGGGCAGCATTGGTTAAGGGGAGGGTGGGAGGGGCAGCATTGGTTAAGGGGAGGGTGGGAGGGGCAGCATTGGTTAAGGGTGGGAGAGGGTAGCATTGGCTAAGTCTGTGAGTTGGTGTTGGACCAGCAGAAGCATTGGCCTGGGGGGCAGATGGCTGTGGGGGGGGGGCAATATTTGGTAAGTTTTGGGTCAGATGGCTGTGGGGGGGGATGCATTGGGTAAGTCTGGGGGCAGATGACTGTGGGGGGATGAATGGGTTAAGGCTGGGGGGTAGATGACTGTGGGGGGGGAAGCATGGGCTAAGGCTGGGTGCAGATGGCCGTGTGAGGGGATGCATTGGCTAAGTCTCGGGACAGGTTGGCAATTAAAAAGAAAAAATGCATTTTTTGTATCATAATTTTATTAAATATGGAAAAAAAACCACATTTAATATGTTAATATTTACAAGTAAAACTTTTTTTTACTTTATTTTTTTCCTAAATGAATATCCAAAGTTTGGGGGGTCGTCTTATAATCAGGTTTGTCTTATATTTGAGCATTTATGGTAGTTTAAATGGTGTTTCATTGGGGAAATCTACTAATGAAAAAGATTTGGGAGTAGTTGTAGACTTAGTAGTGCACAGTGTAAGCTGGCAGCTGCAAAGGCCAATACGATATATTGGGGTGTATTAAAAAGGGTATTGACTCAAGTGAGGAGGATATTATTCTGCCTCTTTATAGGTCCAGGTGTCATACCTCCCACCACTGGTCCCCTGTCCTCTGTGATTGCGCTGTAATCGGGATCCAAGATGGTGGGCGCTCACCACAATCAAGATGGCAGGCGTAGAACAAACTCCAACCTCCAAAATATCTCCCTCTGGCCTGGTAACAACTGCTATAGATGAGACATACATCCAAGCCTGAGCACCTCCTTTTCTCCTCCTTATTGACGCTTGAGCATCAAGGGTGCGTGGCATCACGGAAAACCTCTCCATACACCAATGTATTGTCCTGAGAACATGCAAGCAAGCTGTGTGGAACCTCCACCTAACTAGGGTAATTGGCTACCCCATTTAAAGCCTCTCTTTCTGATTATCAGTGCTTCCTGATTATAGAAGCTGAGTGTTTGCCAATTGTGCCAGTAAGTGAGTGTTGGCTGACTGTGCCCGTCAGTGAGTGAGTATTGGCTGACTGTGCCCGTCAGTGAGTGAGTATTGGCTGACTGTGCCCGTCAGTGAGTGAGTATTGGCTGACTGTGCCCGTCAGTGAGTGAGTATTGGCTGACTGTGCCCGTCAGTGAGTGAGTATTGGCTGACTGTGCCCGTCAGCTGTCAAGTTCCCCTAGCTACTGTTTTACCTTACTTGCTTTTGTGATTGCCTAACCTGTGTTTGATCTCTGTTCGGATACCTGACCTTTACCTGTCCTGCATGGTAAAACTCCAGCTGTACACCATTGTTATAGACATGCTTCTTATTTATGCTAGTTTTGTGGTCTTATACACATATATTTAACCCCTTGACGACAAAGGACGTGCCAGGCACGTCCTGGGAGAAACTCCCTTAACGACAAAGGACGTGCCTGGCACGTCCTGCATTGAATGAAGTGGTTTTCGCGATCAACGATCGCGAAAACCGCTTTAACAGTGTTGGTCTATTGCCTCGACATCGAGGCAATAGCCAGCACCGAAATGTCTATTTCGGGACCCCCACGATCGCCCCACGGAGCGATCGTGGGGAGCCATATTGACGGAGCATGCTGCTCCGACAATATGGCTAAGTGCTCTGCCGGTCTGAGCTTCGGAAGTGAAAGTAACTTCACTTCCGTCGCTCTGAATATGCTACTTGACTGCCCCTAGTGGTAGTTTAGTAGCATTGCAATGGGAAATATTTAAAATAAATATTTAATTAATTAAAAACAGGTTATTTAGCTATATTAGCCTATAGGGTTATCAATATAGGAAAAAACCAAAAAACACTATTTTTGTTTTTTGCCCCATAACTCGCAAAAAAATACAGAAAAATATGGAAACATGCATAGTTTTGAACTCGGGAGAACATTTAGAAACTATTTAGACGGGGTCTTTTTTAATGATTTTATTTGTGTAAATTATATTTTAGGTCAAAGTTAGAAAAAGTGTGTTTTTTTAAATTTTTCATCATATTTTATGATTTTTTTTGTAGTAAATTATAAGATATGATGAACATAATGGTATCTAATAAAAGCCCTTCTTATGACGATAAAAACAACATATAATTTGTGTGGGTACTGTATGTGAGAAAGAAAAAAATTACAGCTAAACACAAACACCCTAGAAATGTCAAAACAGCCAATGTCACCAAGGGAAAGTCAAGGTGAAAATGTCTTGTCACTAAGGGGTTAAATAGCAATATATATATATATATATATATATATAATGTTTATTGTGTGTGGTATGTGCAGGTGGCAGGTGGTCTAAGTAACAGTGTTTCCAGGTAAACATACTGGCTATTGACATAAACGGCATGGAGTCAGTTTGCCAGTCTGGTCACCTGACCAGTGTTACTATGGAAAATCTGTACCAACAACCACCTGTATCTACAGAGATACACAGGAAACAGATTTCAGAACTCTCTGGGAGCCTGTAGAATCATCACCTAAGTTGCTAAGCCAGTCTTTGCACATTGCACATTGTCACCGTAATGGTTAAGACTAAGTATCAGCTTTTATTATATTTTACTTTACTTTCGTTTACTTGAATTGAGTAAACTACTCTTGTTTCTATTAACCCCTTGGCGACACAGGACGGACTAGGTCCGTCCTGTGTGCCGAGGCGTTAGTGACACAGGACGGACCTAGTCCGTCCTGTGTCAAAACGAGCACTGAAAGCGGAGTTTTTCCGCTTTCAGTGCTCTAAGGGCATTGTAACGATGCTTCCGTGTGGAAGCATCGTACAATGCTAAAAAAAATGCCCGTCGGCATTTCGATCGCTCCGGAGAGCGATCGAAATGCCGGTTTTAAAGGCACAGTGCCTTTAAAACGCGGGCATTTAAAAAATGAGCATAGGAAGCGAATTTTTCGCTTCCTATGCTCAGAAAGTGTTCCTGATTGCCTCGCAAGTCGAGGCAATCAGAAACACACAAAAAAAATGCACGATCTTGGTCACTAAGTGACCAAGATGGCGCTGCCCTTCTAAGGGCAAGAGCACAGGAGGCAGGAAGTACCTGCTTCCTGTGCTCTCTGGCTGTCACACGATTGCCTCTTCACAGAGGCAATCAGTGACTGCCAGGCACACTGACAGGCAGTGGGGATGCTCTCCTGAACATCCCCACTGACTGGTCAGATCAATATTAACTCTATATTGATCTGACCAGTTATGATCTGTCTCCCTCTCCTCACATTTTTTTTAGTGAGGGAGAGAGACAGATCAAAGTTCTAAAAGTAAGTAAAAGTTAAAAAAAACAATAAATACACAACACACAAATAATAAAACAATAAAAAAAAATTTATTAAAGCAATTCCCTGCGTTTAACCCCTTCCCTGCCACTGATCTTGCATAAGCAGTGATCGTGCACATCAGCGCATTTATTTTTGCTGTTTGTGCATTTTTTAGGGGTTAATTTTTTTGTACTGTAATTTATTACAGTACTAAAAAGGCTATTCTAAGAGTTATTAACCCCTTATTTGCCGTCGATCACTGCTTACGCAATGATATTGACGCCAAAGCAATTTTTATCTGTCTGCATATTTTTTTTTTTTTTTTACACATACCCGCTAGGGGATTACATGTAAAGTAAAAATATTTGAGTTTTTTTTTTTTAAGCTGCCTGAGCGCATAGCGATCAGTAACAGCGAATTAGTGGCAAAGGCGGTTTGGTGATTTCTCAATTAAGCTCACCATTCGCCCTGGTCAGATCAAAATTAATCGGATCAATATTCACAAATATTGATCAGCCTCCCTCTCCTCACTTACATTTTTGTGACGGAAAGAGACAGATCAGTATTAGTGATATAAAATAACATTTTATAAAATTAGCAGGTTTTATGAAAGTCTTTCACTGTGTATTAACCCCTTCCCTGCCATTCATCACTGTGTAAGCAGTAATCCTGCACAGCAACAGTATGTTTTGCTGTCTGCACTGTTTTATGGATTAATTTATTTGTACTGTAATGTATTACAGTACTAGATAGGCTCTTCTAAGAGCTATTAACCCCTTCTTTGCTCGAGATCACTGCTTACGCACTGATTCTGAGGCCGCGGACTCAGGGTTCGATTTTGACCCTATTCAGCTTTCTGATACATCATCTAGCGATGTATCGGTGGCTGCTGAGCCCTTGCCACAAGTAGTGATGGGGGTCTACCGATAAAAAAATATATGGTTTGGTGGGGGTAAATTACATTGGCTGGCTTCAAAGATATATCCCATAAAGGACACGGACGCAGGTTGACTACATGTCAAAATTCCAAGTTGGAATTTTGAGATGCGCATCTCACAAATGTTGCCTTCTAGCCAAAAACAAACCAACAAACCTATGCATGGGTGCTATCCCTGTACTCGGGAGATGTTGCTGAACACATATTGGGTTGTTGTTTGGCAGTGACATATACCAGAATCTGTGAATTCATGCCTGAAGTACAATGCATGTGGGAAAAAAAACTCCCAAAAAAGTACTACCACAAACTTTTACAAAGGCTGGTGGTAGAATTAGTACCTATACAGTATTAAAATACCACCATTTGAAATACCTTAGGATGTCTATTTTCCAAAAATATATGGTTTGATGGGGTAAAATTCATTGGACGGCTTCAAAAATGTTCCAAATGGAACATGGGCGCAGGCTGACTACATGTCAAAATTCCAGGTTGGAATTGCGCACCCCCTAAATGTGGAATTTTAGACCCAATACATACCAACAAACCTATGCATGGGGGGTATCCCTGTACTCAGGAGATGTTGCTGAACACATATTGAGGTGTTGGTTGGCAGTGGCAAATACCAGAATCTGAAAATTCCTGCCTGAACTACAATGTGTGTGGGGAAAAAATGCCATCCCATCCCTTTGACATAGGTTGGTGGTAGAATTAGCACTTGGAAAGTGTTAAAATACCACAATTTTAAATACCCTAGGATGTCTAGTTTTCCAAAATATATGGTTTTATGGGGTAAAATACTTTGACAGGCTTCAAAAGTGTCCCAAATGGAACATGGGTGCAGGCTGACTACATGTCAAAATTCCAAGTTGGAAATGCACCCCCCCCTAAACGTGGCCTTTTAGCCCCCAAATAATCTAACTAACCTACACATGGGTGGTATCCCTGTACTCAGGAGATGTTGCTAAACACATATTAAGGTGTTGTTTGGCACTGACACATAATAGGATCTGTGAATTCATGCCCGATGTACAATGAATGTGAAAAACAAATTACTATCCATAACATTGACATAGGCTGGTGGTAGAATTAGTGCATGAAAAGTGTTAAAATACTACCATTTGAAATACCCTAGGGTGTCTAGTTTTCAAAAATATATGGTTTTGTGGGGTAGAATACACTTTTTGGCTTCAAAAATGTCCCAAATGGGACATGGGCGCAGGTTTTCTGCACGTCAGAATTCCAAGTTGGAAAACCAAAAAGCGCACCTCTCAAATGTGGCCTTTTAACCCCCAAATAACCTAACCAACCTATACATGGGTGGTATCCCTGTACTCAGGAGATGTTGCTGAACACATATTGAGGTGTTGTTTGGCACTGACATATAACAGGATCTGTGAATTCATGCCCAAAGTACTATGTATGTGAAAAAAAATTACTATCCATAACATTGACATAGGCTGGTAGTATAATTAGTGCATGGAAAGTGTTAAAATACTACCATTTGAAATACCCTAGGGTGTCTAGTTTTCAAAAATATATGGTTTTGTGTGATAGAATACACTTTTTGGCTTCAAAAATGTCCCAAATGGGACATGGGCACAGGTTTTCTGCACGTCAGAATTCCAAGTTGGAAAACCAAAAAGCGCACCTCTCAAATGTGGCCTTTTAACCCCCAAATAACCTAACCAACCTATACATGGGTGGTATCCCTGTACTCAGGAGATGTTGCTGAACACATATTGAGGTGTTGTTTGGCACTGACATATAACAGGATCTGTGAATTCATGCCCAAAGTACTATGTATGTGAAAAAAAATTACTATCCATAACATTGACATAGGCTGGTAGTATAATTAGTGCATGGAAAGTGTTAAAATACTACCATTTGAAATACCCTAGGGTGTCTAGTTTAAAAAAATATATGGTTTTGTGGGGTAGAATACACTTTCTGGCTTCAAAAATGTCCCAAATGGGACATGGGCACAAGTTTTCTGCATGTCAGAATTCCAAGTTGGAAAACCAAAAGGCGCACCCCCTAAATGTGGCCTTTTAGCCCCAAAACAAACCAACAAACCTATGCATGGGTGGTATCCCTGTACTCAGGAGATGTTGCTGAACACATATTGAGGTGTTATTTGGAAATACCCCTTCACATTTTAAGGTAATGTTTACCTAAATTGCAATATATGTGAAAAATTAAAAAAAAAGATTTTTTGCTGCAAACTTTGGCATAGATTGGTGGTAAAATGGCTACATGAAATGTGTCAAAATACCCCAAGTTAAATGCCCTGAGTTGTCTAGTTTTCAAAAATATGTACATGTTGGGGGTCATTCATGGATTTAGTACAGAAATCAGTGTTACAATGTCACTATCGCTAATTTTGAAAGAAGGGATTTTAAAATAGCTTTGCACCACTTATAGTTCTGGCCCTGTAACATGAATAAAAAAGCACAAAAACATAAAAACATGGGCTATTTCTGAACTCAGGACATATATTAGAAACTTTTTAGCAGTGTTTTTTTGTTGTCTCTTGTACATGAGTATACGATTTTTCAAATAAAAGTCATAAAAAAATAATTTTTAAAATTTTTTTGCCATATTTTATTATTTTTTTTACATCAAATTATATGCTATTATCAAAATAATGGTATCAAAAGAAAGCCCTTCTTATGACGATAAAAACGATATATAGTTTGTGCGGGTACCCTAAATGAGACAGAAATAAATTACAGCAAAACACAAACTGCTCAGAAATGTTAAAACAGCCCATGTCACCAAGCGTCGGACAAGCCAAAAAAGTCATGTCACTAAGGGGTTAATAGATTTAGCATTTTAGCATTGTTGTAGGTATAACCTGGGACTTCACAAACTTAACTGAGTTTTAGGAGCCAGCAAAAAAATACACACACTCATACATACAGTCTGTCACATAGACACATAAACTCATACATACATACAGTCTGTCACAGACACTCATACATACAGTCTGTCACAGACACACACTCATATATACATTCTGTCACAGACACTCATACATACAGTCTGTCACACACTAATACATACAATCAGTCACATACACTCATACATACATACAGTCAGTCACAGACACTCATACATACATACATACAGTCAGTCAGTCAGTCAGTCACAGACACTCATACATACAGTCTGTCACAGACACACACTCCTACATACAGTCTGTCACAGACACACACTAATACATACAGGGCGGAGCAGGGCACACTGCTGTTTAAAAGGAGTTTTTTTTTTTTTTAAGGTTGCCATCGGCTAAGGCACCATGCGGTGCTCACTGTACTCGGGAGCCAAGTCCGATTTCCTGTCGCCATGGCGACCTGGGGTTGGTGGAGCCCTGGTATAACCTATAGTATATATTGTCTTATCATTAAACTTGACCTATTCAAGTGTGTGGATATTCTGTTATTTGGTTATTGAATATAACTCTAATAATACCTTATGGTTTAATATAAACTTTGTATAATTTGTTGTTGAGGTAATGCTCATTTGGCTCCTATTGTTATATGTAACAAAAACTGTAAAGTTTTAAACAGACACCAATTGATACCATATCTGGTATTAATTTAGATATTGAGCTTTTAACAATCTTCACATTCCAATACAACTGGTGTACTCGGCAGGATTATTGCAGAATTATATATAATAAAACAAATGAATTCCGCATTTTCCAGAGACACAAATACATTAATTGTTTATGTACTGCATGTAATATTGTATGCTGCTCTGGAAGAAGTATGTTCTATTGGCATGTGCATGCAAACACAGCTGAGGCGGGACCTCTACAGACCAGGACGAGTAATAGGTGACTGAGAGACCAGTAAATATGTTGCATGTGAATTTGTAGAAACATGTCTATTGATTGGTGTATGTATGCCTGCATGAAAAAACAGGGAAGCTATAGCATATACAGGGAGTGCAGAATTATTAGGCAAGTTGTATTTTTGAGGATTAATTTTATTATTGAAGAACAACAATGTTCTCATTGAACCCAAAAAACTCATTAATATCAAAGCTGAATATTTTTGGAAGTAGTTTTTAGTTTTAGCTATTTTAGGGGGATATCTGTGTGTGCAGGTGACTATTACTGTGCATAATTATTAGGCAACTTAACAAAAAACAAATATATACCCATTTCAATTATTTATTTTTACCAGTGAAACCAATATAACATCTCAACATTCACAAATATACATTTCTGACATTCAAAAACAAAACAAAAACAAATCAGTGACCAATATATCCACCTTTCTTTGCAAGGACACTCAAAAGCCTGCCATCCATGGTTTCTGTCAGTGTTTTGATCTGTTCACCATCAACATTGCGTGCAGCAGCAACCACAGCCTCCCAGACACTGTTCAGAGAGGTGTACTGTTTTCCCTTCTTGTAAATCTCACATTTGATGATGGACCACAGGTTCTCAATGGGGTTCAGATCAGATGAACAAGGAGGCCATGTCATTAGATTTTCTTCTTTTATACCCTTTTTTGCCAGCCACGCTGTGGAGTACTTGGACGTGTGTGATGGAGCATTGTCCTGCATGAAAATCATGTTTTTCTTGAAGGATGCAAACTTCTTCCTGTACCACTGCTTGAAGAAGGTGTCTTCCAGGAACTGGCAGTAGGACTGGGAGTTGAGCTTGACTCCATCCTCAACCCGAAAAGGCCCCACAAGCTCATCTTTGATGATACCAGCCCAAACCAGTACTCCACCTCCACCTTGCTGGCGTCTGAGTCGGACTGGAGCTCTCTGCCCTTTACCAATCCAGCCACGGGCCCATCCATCTGGCCCATCAAGACTCACTCTCATTTCATCAGTCCATAAAACCTTAGAAAAATCAGTCTTGAGATATTTCTTGGCCCAGTCTTGACGTTTCAGCTTGTGTGTCTTGTTCAGTGGTGGTCGTCTTTCAGCCTTTCTTACCTTGGCCATGTCTCTGAGTATTGCACACCTTGTGCTTTTGGGCACTCCAGTGATGTTGTAGCTCTGAAATATGGCCAAACTGGTGGCAAGTGGCATCGTGGCAGCTGCACGCTTGACTTTTCTCAGTTCATGGGCAGTTATTTTGCGCCTTGGTTTTTCCACACGCTTCTTGCGACCCTGTTGACTATTTTGAATGAAACGCTTGATTGTTCGATGATCACGCTTCAGAAGCTTTGCAATTTTAAGAGTGCTGCATCCCTCTGCAAGATATCTCACTATTTTTGACTTTTCTGAGCCTGTCAAGTCCTTCTTTTGACCCATTTTGCCAAAGGAAAGGAAGTTGCCTAATAATTATGCACACCTGATATAGGGTGTTGATGTCATTAGACCACACCCCTTCTCATTACAGAGATGCACATCACCTAATACGCTTAATTGGTAGTAGGCTTTCGAGCCTATACAGCTTGGAGTAAGACAACATGCATAAAGAGGATGATGTGGTCAAAATACTTGTCCAGTAGGTATGTGTGTGTCTAAACTGACCTGGGGTGGGAGGGCTCTGATGAGGGACCGCATTGTCCAGTAGGTATTTGACTTGAATGTCTGTGTAAAGTGCTTGTGTGGTTGCAGTGCAAGGGGCGAGTGATTTCAGTTAGCTGTTTAATTGACAGACCCCTAGCAACCATTATAAGTATACATGCCTTGTTTAGAAAAGAGTGTGTGATAAAGGAGAGGAGAAGACGAAGTATGGGGCGGTCCCTGAATGGATGTGTCTGGTGAAGTGGACAGCTCCAGTATAACCGGCCATGGGTGGTAGGGGATATGAGTTAAGTCTCATCGTATATCCCAAGAATGGGAGTGAAAGACAGTGATGAAAGCATGAGCGATTGTCTGTTATGAGTGTGGGACGCTGGTGTTGAATAAGTGAGAATTGAAGGTCCCACCATTTTAGAGGAAATGAGTGGGATGAGCTTTAAGATGGTTCTAGCAGCTCCATTGGATATAGATTTGGGGTTCCTCTGCTTCATTGGGGTATAATGTGATCGCCCCAGATCAGCCTTCCCTCCCCCCAAGACTTATCTGCAGATGACATCTTTACACAGGAAAAGGAGAATTTTTTTTTAATGTTTGTGTGAAGGATTATGCTTAAGGGGTTTTGTACAATGTTCATTTGGAAGTGTTAAGAATTGCTATTGTATGTCTTCCTGTTCATAATGCCATTATGTTGGTGTGATGTATTACTTCTTGGTTGAGGTGTGAGGCAGGATTTCCCCATTGTATGTCCTACTGTTATGTTGTGTTGATTAAGTGTCTTCATTAAGTGTATTTAAAGGTGTGATTATGTTATATCCTACAGTATCTAATTACCTATTTTAAATGAGTCATGTCATATTTGTTGTATAAATATCTGTGCTGTCTTCAAATAAATGTTCATTCCTGTTCCACTCCTATACTGGTGTGTGTCCATTCCAGCAGCAGAGTCTTCGGACCTGTCAGCATTGAACTTATTACATAGTCCATTTTTTAGATTTAGACATTTTTGTTCAAAATAAAACACTTAGTATCAACTTTCTTAAAGAAAGTACGAGTCTTAACAGCTTTATAGAGCCTCAAAGCTGCCATTTTCTTCCCTGGCTGTTGAATAAAAACTAACAGTCAACTACTCAGAATAGTTGACTCTGTACAAATTTCTGTGACTACGGCCAACAGGCAGAGAGTATTAAAAACAACTTTGTAGCAAGAAAATATGATTAATTTCTAATCGAACAATCTATTCATGAAGTACAAGTAGTAAATATAAAAAAGATATTCTTCAATATAAAGCACATTCTAAGCAAGCAGATAAAAGAAGTCCCTATAATTTCTCAATTTAATAATTGTAATAAAAACATTAAACAATTCTACAAAAACATTAGCCTATTCAGTTAAGAGATGCCTCACTACAAAATATTATAGGCAACACCCAGGTTAATTTATAGCGGAGCCCCTAATTTAAAAAAATCAACTCAGTAAAATCTATGTAGATACAGATCAAACAAAACGAAAAAAAAAAAACCAAGATAATAAGGACACCTCACTGTTAAAATTTATTGGATATGGGGCGTGTCCTGGCGCTGATGTGGTAGGAAGCATCTGAGCCGAGCTCCCGTTCACCGAGCCGTATTAACGCACATTGCGGTGGATATACCTAATACAAACCACGATTTTCTAATGGGGAAGTCATCCAAGAAACTCCCCCAGCTCCCGGATGGAGGAAAACCGGGGAAAAAGTCAGCGGTACCGACTTTAAAGAACTTTTTAGTCCCGATGCAGACGAGTGAGGCATCTAAGATGGCGTCCTCTGGGCGCGAAAACCCGATGGTGTCCACGAGTGATGATTCCGATGAAGAACCTTACTCACCTTCTCCCAGTCGAGCACTGGCCCCCGATGGTCCACCTCAACCGGATTTTACCGAGCTCATGGCACAGGTCAAACTGGAGCTGGCGGCTGCGGTCACCTCGATACAATCCACCATTAAGGAGGAACTCCACATCCTCCGGTCAGACCTGGCGGATCAAGGCCATCGCCTGGAAAAAATTGAGGCTGACCACACGACGCTGCATACAGTAATTGCTGACCTGAAGTCGCAGATGAAAGAGCAGCGCAGACTCACGGGGCAGTTAGCCCAAAATCTAGTGGATCTAGACAACCGAGGCCGCAGGTGCAATCTGCGAATTCGGGGCCTTCCTGAATCAGATGGGCCAGAAGACTTGCACAAAGTTATCGCAGACCTATTCCGGATCATACTAGAAGCCCAGCCCTCACAGGATATCTGTTTGGACCGTGTCCACAGGGCCTTGCGGGCCAAAAACATAGACGGTTCCTACCCCAGGGACATCATCTGCTGTGTACACTCCTTTCGGTTAAAGGAAGAAGTGCTCCGAGCCGCACGGAAGAAAAGGGCCATCATGTTTAAGGGAGCCAAAGTCATAGTATTACCGGACGTGGCCTGGGCCACGCTCCAGGCCCGAAAACTCTTAAAACCCATGGCGGACCTGCTGAGGGCCAAGGACATACCATTCTCCTGGGGCTTCCCGCTAAATATCACTGTCCATCGCGGCTCAGTCTGAACGATCCTGAGCTCCCCCTCGGATGTGGAACCGTTTTGCACAGCACTGGGTTTACAAGCTCCGAACTTACCTGGATGGACCTCGGAAGACATGGAAGGACCAGCTGTTCCCGGTCTGCTGAATCAGCCTTGGATTGCCCGGCCTCAAAGAAAGAGACGGCCTAAAATAGCTTCAACCCTACAGGCCGACAGACCCCGGCATTCGGAGATTCCGACTACATCGATAGGATTACAAGCCTAAGAAAAGACACTGTACCCTCGCCAGAGAGGGTTTCACCGCTAATCTCTGACACAGTGGGGTCTGATGGGACTCAGTCCGATGGGACTCTTCTCACCCTCCCGGATATCATCGCTGGACCCATCCTCACGCTGAGCCTCTCACTTCCCCATCGCACCGTTGGACTTGCTGCGCAACAAACTGGTACCCTCTCTTCCTCCTATGGGACGCCATTACCTGACCAGTCAAGCGACTGCCTAGCAGACCCACAAGGTTCCCAATATCATATGTGTTTCCCGAGTTATGTCCCTTCTTTTCTATCTCTCCCTCTCCCTCATCAATATATATATACGATTGTGCTTCCCCACCTGTTCCCAGTCCCGTTCCCCCCCCTACCCCCCCCCCCCTCTCACCCTCTCCTGGCCAGGAGAGTGGGAATACGGTATAATTACAGATTATTGTTTTACTCTATTGGCCACCTTAGAGGTACAAGGACGATACTTTTACAATATAGGCCTCGTTTGGTATCCCATGATTTCACTACCCTATGACTACTCCTTGGACCAACATGGTCCCCCCTCCCGGTGTATATTTCTGTCCCGTATCAGTGGATACCCTCCACCACACCCGCTTCTCCCCCCCTCTTCAAAGTAGATTACTAATTTCGAACCCCCTCCCCTTCCCCGCACCGACCCACTTACCCCCCTAGAATGACACCTCACTGTTATCGTTCAACCAGACTTCCCCTATATTTTCTTTCTAATTTATCCCCATAGATAGGTACGTGGCAAATCCTCTCTCCATTTTCATTTCCCGGCAAATCCCTTACGTACATATGGTTCCCCATTATACAAATACCTAATGTTTATGTAATACGAGGCTTGCTGCAATATACAGTTTTCGTCCGTGATAAGAGGGAGATCCAAATCTACTGATTGTGGTTATATGATTATTACTACGTACCTTGTGGCAAAACTCCTTTTTTCATTTTCTTTTCCTTGCAAATCCCCTATGTACATATGGTTCCCCATTATATGACTATTTAATGTTTATGTAATACGAGGAATACTGCAGTATATAATTCTCGTTCGTTTTAAGAGGGAGATCCAAATCTACTTATTGTTGTTATATGAGTATTGCCACGTACCTTGTGGCAAAACTCTCTTTTCATTTTTCCTTTCCTTGCAAATCCCCTACGTACATATAGTTCCCCGTTATATAATTATCTAATGTTTTGGTAATACGAGGCATACTGCAGTATACAGCCCTCGTTCGCAATAAAAGGGAGATACAAATATACTGACTGAGGTTATATGCACATAATACGAGGAATATTGCAGTATACAATTCTCGCCCGTTTTAAGAGGGAGATTCAAACCAATTGCTTGTCGGTACATGTTTATTGCTATGTATCTTGTTGAATATATTACAGCTGATGCTATGACGTGTCACCCAAGTCGATAAATGTATAAATGTACAAATATATGAGAATGTGATTTTTCTGTGATATGGACGCTAGTCTTCCCCCCCCTTCCCATCCCGAGCCCCCCCCCCGCTCTGACCCCCATACCCCCCCTACTATCCCCCCCCTCCCCTCTTACCCCCCCCCTCGCCGTAACCTCACACCCCCATCTATCCCCATCCCTCTACACTCTACATTGAATATATGATCCATCTACGATACGGGCGCCTTCTCCTTCTCCCCCCTACCCGCCCGAGTTCCCCATAATCCCATGCCTTTCCTTGATCCCTCACCCCCCCTCCCCCCCTTATACCCCCCCTCCCCTTCCTCTTATCCCCCACACCCCAGAGCTCCCACACCCCCTACCCCCCGTACCCACCCCCCCACATCAACACCCCTCGATCCTGCCTCTCCCTCTTCCCTAAATCTTTCGGTCCCCTCCAAATACCTCTAATTTTTCCACATCCCCGCGACGTGCTGTTTCCTTGACTCACGGCTAAGCTTAGGCCGCCCCAGAGATACAGGTTGGCTCGTAGGACACCGAGCCTGCCCTCCTTTCCGAATTCTAGTTACTCCCTTGTTCGTGCCTGGTGACCACATCTCGCTAGGTCCCGTTCCCCACAGGTGATATGGTGCCATTGTACATATTCGGGGGTCCCCACCACACATGTGGGCGGGGAATAGCCCTTGATTGGCACTTTCACTTCCGATGTCTTATGGACATATGGTCCAGGCCACGGCCATCGGACTCTTCTGTTTTTGTTTTGGTTAATGTTGCTATTCTCCACGTTCCTGTTCTACTGTCCCTATTCCTTTTTCTCTCTATCTTATTTTCTTTTTTCGATCAGGAGAAATCTGTGGACCTACTCACTGTCCCGTCATATGCGTTCCCTTCATCTCGCATTCTTCCACCATGAGTGATATCACTGCTGTTTCGATCAATGCCAAGGGCCTTAACTCCCCTATGAAACGTTCTCGCCTGTTCAGGGAACTTAAAGGTCTCCGCGCCGACATTGCCATGGTACAGGAAACCCATTTTCTACGGTCTAAAGTCCCTGATTTTCGCAACTGGGACTACCCCCAGAGGTTTTACTCGCATTCTCCTTTCCAAAAAAATAAAGGAGTGGCCATATTCTTTGGGAAGCGCTCACCCTTTACTGTACAGGACCAATGGTCGGACAGTGAGGGGCGAGCGCTCTTCCTCAAAGGTCAGATTGGGACAGAAACTGTTACTGTAGCCGTATTGTATGCTCCTAATACATCCCAACACATATTCCTCCGCACGATGCTCCATAGACTTCGTGATTTTGCCTCAGGCATCACCATCCTTGGGGGCGACTTCAACCTGCCTCTAGATCCGGTTATAGACACCTCCACAGGCTCATCCTCTTCCCGTTTCTCTGCAATTAAGTTGGTAAAGAAAGCTATGATGACAGCCCAATTGGCAGATGTATGGCGTATTAAACACCCCAGTACCAGGGACTACACATTTTACTCATCTCCTCATAATCGTTATTCACGGATTGACTACCTGTGTATTTCCCACAGACACCTCCCACTTGTGAGCAAAGCAGATATAGGACACATCACCTGGAGTGACCACGCTCCGGTGGTATTACGTGTCGCCCTACCATCCATGTCAAAACGTCAATTCTCTTGGAGATTGAACGAATCGCTATTACGAGACCCCGACACTGTCCCGATCCTACAGACACATATCACTAATTATTTCAAGGACAACGCATTGCCAGATACCCCCCCTACGGTGGTCTGGGAAGCTCACAAGGCGGTCCTGCGAGGCTCATTGATTAGTATAGGGGCACACAAAAAGAAATTACACTCCGCAGCCATGATCGCTCTCCTTAACGAAATCACGCAAATTGAAACCTCCCATAAACTATCTCTTAGCCCCACGGACTACCAGTCCCTGTTGGTCCTCAAAGCTAAATTAGCAGATCTCTGTAATAGCCGGGACAGACGCGCCCAATTACAACTTAAGAATCGTCTTTACTGTTTTAAGGACAAAGCGGGAGCGCCTCTGGCTCGATTGTTGCGTGACCGGCATCAGACAACATTCGTACCGCGAATGAGGACCAAACAGGGTCTGGTGCGCCACTCAACCCCGGAAATAGCAGAGATCTTTCGGAGCTATTATCATGACCTATATAATTTGTCTGAGCCATTGGACGAACCACGTTCCTCTGACCTATCACGTAGGATTCAGAATTACCTGGATGCTCATATGGACAAAAAATTGTCGGCTTCTGATGCTCTTCTGTTAGACTCCCCGATTACGCCAGAGGAACTAATCGAAGCAATAAAGGACTCACCTACTGGTAAAAGTCCAGGCCCCGATGGTTTTACTATGTCATACTATAAAATGTTTCGGGATTTATTAGCCCCCCCCCTGGCGGAGGCTCTAAATTCTTTGTCCCTGTCACACACTCTTCCTCCACAAGCACAGGAAGCTCACATCACTGTGATCCCGAAACCGGGCAAGAACCTAGAAGACTGTGCAAGCTACAGGCCCATTTCATTAATTAATGTTGACCTTAAGTTGTTCGCTAAGATACTCAGCAATAGGCTTAAAGCTCATATCCCTTATCTCGTACACCGTGATCAAGCAGAATTTGTGCCGGGTCGGGAGGCTCGGGACAACACAACTAGGATTTTGAACCTTATTCATTTTGCTCATATGAATGGGACCCCGGCCATGTTATTGTCCACTGATGCGGAGAAGGCCTTTGACAGGGTGAGCTGGCCCTTCATGCATGCAGTCCTAAACCATATGGGAATGGGTATGGCAATGCGCAAATGGATTCAATCCCTTTACCAGGCTCCTGTAGCACGAGTGCGAATAAATGGGACATTGTCGGGCCAGCTCTCCTTGTCTAACGGCACCCGACAGGGATGCCCCCTTTCTCCTTTGTTGTTTATTCTGGTCTTGGAGCCCCTGGCAGCAGCCATACGATCCAATCAGGACATTTCAGGGCTACAATTAGGTCCTCATCACCACAAACTAGCCGCCTATGCTGATGATCTTTTATTTTTTGTGACCAACCCCACTATCTCACTTCCAAATATATTGGAAGAATTTCGAACCTTTGGGTGCCTGTCGAACTTTAAGATTAATTTTTCCAAATCGGAAGCTCTCAATGTTTCCCTCCCTCCCAGCGTCATGGCCGGTATACAAGGCTACTTTCCGTTCAAGTGGAGCACCACCACTATTAAATATTTAGGTGTTTTCCTCCCTTCGGATTTATCACAACTTTTCCACCTTAATTTACAGCCCCTCCTCGCCACATGTACACGGGACTTAGCCCACTGGTCCTCCAAGCGCATTTCATGGTTTGGCAGAGCATCGGTCATTAAAATGAATATTCTCCCCCGTTTTCTTTATATAATTCAGACGTTACCGATGTTTATTCCCAAATCTTTTTTTAATATTTTGCGCTCTGTGTTAGGTAAATTTATATGGCATAATAAAAGTCCACGTCTGGCACACCGTCTTCTCACCAGGCCCAAGGGCTTAGGGGGATTGGGTCTCCCTGACATCGAACGTTACTACCATGCGATACACCTGGCCAGAGTAGTGGAATGGTCCAGACCCGCGCCCAAACTATGGGTGTCACTAGAACAACAGGCCCTCTCTGTACCCATACCTGTAGCGGCATGGACGTCCATAGACCAGATGGTCCCCGACCCGCCCTCACACCCAACCGTGGCTCCGACCTTTCGTATTTGGAAACATTACATCAAATCAACACTCCTAATCAATACCCCCTCACTATTACTGTCACTAATTGGTAACGACTTGTTCCCACCCGGCCATGATTTTAGGTACTTCAGAGATATATTTCAGGACAATGTCAGATACCCGAGATTAGGCCACATTGTGGAGGAAGGTGTGCTTCGCCCACCCAATGACTTATCATCAATATCCCCACCTACCCCCTGGATACGATACAAACATAACCAACTTACCCATTTTGTTGGGAAGCTGAGCAGCACACATCCAATAACAAGCGAACTCTCCTCATTTGAATCACTGATTGCGACCAAAGATCCCCCACGTCGAGTAGTTTCTACTATATACCGTATCATTACAGATTTGACAGATCATCCACGACCTTCCTATATCTCCCAATGTGAACGTGATTGTAATATAGTACTCACTCAAAAACAATGGCGCAAAATGTCTTTGCTGGCACACAAGTGCTCAGCATCTACTCATATCCAAGAGAATGCATTTAAGTTGCTTTCAAGGTGGTACCTGACCCCTCATAAACTACATGCCATTTTCCCGTCTGTCACACATCTCTGCTGGCGCGGTTGCTCACAGGTGGGAGATTATCTGCATATTTGGTGGTCTTGTCCGGGGATAGTCCCTTTCTGGCGTCAGGTCTTGAAGGTTATCAGAAAAGTTGGTGATGAAACCTTACGAGACGACCCGCTGACAGTCCTATTACACAACACCCCACACCCCATAGGGGCGTACAAACGGTCCTTGACAATCCATCTGTTAAATGCTGCTAAGCTCTTGATTCCAAGATACTGGAAACAAACACAAGCTCCTTCATTCCGAGACTGGCTAGATGAAGTGGAGTCTATACGGGTCATGGAAGATGCGATGCAGACCGCCCTGGGCAGGGGAGAGCGACACTCTAACACTTGGACACAGTGGTCTATGTACATGGGGAGTGCCGAGTGCCGAGATGATATTGATCTGGCAGAGAACCCAGTTGTGCTGGACAGCGAGTGAGACCGGTCTTAGTTCCGTTTTTCTGGAATGATCTTCTCCTGATCCCTCTTCCTCTTTCCTTCTTTCTTCTTAAACTCCCTTTTTCTCTTTTTTTTCTTTTTTCTGTTATTTATTTATGAAAATTATTTGGATATATTGCCCGGCTGGGTATTACTACCCGTTATTAATGTATCTGATTAACGGGCAGTATGAGGTGTTATATGATTCAAAAAAATCATGCCCAGAAGCCTGATCCTGTACAACTGTTTGGTTATACGGTTTATTGTTTTTGGTGGATGAGGATTTACTTGTCGTCATTCCAGGTTTATGTGCATATTTGTATCTGTTAGACCTTTATGATACTGTCTCAATGTATCCTGCATTTTATTATGTCATATATTATGTTCATTGCCAATAAAAATATTTTAAACACATTTTTTTTTATTGGATATAAAAAAAAAAAATCATAATTATTGGAGAGGAGCTGACATGAAGTGGATTTTTAATTTAGACACTTTAGTTCCGAGAGGTCTCAATTTGGACTTTGAATTTTATAATCAATGTCTGTCACTCATGATTTTATGGATACATATCTTATGCACTTTTCCTGTCTTTTAGATAATGACGCATTGAGTATTGACCTCTCCCATTTTTTAATTTTGTGTCAAGTTATAAAATTGTTATAAATTGTTATATAAATTGTGTCAAGTTAGAAAATCACCGGAAGTGACGCAATGGTCTTTTTACCAATGTAATTTTGCATGTATTTAAGCGGCGTCATCCCCCATGAGTGCTGCCAGGTTCTGAAGAAGCCCACTATTGACGGGTGAAACAAGTTAATCAGGCACTGCTCATTGGGGCTGAGACTTACCAAGATTATCTGTCAACCAGGACCTTGCTGTGTTACCTGTGTTCCAGTTATTGAAAGTGTAAGATATTTTATGCATTTTTTATTAAATCGATTTATACCATACCGATATCTTCTAATCTTTGGAGGTCACAGAATTAAAGACCCAGGAAGAGGAATCATTACAACCATATACTGGTTTCTTTTTTCCATAAATATGGACTGCTGTATGTGAGTGTTACATATATATGTTCTGCATCACTCCTTACATTTGTTTATATAATATATGCACAGTTTGAACTTTTACTGCACTGGTCACTTTAAAACACTTTAGCGCACTGTCACTTTTTGTGTAATTTGTCTTGTATTTCTTCTGTGGCACTGAGGGATAGTTGCCAAACAGTTTGCTGCTGGTGTGAATTTCATTTCAGCGCCACCCATCTCACAACCTTACCAATCCTATTAAATTTAACCTCAACTCTAACCCTTATGCTATCTCTTAATATATTTTAATTTAATTTTAACGCTATCCCTTATGCTAAAAATTATTTCATTTTAACTCTATAGGCTAATCTAACTATAATGCCAGTTTTTAGCTAATTACATCTTTTTTTGTTTTTAAACATTGCACTGTTACTTTCTGCCTCTAGGGGCAGTCAAGCAGCATATTCAGAGCAACGGAAGTGAATTTTCTTTCACTTCCGAAGCTCAGACCACAAGCATGCAGCATGCTGCTCCGTGGGACGATCGTTGGTGCCCCAGAGAGAAAATTTTGGTGCTCTCTATTGCCTCGACATCAATAGACCAACACCATTAAAGCAGATTTCGCAATCGTTGATCGCGAAAACCGCTTCTTTCACTGCTGGACGTGCCTGACACGTCCATTGTCGTGAAGAAGTTAATAGCTGTGGTCATTTCTTTTTTTTTTTTTTACTGTTATATGTGTAGCTTTATTACGAATTGTAAGAAAAAATTAGTTAGCACAACATTTAGAGTATTATAGTTGTGATGTCTCTGGTATCTGAGGTGGAGTGTTATAGACATGCATCTTGTTTATGCTAGTTTGTTGGTCTTTTACACAGATATCACTTAAATAGTAATATGCGTACGTGTGTGTGTGTGTGTGTGTTTGTATATATATATATATATATATATATATATATATATATATATATATATATATATATATATATATATATATTCATTCATTCAACAATGGACACCACATAAGCTGAAGCTAGTCTTTCCACCTGAGTTCTCCTGGCAATGTAACATCTAAGTATCAGCATTTAAATATTTCACTTTACCTTCTTTTACTTGAATAGAGTTAACTATTATTGTTTTTATTAGTAGATTAAGCATTTTTTAACTATTTGTATAATCTATAGTAGATTGTTGTAAAGTTATCATTAAACTTTGTTATGCTTTAACATATTCAAGTGTGTGGATATTCTGTTATTTGGTTATTGAATATAACTCTCTAATAATACCTTATCGAATAATGTAATAGTTGTATTTTACATTATTTCATTATATATAATAATTGAATCCACATTTTCCCCAAATTTGTGTAATGGTTGTGAAGAAACGTTGATTTTTTTATTATTTATTTAGTCAGTAAAGTTATTTTTGATTGTCAATACCATGCTGCAACTGTAAGAAATTATTACACCCTCCTACAGGGGTTATTCTTTTAGGGAATGTGTGACAAATGAAGCACAGAGGTAAGTGTATGTAAAAAGTTCTATAGTGCCACGGCCATTCTTTTCACCTCGGGGTAGATTATCTCTGACTTTGGCATATCTATTTTTACATCTTGAATGAAATTAAAATCTCCTCCCACCAACAAATGTCCATTCTTTATTTAACTAATCGGCATCTCATTTGGCACATATAAATTAATGAGGTTAAAGATCATATCATTAATTTTACATATAAAATTAATTATATTTGGATCTCCCTCCTTGTACACACGCTCAAACTTAACCCTATTAGAAATACTACTCCCCTTCTTTTCTTATTCCCTTTCATATTTGAGTAATGAATGTTAGAGTATCTTGGGAATCTCTTTATTTTCTCTGGTAAGGTAACCCAGTGAGACTCCTGAATATATCCTATCAATTTTCTCCTTGAGAAAAAGCTTGTGGAGGTGTGATTTTTTTTTTAGGTGAATTTAAGCCTTGAGTGTTGATCGTTATAAATTTAAGACAAGAACATTCTACCCCGTTCCCTCAATTCCCCATAACCCGTGGACTGGCAATGATTCTGGCCCCAACAAATAAAACACTGCCATACATTGACATTAACATCATACATAACTTCATATACTACCGCTTTCATCACAATCAGCATTTTCGGCTGATCTAGTCTGCGGCCGTCGCAGAATTCCCCCTCGGTTGTGAGTGGACTAGCTGAGGCAGAATGAAAATTCCAGGGTAGCAATTGCAATCCCTTTCAAATTTAACTTAACGCTTTCTTTTGTTTATTTATTTATTGTTAATTCCTTATTTATGGTTAGTGTGTTCTAAGTACCCGATTTACTAATAAGCTTATTTCACCCCCGTTCCTTTTGCACTCTTCCACTAAGAGGGCTTATCTTTTATCTATCAGTTCCTGACTTACTGATTTTATCTTCCTACAAAAGGTCTCCTACTTCACCGAGCTCTTGCTAGATGGTAATGATTAATTATCAATTATGATTAAGTTGGGCATATATAAAAGATACATCTTTAGAGTTTTTCCCTTTTCCTTTCTCTATTTCTTCCCTTATATATATACTTTTCTTTTGTAGGTATGCCAATATTTATACATCAACTAGTTTTTAGTCTCAAGTTGTCAAGATTAAACTTTTATGTGTAATTAATTGTGGCCCCCTTTAATTTAATATGCATTACATACGTCCTTTTAGTTTAGTCCTCTTTGTGGATTTGTTTTACTCTTCTTCTAAAATTAATATTTGTATTACTAGAACTATTATATGTGATTGTCTCCTTTCTATAATTACATTTTAATTTAGTGTTCAGTATAAAGTTATTTTACTCTCCTTCTAAAAACAACATTTATATTACTGTTTTAGTGAATAATTATCTAAATTTATTTCTGTGGCTAGTATTTTATCTTGGTATTATAGCGCTTCCTTTTATGGGATCCTCAAATATTCCCATTATCCATTTTCTTTTGCTATATTCCTTCTATTCTTCTTATCTTAAGTGTTTTAAGGTGCTTTCGCTAGAGACTCTAGTAACCTAATTATACTTTATTTAATATAGTGGGTGTTGGTTTCCTTTTTTTCCTCCCCCCCCCCCCCTCTCTAATATTTTAATGCTTCTAACTCTTTGGGACCAATACTTTATCTTCTTTCTTATTTTTAGTTTTATCTATACCCCTCCCTCTTTGTGTTTTCCCTTTTCATTTTCCCCTCCTCCTCCCAGTTCCCGGTCTCCTTCTTTTCGTGATCTCTTCCTCCTCCTCTTCATAGGTTTATCAGTCCAGGATTAAAAGCAGGGTGTATATTTTTCATACATTGTAGATTGTTCTTATTTAGGGAGTATTCCCAATGATGTCAGTTTGGCTAAGGCAAAGTCCGGATTTTTTAGGTCATGTGTTATTCCTTCGCGAGTTATAATCAGTGATGTGGGATAGCCCCAACAGTAGTGAATGTTTGCTTCTCTTAGGATCGATGTAATATTGTTGTATTTTTTCCTACTAAGATCCTTATATTTCTCTTCTTTTCCTTTCTGTTTTCTAAACTCTTTTATGATTTGGTCCTTAACATAAAAGCTTGCAAATCAGATGATGATATCTCTTGGAAGATCTCCATTTATTCCCTTTAGTTACCAGAGTCTGTGGAACCTTTCCATGAGGTAGGCCTCTGAAGGTTGGTTTGGCACTAAGGTTTTAAAGAGATCGTGTAGGTAATCCTTCAGATTTTCTGGCGGGAATTCCCTGCATACGGATATTCTTTCTTCGTGCTCTATCTTCTAAATCTGTAACCTTTTCCTCTAGTGAGGCTATCTTTGTTCGTTGAGCAAAATTTTCATCTTGGACCGCTTTCAGCTCTTACTCTATATTTACCAAAATATTACTTTGGAGAGTTGTATTATTGAGATGTTAATTCTAGTTTTAAACTTTTTTCATTGGCTTCCAGATCTTTTTTAATTTTAGCGTATAGATCTTCCATCATTGCTGCTATTGATTGTGACGCCTCTTGTGTATCGTATAAGTTCATTATTTGTGCTGATTCTTTCAGATTTCCTGTTGGGGATCTCCGTTAATGTGGCCCTGTGTTTTACTGTGATCTAGGAAAATAATAGGTGCTTATTGGTTTGTTTTTATCAAAATTTGGATTTTTTTCTTTACTTTCTCCTTGCCTTCTCTATGCTCTTTCTTTGGACCCATTATATTTTTGTATTCCACTTGTTCCCAGTTGTTTCTTTTTTAATTTTTTTTCCTTAATATATGGGAATTTGACATCTTCTTCCCTTACTTTCCTATCTTTCTATTTTGATGCGAAAATAAAAAAGCCTTTCCTTTATTAGTTGAGGGTTGGGTCACTGTAATCCAGTATTACGTTGGGAGGGGGATGTGCGACTTCTCAAACCCAATTATTTCTTAATTAGGTAGGGGTATTCAAAATCCGTGGCTAATTTTTCATCATATAGATGCTACCCTTCACCTATCAAGGAGGGTGTTCTTTCCAATAATAGATACTGCAGTAGGATGCCCAGCAGTTAACTAAGTAGTACGCCATTCATGATCTTAGTGCATGTTCTCTCTCTTTTGTTGCACAAAACCTGACCACTCAAATTCTCTTTTATGAGGAGCTAATTTTTGAGAGGGTGACATTTTGTCAAATGAAAGTTATAATTATAGTGCACAACAGTTAAGTCACTAGTTCGTTCTTAATCTTGGATATAGAGAGCGTCTAGAAGTGTTCAAAATCGTCTTTACAAGGAAATGAGTATTAAAGTACTTTTACGAATGTATGGTTCATGATCTACGCTCTTGATACAGATTATCACATAGAAATAAATGGATTCTTTAATATTCGTTATTCTCCATTTACTGTAGCCTGCTGTACTGCTTTTAGGGGAGAATTTTGTGTTTTATTAAAGCTTAGTGTGCCTAGTATATGTATATATGTTTTTTGTATTTTTTTTCTTCCCCCTCGCAGTCAAAATGGTATCAGAGCCTTTAAAGCACATGAAGTTGTCTTTAAGTTTTCATAATTATCCCCCTGTGGCTTTATCAGTTAATAGCCCTCCCAGGCTTTCTCGCTGTTTTTCGGAAGTCTGTCGTGTGGTCACATATAATGTCCAATAGTTAATTCAGTAGTTCTTTGCACCACATACACGTTTTGTCTCCTCTGCCACGTGGAAATAAATCAATTCCTTAATGTCCGTTACTCTCATTTATGGAGCAAATGGACCCAGTGAGAAAGGGTAAAGAAAAAATAGTAGCCGTTAAAGCACTTTGAATTTTCATAATTCTCCCCCGTGATTTAAACAGTTAATAAGCCCTCCCAAGCTTTCTCGCTGTTTTCCGGGAGTCAGTCGTGTGGTCGCATATAATAGTCGCATTTAATGCCCAATAGTTAGTTCAGAAGTTCTTTGTACCACATATACATTTTGTCTCCTCTGCCACTTGGAAATAAATCAGTTCCTTAGTGTCCGTTGCTCTCATTTATTATAAGTCAAGATACATGTATGCCTCTTTGGGGCATAAGGAGACAGTAAAAAAAAAAGTGAGATATGTTCACTTTTAGAACGCTAACTTTGTATTTTCATAAATCATTAGTGCTCCCTGGTAATTTTAACAGTTTATAGCCCTCCTAGGCATACTCACTGTTTCCGCAAGTCAGTGGTACATCGGTGGGCCTCAGAACAAAGTGGGGCGCGGCTCCTGTTGTGCACTCAATTTCAGTGTTTGGGGTCAGGTACTGACAGGGGATATATTTGCTAAATTGCTGAAGTATAGGTCTTGTGAGTCATCGGTAAGTTTAAAAAGCTTGGTCGTAGTCCGGT